>CM032448.1:18013539-18183539 GCA_019049505.1 Pachyrhynchus sulphureomaculatus
CAAAATAATTATTATGTTCATAATTACCAACCCAAAAAAAAAACATATAGTCCTGTAGGAATTTTTCGTAAAATCATGTTCTAGTTAACATAAGTCCTTAAAAAACGCAAAAATAATATTTTTTTTTTATTAATTTCACGCTCGATAATTCGTAATCTATCCATTTTTGGACTTTGTGTCCATGGAGTCCATGATTAGAATGGCTGGAAGCATAACATTTTTAGCCGATTTGACCAGGTTCCAATTTCCATAAGATTCTTTCTTCTGACACTCCTTTCAAAACGAGGTTCTTCATCACCAATAGATATTCAATTTTTACTAAATCCACAATTTTTGTCAGTCATATTTTCTTTAAAAAGTCAACTATTTGGACACTAAATCTTCATAAACTGTGATTATAGGGAGACATTATTAACGCTTTTCAATCAATTTTCTCGGACATAATTTTAATGACGCCGCCGCTGAATTTATATGCCCTCACCAGTTTCCACCGTAATTTTCCAAAGTTGGAATAAACTAATGCGGTCTCCGGTTATTCGAGAATTATAAACTAACATCGGTCCGCAACAGAGTCCGTTCCGTTCGTTTTCCCAAAACGAGCTTTTCCTAGTTAAATTAGTTTGTTTAATACATGTTTCATACTTGTGAATAGTCCGACGAAAATTCATATCGGAAACGGCCGAAAACCACACTGTTTAAATGCTTAAATTAGAGGCGATTTTCCATTCATTTGGTCTAATGTGCAACGTAAACTGTTGCTATGAAATATTTTCTAATAAAAGCTCCCTAATATAGAAACCAACAAACTTTATTATTTGATTGAGTAAGCCGCAAGCGGTATATTTATGAAATTAAACGTCGCCTGAATATTAAAAAAAAAAAATCGGCCAAGTGTAAGTCGGACTAGCGCAATTATATTAGTGTTGTGTACGGTAACTGCTCTAAGGGAGAAGGAGACGCACTGTGGCCCAGGAATCGGATTTTTAGTTCAAAATTGGCTACAGCCCTCAATTAATTTGCTAACGAAATCAGACAATTTTTTTTTTTAAATACTCGTCAGCGAATTCCCGACAAACGTAAGGAAGTGGATTTGCAAAATGCCAGGGGTACAAGTATGAAATGCGGATTTTTTTTCTAAAAAAAATATGTTAAATTCGGAAGAATGATAAAAAGTGCTTTATTCAAAGTATGCTCCATCGCTTGTTATACATTTGTCCCATCTTTCGGGCAATTTGTGAATACCACGCTAGTAAAAATCTTCCCCTTTTGCTGCGAACCATTCATCGAGCCATTTTTTTCACATCTTCGTACGAACCAAAACGTTGCTCAACAAGTGGTAATCGGAAGGAGCCAAGTCTGGTAAGTAAGCCGCATGGGGTAGAACTTCCCAGCTGAGTGCTTCCAACGTGTCGCGAACTGGTTTTGCCGTTTGTGATGGAGCATTGTCATGAAGAAAAATGACTTTGTGTTGCCTCTTTCGGTATTCTGGCCTTTTTTCAAGCAGCGAACGGTTCAAATCGGTCAATTGTTGTCGGTAACGTTTAGTATTAACCGTTTTTCCCCAGGTTTTAACAGCTCATAATAGACCACGCCCCTCTGGTTCCACCAAACACAGAGCATCGTCTTTCTGCCAAAGCGATTCGGTCTTGCAGTCGATGTGGATGGTGCGCCTGGGTCTACTCATGATTTTTTGCGCTTAGGATTCTCAAAATAAATCCACTTTTCATTCCCTGTAACTATACGATGCAAAAACGACTTCCTTTTGTACCGAGCGAGCAAAATGTCACACGTGTTTTTGCGCTTTTCTATTTACCTGTCGTTCAACTCAGGTGGTACCCATCTACTGGTCTTCTGAATCTTTCCCATTTCTCGTAGCCGATTGGAAACAGCTTGTTGACTAACGATCAATTGCTCGGCGAGTTGTTTTTGTGTTTGCGAATCATCTTCGTCCAACAATGCTTGCAATTCCACATCTTCGTATTTTTAAGGCGTTCCACAGTGTGTCGCGTAGAACATGCTAGGTGGACAAAATTCATGTTATGATTTCCAGGAAATCTTATTTGCAAAACGTAAACAACACCACCAAACCCCGAATTCCGAGAAAAGGTTGTTTATCAAATTTGCAAGTGGCGAGTCATAAGCGTCAGAAGTCAGGTAATGAGTTTAATGCAGCTCTTTCAATCAATCAGTTGCAATTTAGCGACACTTTCGTGCACATCTTATAGTAACATATTGTAATATTGTGAAAGTTTTTGTGATGAATATTAATACTGAGGGTAAGTACTATTTTTTAATGTATTTTTTTAATCAGAATCTATGAATTTGAATTTTTAGTATTTTTTTTAAATAGCCTATTTATTTTAGCGTGTTTTTTTTAAAAAAAAAACTTTGAAAGTTCAGAATATACAGACTATATATATATATATATATATATATATATATATATATATATATATATATATATATATATATATATATATATAATATATATACAGACTATTCACCTCTATCCGGGCTAGTTTTTAGATATTACATAGAAATAACTTTATTCTTCGTAAAAATACACATATTGTTTAGCACACTTCAGTACAACATGTTTTTTTTTTCTTTTTTTCCAGAACACGTTTACTCTATTTCAAGGGTAGCCTTTTTTGAGGAGTGGTTGAAACACACGAAGAATGAAAAAAACTCGCGTGTATATGACTTTCTTTCTTCAAAATTTCACTTTGGTGACATTACTGAAAGCAGCCAAAAAGAAATAAAGTTGAAGATATCCAACTTATCTAATAAGTTTGGTGCCAAATGGTTGGCTTCAGGAAAGTCGAAGGAGCGTTTTTTAATTAAAAATAAGAATTGGTTGGATGAAGCAGACATACAGTTTACTGCGAGTTCTTTTGCGCCACAACCTTCAACATCAAGTGAGAATGTGACTCCTGCAGGAAGACCTCGCAAAGATTTCGAGGAATTGTCGTTTAAGACGAAGAAAAGTCGCGTCGTGGATCGCGTAGAATCCCGAAGTGTCAGTGAATTGGTGACTGCTGCCGAAATTGCGGTGCGTTCAGCAGGGCAAAGGAAAATTACCAATGTGCAAGCCTTATTAAATAAAACATAAAACAAGCCTTATTAAATAAAACATAAACATAAAACATAAACTGCAAGCCTTATTAAATAAAACATAAACATAAAACATAAACAAAAACAAAAATAATATTTTGTTTTTCTTTTGTTATTGCGCTTTTTTACCGAAAAAAATAATGAATTTTACACGAAAAAAAAATTTTTCTCTCCATTAATTTCTAAATAACTCCAAAACGATAAAAGATAGAATAAAATAATATTCAATCAACTTTGATAAAATTTTGTCACGCATTTTTTAATGTTTTATTTATAAAAATCTGACAAGTTGTTCCCGAGTTATCGTTAAATATGTCTGCGTAGCTGACTAATTTAGGCGAAAAAATTAGCCACGCCCATAAAAAAAAAAAACCAACGCGATGAATTTTTTCTTAAAATAACTTAATATGCCTAGAATATACATAAACAATTGAAATAAGTGAAAAAATAATTTTGTCCAGCTAACTTGTACTAGTCGACACACTGTGCGTTCCTTCAACTTCTTCACCACTTTTGAAACGCCGAAACCATCGTTCACACGTATCTTGCTATGGAGCATGTTCACCATAAGCTTCTCGAAGTAATCGGTATGATTCAACAGCGGTTTTCTTCAAATGAAAACAAAAAATTAAATGCTGTCCGCGAATGCTCTTTGTTCGGTATAAACTTCGACATATTGAACACAAACAACACAACACTATTCACACACTTTTCCAATTTATCACTCGTGCGCGTCTGACACTTGTTGAGGACACAACAAAATGGCGCAATGTCGAATCTTTATAACACAAACTGCACTGATGCACCATCTGTTGTCTGAAATCCGCATTTCATACTTGTACACCTGATATTACCTCAAAATTTTTTAAAATTGTAAAAAGCAGCACAGAACCGGGAAATAAAATTTCGAAGTTTACGTGATTTCAAGCTTACGTGTTCAAAACTGGTTCATCGGGGGTTTCTAGGGTTGCTGAATGTATTTTCGGGTCATTTTGATCAAATGCACTCTTTTAAGGAGGTGAAAATGAGGGCTGGAGGGGAAGAAATTACGATATTCACATGAATTAGAGTTTCGCGTTCAAAACTGGTTCTTCGGGGGTTTCTGGGGTTGCGGAATCTATTTTCGGGTTCATTTTGATCATATGCATCCTTTTGAGGGGTGAAAATGGGGGCGTAAGCTTCAAATCACGTGAACTTCGAAAGTTCGCCTCCTAATTCCGTGCTGCTTTTTGCAATTTTTAAAAATTTTTAGGTCATACTTTGCAAATTGGCTTCCTTATGTTTGTCCGGAACTCGCTTACGAGTATTTTAAAAAAAAAATTGTCTAATGTCGTTAATAATTGAGGGCTCCAGACAATTTTGAACCAAAAATCAGATTCCTGGCCCACTGTGCGACGCGTCAAATTCCTGCACGAAAATAAACAAATAAACAAACCATCAAAACAGATGGCCAAACACAAACATAAATAACATTTCAGTCAGATGCAAAACACAAACAAAAACAACTTTAGACCACAAAAATTGTAAATGATGGCAAATAAAACCAAAAACTAAACATATAGCAAAAGTGGCAATAAAGTGACACTGTAAATAAAAATCTAAATAATATACCATAGTAGCAATAATGTAAATATGGACTAGGCTAATTAAACAAGCATATGTATCAGAGTGAAAGAGAGAAAATGGTGAGTGGGAGAGAAGAAGAGATGTAAAAAAGAAAAAAAGAATGAATGAGATTATAACTTATAGAAAGCTAAACTTTAACGCTACTAAGAACCTAGCACGTAAGCTGAAAAGGTTTTGGTGTGACACATAGTGTCGCCCTTTTGAAAAAATCCATATGATTTTTAGGAAGTACCGACCTTCAAACGATACGTGTCAAAATTTCATGACTTTTTGCGATTAGTTTACAAGTTACAGTGGTTTTAGTGACGCTACTTTTGTTATTTTCAAAACAATGGAAAACCCACATAAAAAACACTGTTTTTTGATGGGAAAAAATACCGTTTAAGTAAATAAATGGCTTGGTAAGTGTTACGAGGACTCTGCCCCTGAAAAACCACTCATCATTTAGTGGTATGCTGAATTTAAACGCGGTCGTACACACACAAATGATGCTGAACGCTTTAGATACTCAAATGAGGTGGTTATACCAGACAACATCAAAAGAATCCACAAAATTATTTTGAATGATCGTAAAGTGAAATTGATAAAGATGAAGATGAAAGATATCAAAAGAAAGTGTTGGACATATTTCGTATGAGAGAGCATGAGAAATGGATACCGCGTTTGCTCACAGTGGACCAAAAACAACAACATGTGATGATTCTGAGCGCTGTTTGGACCTGTTTAAGCGCAATAAAAAGGATCTTTTGATGCGATATGTGACAATGGATGAAACATGGATCCACCACTACACACCGGAATCAAATCGGCAGTCAGCTGAGTGGACAGCAGCTGGTGAAAGCCGCCCGAAGCGACCAAAGACACAACAGTCGACTAGGAATGTTTTGGCCTCTGTATTTTGGGATGCGTATGGCATAATTTTCATTGACTATGCTGAGAAGGGAAAAAGCATCAATAGCGAATATTATATAAAGTTATTGGTACGTTTCAAGACAGAAATCCTAAATAAAGGGCCCTGTGGATTTGCCGAGTTTTAACGTCCACTCTACGAGGCTGGTTTGAAAAGTCCGTGCAAAAATAAAAACTATTTATGTGTTTGGGGTAAACCTTTTTTATTTTTCGACATAGTCTCCTTTTAGGCTTATACACTTCGTCCAACGATGTTCTAGTTTGTTGATCCCTTCCGAATAATAGGATTTGTCCAAGTCTGCAAAATATCCATTAGTGTCTGCAATCACCTCCTCGTTTGAATAAAATCTTTGTCCCGCCAGCCATTTCTTCAAATTGGGGAACAAATAGTAGTCCGAGGGAGCCAAGTCTGGAGAATAGGGGGGATGTGAAACGAGTTGGAATCCTATTTCCATTAATTTTGCGACCACAACTGCTGAGGTGTGTGCTGGTGCGTTGTCGTGATGGAAAAGGACTTTCTTGTGGGCCAATCGAGGGCGTTTTTCTTGCAGCTCGGTTTTCAAACGGTCCAATAACGATGAATAATATTCACCTGTAATAGTTTTACCCTTTTCTAGATAGTCGATGAGGATTATCCCTTGCGAATCCCAAAAGACAGTCGCCATAACCTTTCCGGCCGAAGGAACGGTCTTCGCCTTTTTTGGTGCAGATTCCTCCTTGGTAACCCATTGTTTAGATTGTTGTTTGGTCTCAGGAGTATAGTAATGTATCCATGTTTCATCCACAGTGACGAAACGATGCTTAAAGTCCTCCGGATTCTTCTGGAACAGCTGCAGACCATCCTTGCAACACTTCACACGATTCCGTTTTTGGTCAAGCGTGAGCAATCGCGGCACCCATCTTGTGGATAGCTTTCTCATGTCCAAATGTTTATGCAAAATATTATGTACCCATTCAGTCGAGATGCCCACAGCACTAGCAATCTCACGCACCTTAACTCTTCTGTCATCCATCACCATATCATGGATTTGATCAATGATTTCTGGAGTCGTAACCTCCACAGGCCGTCCAGAACGTTCAGCGTCACTTGTGCCCATATGGCCAGTCCGAAAATTTTGAAACCACTTATAAACTGTTCTAATCGAAGGTGCAGAGTCACCATAATGTTTATCAAGCTTCTCTTTAGTCTCCTGAGGCGTTTTGCCTTTCATAAAGTAATGTTTAATCACCACACGAAATTCTTTTTCGTCCATTTCTTGAAAATCACTCGACTTCCTTGATTCACACGAATGCCAAACACAAAGAAATAGACCAATATGGCTGAAACTTGGTGTGCGTTCATTCAAGAGATGCTACTAACTAAACATGACCTCGATACGCGCCGGTGGTGCCATCTCTCGGACTTTGCACGGACTTTTCAAACCAGCCTCGTATATTCCTAATTTACTGTCATGCGACTTTTTTTTTGGTGTGTGATTTAAATCTGAGATGAATAATGACAGAAGCGATGCGAACGATTAATTTAATGCCTAACGCTTATTACATAAATTACGATTCTAAACGAAAAATTAGTCGAGTACTTGTACGATCACTCAACAACAACAGTTGAAATTTACTAGTTATTCCTAATAAGACTCGTATTAAATAAACACCGATTTGCTCGTCTGGAAAAACACTAGAGTAGCAGGAACAACAATCAAACTGCAGGAAAATCGTTATTTGCACAGCATCGAATATTCAATATTGAATGTACTTTTGGGTTAGCAATTTACTGTATATATTGTAAGGGTTTTGTTAATGCATGTAGACAAACAAAACGCAAGTTTTAAATTAGCGTGAAAATAATATTAGTATGGTCTATCTAATATTTAAAACGAAGAGACTGGATGACAAAGATATGAGGATTATTAAGAACCTTTATTGAAATTAGTCTGCTTCTGGGAGATTAGGAGGAGAACATACGGGTGATTGAAACAAAAACCCTTCAAGGTATTAGACAGGGATACATATTATCTCCACTATTATTTAATATTTATTCCCAACAAATATCCGAAGAAGCTCTGGCAGATGCCGATGTCCGGATTCTACTGAATGCAGAAACAATGAATAATATTCGATATGCTGATGACACGGTTATATTCGCTGACAGTCTACAGGACCTGCAATTACTAATGGATAGAATAAAGATCAAGAAGTAGAAGAATTTTATGAAGAAATATCTCAGGCGCTTCACGAAGACAGAACAAAGTATACACTAATAGGGGACTTTAACGCCAAGATACGAAAGAAAGCAGAAAATACGGAGAGAGATATATAGGAAATTTTGGCCTCGGAGAAATGAACAACAGAGGACATATGCTGATGACATTTCTGGAAAGGGAGAAACTCTATAATATGAACACTTTCTTTCAGAAAAAGGAGAAGAGGAAATGGATATGGATTAGTCCTGACGGTGAGACAAGAAATGAAATTGAATATACACTAACAACACATAAGAACATAGTAACAGACGTGAAAGTCCTAAATAGATTTACAGGTAGTGATCATAGGCTGGTCAGAGCAAAAGTATTTTTTAACAAAAGACTCGATCGAAAACGTTTATACGATAAGAAAACAAATAAAACAGACAAACACTAAAAGAAAACGCTGAACAATACCAAGAACAGATTACAACACAACCAACCTCAATAACAACACATTAACTACAGGAGCAAGTATGAACGAAAGAAACAGAAAAATAATTGAAACACTCAAGACCACCGCAGAAAAAATAGGTCCTGAACCGGCTAGGCGAAAGAATAACAAGCTCAGTGAAGAAAACGAAAAAATGGAACAATGAAGACAACTTATACACAAAGGAAAGAGATTAACTGTCGAATATGCAGAATTGAATAAGACAGTACGAAAAGCGGTTAAAGAAGATATAAACAAATACAAAGAAACGATGGTTAAAGATCTTATAGAGAAGAATAGAGGATTAAGAGTATTTAGAAGAGCAAACGCCTGTAAAAGAGAGATAATTAAACTGAAGGACCAAGAAGAAAACATAATCAATGACAAGAAAAATATCCAGAACAGAATTACAACTTTCTATCAAGACCTCTACAGCTCAAAATGCCAAAATCTCATAGTTGAAAAGGAAAATTCATCAACAGATAAAAGAGTAATTAATGTTAACTCAGAAGAAATCCCTGATACAGAAATAGATGAAACTCAACAGATGAAAAGTGGAAGAGCGGCTGGACAGGATGATATTATACCTGAAATGCTAAAAATGCGGAGCTGAGCCGTAATAAGTGAATTAACAGATCTTTTTAATGAATGCTTCAAATGTGGAAATATACCAGAAGACTGGGAAAAACGTCATAGTCATCTTAATATACAAAAAAGGTGACTCCGAAAACTTAGAAAACTACCGACCAATTAGCTTACTCTCCCAAATTTACAAGTTGTTCTCACGAATCATAACAAACAGACTGGAACACAAAATGGAATTATACCAACCGATAGAACAGGCTGGATTCAGATCGGGCTTCAGTACGATTGAGCACTCGCACACATTGAGAATACTAATCGAGAAGGCTACCGAATATAATATATCAATGTGGCTCACATTTGTAGATTTTCGCAAGGCTTTCGACACGGTGGAAAAATGGGCGCTTATAAGAGCTCTTAGAAATGCTCGTATAGACCACAGATACAGCGAACTGATAGCCAGAATATTTGAACGAGCAACACTCAAAGTTATGGTAAACCAAGAACTGACAAGCAAGGTCCCAGTGAACAGAGGAGTAAGGTAGGGCGATGTAATATAGTTGTTTGCAGTGATCTAAGAAGATGTATTCAAAGAACTGAATTGGGACGAAAATGGCCTTCTGATAGCTGGCGATCGGCTGAACAACCTGAGATTCGCAGATGACATTGTAATTATAGCGTGAGCAATCGCGGCACCCATCTTGTGGATAGCTTTCTCATGTCCAAATGTTTATGCAAAATATTATGTACCCATTCAGTCGAGATGCCCACAGCACTAGCAATCTCACGCACCTTAACTCTTCTGTCATCCATCACCATATCATGGATTTGATCAATGATTTCTGGAGTCGTAACCTCCACAGGCCGTCCAGAACGTTCAGCGTCACTTGTGCCCATATGGCCAGTCCGAAAATTTTGAAACCACTTATAAACTGTTCTAATCGAAGGTGCAGAGTCACTATAATGTTTATCAAGCTTCTCTTTAGTCTTCTGAGGCGTTTTGCCTTTCATAAAGTAATGTTTAATCACCACACGAAATTCTTTTTCGTCCATTTCTTGAAAATCACTCGACTTCCTTGATTCACACGAATGCCAAACACAAAGAAATAGACCAATATGGCTGAAACTTGGTGTGCGTTCATTCAAGAGATGCTACTAACTAAACATGACCTCGATACGCGCCGGTGGTGCCATCTCTCGGACTTTGCACGGACTTTTCAAACCAGCCTCGTATATTCCTAATTTACTGTCATGCGACTTTTTTTTTGGTGTGTGATTTAAATCTGAGATGAATAATGACAGAAGCGATGCGAACGATTAATTTAATGCCTAACGCTTATTACATAAATTACGATTCTAAACGAAAAATTAGTCGAGTACTTGTACGATCACTCAACAACAACAGTTGAAATTTACTAGTTATTCCTAATAAGACTCGTATTAAATAAACACCGATTTGCTCGTCTGGAAAAACACTAGAGTAGCAGGAACAACAATCAAACTGCAGGAAAATCGTTATTTGCACAGCATCGAATATTCAATATTGAATGTACTTTTGGGTTAGCAATTTACTGTATATATTGTAAGGGTTTTGTTAATGCATGTAGACAAACAAAACGCAAGTTTTAAATTAGCGTGAAAATAATATTAGTATGGTCTATCTAATATTTAAAACGAAGAGACTGGATGACAAAGATATGAGGATTATTAAGAACCTTTATTGAAATTAGTCTGCTTCTGGGAGATTAGGAGGAGAACATACGGGTGAAACAAAAACCCTTCAAGGTATTAGACAGGGATACATATTATCTCCACTATTATTTAATATTTACTCCCAACAAATATCCGAAGAAGCTCTGGCAGATGCCGATGTCCGGATTCTACTGAATGCAGAAACAATGAATAATATTCGATATGCTGATGACACGGTTATATTCGCTGACAGTCTACAGGACCTGCAATTACTAATGGATAGAATAAAGATCAAGAAGTAGAAGAATTTTATGAAGAAATATCTCAGGCGCTTCACGAAGACAGAACAAAGTATACACTAATAGGGGACTTTAACGCCAAGATACGAAAGAAAGCAGAAAATACGGAGAGAGATATATAGGAAATTTTGGCCTCGGAGAAATGAACAACAGAGGACATATGCTGATGACATTTCTGGAAAGGGAGAAACTCTATAATATGAACACTTTCTTTCAGAAAAACGAGAAGAGGAAATGGATATGGATTAGTCCTGACGGTGAGACAAGAAATGAAATTGAATATACACTAACAACACATAAGAACATAGTAACAGACGTGAAAGTCCTAAATAGATTTACAGGTAGTGATCATAGGCTGGTCAGAGCAAAAGTATTTTTTAACAAAAGACTCGATCGAAAACGTTTATACGATAAGAAAACAAATAAAACAGACAAACACTAAAAGAAAACGCTGAACAATACCAAGAACAGATTACAACACAACCAACCTCAATAACAACACATTAACTACAGGAGCAAGTATGAACGAAAGAAACAGAAAAATAATTGAAACACTCAAGACCACCGCAGAAAAAATAGGTCCTGAACCGGCTAGGCGAAAGAATAACAAGCTCAGTGAAGAAAACGAAAAAATGGAACAATGAAGACAACTTATACACAAAGGAAAGAGATTAACTGTCGAATATGCAGAATTGAATAAGACAGTACGAAAAGCGGTTAAAGAAGATATAAACAAATACAAAGAAACGATGGTTAAAGATCTTATAGAGAAGAATAGAGGATTAAGAGTATTTAGAAGAGCAAACGCCTGTAAAAGAGAGATAATTAAACTGAAGGACCAAGAAGAAAACATAATCAATGACAAGAAAAATATCCAGAACAGAATTACAACTTTCTATCAAGACCTCTACAGCTCAAAATGCCAAAATCTCATAGTTGAAAAGGAAAATTCATCAACAGATAAAAGAGTAATTAATGTTAACTCAGAAGAAATCCCTGATACAGAAATAGATGAAACTCAACAGATGAAAAGTGGAAGAGCGGCTGGACAGGATGATATTATACCTGAAATGCTAAAATGCGGAGCTGAGCCGTAATAAGTGAATTAACAGATCTTTTTAATGAATGCTTCAAATGTGGAAATATACCAGAAGACTGGGAAAACGTCATAGTCATCTTAATATACAAAAAAGGTGACTCCGAAAACTTAGAAAACTACCGACCAATTAGCTTACTCTCCCAAATTTACAAGTTGTTCTCACGAATCATAACAAACAGACTGGAACACAAAATGGAATTATACCAACCGATAGAACAGGCTGGATTCAGATCGGGCTTCAGTACGATTGAGCACTCGCACACATTGAGAATACTAATCGAGAAGGCTACCGAATATAATATATCAATGTGGCTCACATTTGTAGATTTTCGCAAGGCTTTCGACACGGTGGAAAAATGGGCGCTTATAAGAGCTCTTAGAAATGCTCGTATAGACCACAGATACAGCGAACTGATAGCCAGAATATTTGAACGAGCAACACTCAAAGTTATGGTAAACCAAGAACTGACAAGCAAGGTCCCAGTGAACAGAGGAGTAAGGTAGGGCGATGTAATATAGTTGTTTGCAGTGATCTAAGAAGATGTATTCAAAGAACTGAATTGGGACGAAAATGGCCTTCTGATAGCTGGCGATCGGCTGAACAACCTGAGATTCGCAGATGACATTGTAATTATAGCAAACAACAAGAATGAAATGATCCAGATGATTACAGATCTCCGTCACCAAGCAAAGAAAGTGGGACTTGACATAAACTTCTCCAAGACAAAATACATGAGTAACGAAGACACCAATGATGAAAATATAGTGATTGAACATTTAACAATAGAAAAAGTAAACACATACATCTATTTGGGACAAATAATAACGATAGGAAAGGAAAACCAGCAGTTTGAAATAGAAAGAAAGATACGTATGGAATGGGCAGCATATGGAAAATTGAAATATGTACTGAATATAAACATTCCTCAAAGATCAAAAACCCAAATTTATAATCAATATATCTTACCAACTACAACGTATGGAGCCGAGACATGGGTTTTAACTAAAAGATAACAACAGAAAAACTACAAGTTGACCAACGAGCAATGGAAAGAAGGATGTTAAATGTTACTTTGAAGGACAAAAAAACTAACAAATGGCTTAAACAACAAAAAAGTGGGTGATATCACCAAACGGATAACATCTCTGAAATGGAGCTGGGCCGGCCATGTGGCGAGAGCGACGTATAAGTGGAGTGGCAAGATCACTAGGTGGAGACCATCGGGTGAAAAACGAAGCATTGGAAGACTCCAGCAGAGAGGGAGCGACGATCTGAAGAGAATTGGAGGGCTAAACTGGTATCAACAAGCACGACATAGAAAAAATGGAAAGATTTGAGAGAGAGAGGCCTATAACCGGCAGTGGGTAGAAAAGGGCTAAAGGAAGAAGAAGAAGAGAGAATAACCAGCTGCAGCCAGAGATATGATCTTGATATTAACATAAATAAAACAAAATTAATGGTTATTAATAAGAACAAGTAGCCTAACTGTCATTTAGAAATCAGCCCGAAAAATACTGAACGAGAAAATAAGTACACATACTTAGGCACTAACATCAATGACCAATGGGACCACTCGCAAGAAATAAAGAAACGTATTGAAAAGGCTAGAGCAGTATTCACCGAAATGAGCTCTATATTCAAAAGCCATAACTTGACACTGGACGCGAAGTGAGGTTTCTGCGTTGCTATACGAGGCTGGTTTGAAAAGTCCGTGCAAAGTCCGAGAGATGGCACCACCGGCGCGTATCGAGGTCATGTTTAGTTAGTAGCATCTCTTGAATGAACGCACACCAAGTTTCAGCCATATTGGTCTATTTCTTTGTGTTTGGCATTCGTGTGAATCAAGGAAGTCGAGTGATTTTCAAGAAATGGACGAAAAAGAATTTCATTACTTTATGAAAGGCAAAACGCCTCAGGAGACTAAAGAGAAGCTTGATAAACATTATGGTGACTCTGCACCTTCGACTAGAACAGTTTATAAGTGGTTTCAAAATTTTCGGACTGGCCATATGGGCACAAGTGACGCTGAACGTTCTGGACGACCTGTGGAGGTTACAACTCCAGAAATCATTGATCAAATCCATGATATGGTGATGGATGGCAGAAGAGTTAAGGTGCGTGAGATTGCTAGTGCTGTGGGCATCTCGACTGAACGGGTAAATAATATTTTGCATAAACATTTGGACATGAGAAAGCTATCCGCAAGATGGGTGCCGCGATTGCTCCCGCTCCTTCGGCCGGAAAGGTTATGGCGACTGTCTTTTGGGATTCGCAAGGGATAATCTTCATCAACTATCTGGAAAAGGGTAAAACTATTACAGGTGAATATTATTCATCGTTATTGGACCGTTTGAAAACCGAGCTGCAAGAAAAACGCCCGCGATTGGCCCACAAGAAAGTCCTTTTCCATCACGACAACGCACCAGCACACACCTCAGCAGTTGTGGTCGCAAAATTAATGGAAATAGGATTCCAACTCGTTACACATCCCCCCTATTCTCCAGACTTGGCTCCCTCGGACTACTATTTGTTCACCAATTTGAAGAAATGGCTGGCGGGACAAAGATTTTATTCAAACGAGGAGGTGATTGCAGACACTAATGGATATTTTGCAGACTTGGACAAATCCTATTATTCGGAAGGGATCAACAAACTAGAACATCGTTGGACGAAGTGTATAAGCCTAAAAGGAGACTACATATGTCGAAAAATAAAAAAGGTTTACCCCAAACACATAAGTAGTTTTTATTTTTGCACGGACTTTTCAAACCAGCCTCGTATATTCTCCATTTTGTTTTATGGAGTAGAGACATGAATCCTGACAGAGGCAACAAGTAAAAGATTGGAAATCTTTGAAATGTGGCTATATCGTAGGATACTGCGTGTGTCATGGGTGGACCGAGTCTTAAATGAACGAATTCTTTAAAAAATGAATAATATTTTCCTTTAATTTGAAGCCGTAATATCGAATTGAACAGAAGTTACCCGTAAAAAAAACTATGTTTCAATTTGCCGTACTAAATACTTTTTTTAGGTTATGTACTTAATATTTTTTTAATACAATCTACGCAGTTTTTAGGCAATTTTATGACGAGTAAAGAGGTTTTTTTGTCGCATAGCAACGAACAGAAGCTGAGATGTTTAAGAAATAGGGAGCCGGAAGCTTTAAAATGCGAAAAAAATGCACTAAAATAGAAGAAAAGTGGCCTCACGGTCGAAATTAGGCTCAGAAAGCTTGTTTACATTATATTGGCACTGTTTCCAAGTAGTTAAATCGATTTCTAAGCTGTACTCAAAAATTTCCAAAAATCATGAAAATTTTACGGCATTTGCCTTCGCTATTTGGGTCTTCCGCCATATTCACCTAATATGACTGTATGTGACTTCTTATCATTAAGATAACAAAACAAAAATCAAACGGGGCCCTCATGGCTCTACCGAAAATTAAGTATCAAAATGCATTAGAGTTGGAAAAAAACATTGTTACAAGTACATTGCACGACAGGGAGACTACTCTGAAGGCGATCACATTCCAATTAATAATCAGGAATCTATTTTTAGTTCTACTGAAGTTGAAAGGGAATTTTTTGATGATAGTAGTAGCACGTAGGCTAAAAAGTTTTTGGTCTGACACAAAGATGTCGCCCTTTTCCAAAAATCCATATGATTTTTAGGAAGTACCAACCGTCAAACGATACGTGTTAAAATTTCATGATATTTCGAAAATTAGTTTACAAATTACGGTGGTTTTAGTGACGCTACTCTTGATATTTTCAAAACAACAGAAAAAAATCGAATTTCGTGTGTTGATTAAACACTGTGGTTTGATGGGAAAAAATACCGTTCAAGCAAAGCAATGGCTTGATAAGGGTTATGGAGACTCTGCCCCTGGAAAATCATTCATCATTTGCTGGTATGTTGAGTTTAAATGCGGTCGTACAGACATAAATGATGCTGAACGCTCTGGACGCTCAAATGCGGTGGTTACACCGAAAAATATCAAAAAAATGCACAAAATTGTTTTGGATGACAGTAAAGTGAAATTGCGTGAGATAGCTGACACCCTAAAGGTATCAAAAGAACGTTTTGGTCATATTTTGCATGAACATTTGAGCATGAGAAAGCTATGTCTCTGAAACAGGTACTGCGTTTGCTCACAGTGGACCAAAAACAACAATGTTTTGATGATTCTGAGCGCTGTTTGGACCTGTTTTAGTGCAATAAAAAGGATTTTGTCATGCGGTATATGACAATGGATGAAACATGGATCCACCACTACACACCCGAATTAAATCGGTAGTCAGCTCAGTGAAGAGCAGTCCGTGAAAGTCGCACGAAGCGACCAAAGACACAACAGTTGGTTGGGAAACTTTTAGCCTCTGTATTTTGAGATGCGCATGAAATAAGGAAAACCCATCAATAACGAAAATTGTATAAAGTTACTGGTACGTTTGAAGGCAGAAATCCCAAAGAAAGGGCCCCAAATGAATAAGAAAAAAGTGCACTTTCATCAACACAATGCACCGTGTCACAAGTCAATATTTACAAAGTTCGAATTGGTTCCTCATCCACCGTATTCTCCAGATTTAACCCCTAGCGACTATTCGCAGACCTCAAAAAAAAACGCTAGCAGGAAAGAGATTTGGTTCCCAACACTATATTTTAATTTCCATTATATGGTATTTAAAATGACTTGACACCATACAATAGCTTCTTCAGAAGTGAATTAGAGAGAAAACTGTTTAGTTACAATACTGGTTATGTAGTGCGTAAAACTATCCTTAATTACACAAGATTATGTTAATCGTTTTATTATATTATTTACGGTAAAGTTATTTTAAAGATGCAAATCTGTGACACTATTTCAGAGAACTAATAAAGACTAAGTAAGGATGAATGGTTTAAGTCTACCTGTTCGTTCAATAATAAATTGGAGTTTTTTCCGTTTGTTAATTTCAAGGCATTCAAGCATATTTAATTTTTCAGATTTATTTTCTACATGCAGAATTTTGAATGTATTATCAAAATTATGGGATTCGTTTATTATATGGGTTGCGCAATGTGAATTGTTCGTGTTTTTTAAATAACTATGTTTATATTCATTAATGCGAGTTTTAAAAGTTCTACCAGTTGGTCCTACGTAGGTTTTAGTACAATTTAATAAATAAACTCTTGATTTTTTAGATTTATTAGATCGGGTTCTGAAAGCAGCTTTTAACTTTTTCAGGCATAGACTGTTACATATTCCTATGATTAAAACTAATTTTAACAAGGAATTCAATATAATCAAACAAATAGCAATTAATAATGGATATGACCCTACCATTATAGATAATATCATGAATAAAAAAACGTTTAAACAATCTCCCTAATTTATCCAACCATTAATGACAAAAAAGGAAAATTTAGCACACTCACGTACACAGGGAAACTAACTAGATCAATTTCAACACATTTAATAAAAAAGAAGAACAAAATATCATTTAAAACCGGTAATACCATTGGGGATTATAATTTTGAATAAGAAAACCAAATCTAATAAATCCAAAAAATCAGGAGTTTATTTATTAAATTGTGGATCTTGTACTAAAACCGACGTATAAACATAGTTACTTAAAAAAACAAGAACAATTCACATTACGCAACCCTTATAATAAACGAATCCCATAATTTTGATGATACATTCAAAATCCTGCATGAAGAAAATAAATCTAAAAAATTAAATTTGCTTGAATGTCTTGAAATTAACAAACGGAAAAACTCCAACCTATTATTAAACGAACAGGTATAGTTAAACCATTCACCCTTACTTAATCTTTAGTAGCTCTCTGAAATAGTACCACAGATTTGCATTTATTACCAAAACAGTCCGAAACGATTATTTTCTTTATCCGTCAACTGAAAACTCTTGTAGTTTCCGTTTATTTACCTCGAAAACTTAACTCCAAGAACTTTAAATATCGCTCAGTCCAGTCCAGACCCCTCCGGGGAAATGAAACTACGTACAACTAGGAAACACAACATTCAAGAAAACCACAGAAACGCCGTCCTCGTGTGACAGCTTGAGTGGCAGGTGAAACTTTGTTAAAACGGAGCCATGTTAAGTGAAATAACGGCAAAAGCCCAAAAAAAAAAATACGTTATGCTGGAGTTAATATGCCTGTGAAAAGACAGCTCAGTAGTCATAGATACAGGGCGTTAGGTAAATAGATGAAAATGACACGAGCATATAAGAATGTTTGTTAATTTTCACGTTCTGCTCTGCTAAACTTAACAGCTAGGCTGAAAAGCTTTTGGTCTAGCTACTTAAAACATATTTTTTTACAAAATTCGACTTTATTTATCAACTTAGTCTCATTCAAGAGCGACAGAATGCTTTTCTAACATTTCGGTACCTTTCTTGTAGAAGGATTTGTCTATGCCTTTAGAATAGGGCTCAGTTTCGGCGATAACGTCTTCACTGGGGCCAAAGCTCTTTCCTGCGCATTTTTTTTGAGGTCTGCGAATAAATAATAGTCGCTGAGGCCAAATCTGGAGAATATTGTGGATGAGGAAGCAACTCGAACTTCAATTCATGCAATTTTGCCATCGTAACCACTGACTTGTGACACGGTGCATTGTCTTGATGGAAGAGCACTTTTCCTTGTTGATTTGGGGCCGTTTCTTTGCGATTTCTGCCTTTTTAAACGCACCAATAACATTATATAATATTCGTTATTGATGGTTTTTCCCTTCTCAGCATAGTCGTCGAAAATTATTCAATGCGCATCTCAAAATACAGAGGCCAAAACTCTCCCAACCGACTGTCGTTCGAGAAAAATCTTTTATTACATCACTAATTACGTCAGGAGTTATAGCTTCACATGTTTCCCTAATGACTCTCTCAAGATGATCGACATCTTGAAATAGCCTTTTAAAATAAATCTTTTCTTTTAAGTAGACCCATAAAAAAAGTCTAGAGGAGCGATTGTCCGGTGACCTTGGGGGCCAAGTAAACTGCACATACCTCCCTATTCCTTTACCATTAAAAATATGGAAGAGATAATCTTGAACATTTCTCGTACTGTGACATGATGCACCATCATGCTGGTACCATATATGTTGTTTTTCAATTACTGGTAGGCGATTAAGAAACTCATTATTTAAAAATTCTAGGTAACGTTCAGAATTCATATTATTACGAAAAAAGAATGGTCCAACTAATCCAACTTTAAAATATCCCACACCATACATTGGTTTTAAACGAGCATTGATCTCGAGTTTGGATATTGAAGTTAAGATTAACATCGCGCCACCAACGATAATTTTGAGAACTTACTGTCCCATTAGAAGTAAATGTCGCTTCGTCAGAAAAAAGTATTTGTCTTGCCATAAACCTGTTATCTTCTAACTCTCCTTGAAACCAAGCACAAAATTCAAATCTTCGTTCAAAATCTCCTGCTTTTAAAGTATGAATAAATTGGGGTTTGTATGGTTTAAATTTATTTGAAATTATATAAAAACAACACTATGTTTTAATTTCCAATATATCCAATATTCCAAATCCTCGGAGTTGAATGTGAATTAGCGTTATCTAATGAAGACCCACATTTTAAATACATGACAGCCAACAAGATTAAAAAAGAATTATTTGAACAACCACAACCAAGACAAGCTAGAGAACAGAAAACAGCAGTATCGATCAAAACCAAAGCCAAAGAAAACAACATAATATTCACTAGAGCTGATAAGGGTAAGTCTGTGGTAGCTATTTCTAGAGAACAATATATATTTAAAACTCTTTCTTTTCTTAACACATACAAATTTCAAGTATTAAATAATGACCCAACAAAAGTCTACCAAAAACTAATAAAATCTACTTTAAAAGATCTCACAATTTTTAATGATTTTAAATATATTGGAAATTAAAACATAGTGTTGTTTTTATATAATTTTATTATGAATTTACAACAAGTATCGGCTAACACAATCAAAGATAAATTTATTTGATCTTAAAATTCTCGCAACTGTAGTTTTACTCTCATTCAATAAAGCTGATCTTTTCCGAAGTCAATCTTTTGGCTTTTCTACTACAGACAACATTACTTGATTTTGATTATTTTCATTCGAAATCCACGCCCGATGTTTCTTTTTAAATTTATTTTCAACGCTTTCATAAATCTTGAATTTATTTATTAGATATCCTACAGTTGTGAAGTGTACAGTTTTATCAGGGTGTCTATTATTAAAGATTTCTGCTGCTTCTCTAAAAGTTTTATAATTATCTCCAAGTATGAGAACAATTTCAATTTTATCTTAAATACTCAATTTTACTGGCACTTCTAATTATTGCAAATACAGACCGTTGTTAGGTATTTCCAAAGATATATTTATTTATTTTCAGCCTAAAATTTGTAGTGATTTCGTTTTCTTTTATTCAATAAATAATCCAACAACTGACCTGTTTACTGGAGTTTTTTTTTTTAACCAGGAAGGCCACAAATTTAAACATGAGCATAGTTAGCTATTAAAATTTTCAATTAATATTTGGCTCTGTATTTAAAACACACTTTACTCTTCATTATAAATCATTACTTTTTATTTTCCCTGTAAACCATCAAGTATTTTAAATTTTTGATGCTTGATTATGGATTTCCATGTAATGCGGAACATTTTATCAAGGATACTTTTGTTGTAATAGGTGAGATAAACTTTTTCTCCATTTGTATAAAACTTTTTGGGACACAGGATATATATATATATATATATATATATATATAAATATAAAACCAACCTCTTCAGGCAGATATATCCATGCCAACTCCGGGCATGATTGGAAAGTGAAAGTAAATGTCATAAAGGGTCTCTACCGAAGAGTCAAAAATATAGCTCACCCGGATTATCTATCTCAAGCACAAACATTACTCACCAATCTCTTCATGGAAAATGGGTAGAATAAGAAGTTCCTGCTCAAGACCAAGGACGAAGTTGATAAGCTCTTCCTCTCTGATAGCATCTTACCGGAGCCTCCCCCTATACCTTCATCCCCCCCTCCTTCCACCCCCTTTACCCCCTGCCAGCCATACGAAAACAGGTCTTTCGTTACTCTCTTTGCCCTTTATACCCGGCCTTACTTCGAAATTGGTTCATATTCTGCGTGTCATTCCCAATGTTAAGATTGCCAAATATTACTTCCATAAAACAAGCGTATTTTTAGCAAATTGAAATCCTCTCTACCCATTCTTTCTATGTCAGATATTGTCTACTCCATTTCCTGTCTTAATTGTCCCGCTGTGTATATTGGCCAGACATCACAGTCTTTCAATCGTCCATTCGCATTACATAAAAGCGACACCAGATGTCATCCTCAAAGATGTGCACTGGCGATCCACTCTGTCGATAATGGACATTCCTTCAATTTCAGAGAACCAAAGATTCTTCATATCCAAAAAAACCTTCTTAAAAGAGAATTCCTTGAGATGTGCTATATCCACGAAAATCTCCATAATATTAATAAAAGAACTGATCTTGACTGTTTGAGCAACATATACAGTTTTCTCCTCTCTTGGGATTTGCCTTCCCCACATATTGTCTCTGGGTCGTCATTCTCTTCATAATTTTTCGTCTTCGGTAGTCTATAGCTCTCTCCTCCTACATATTTGTCCTCTAGGTGCCCCCTTGTTTGAGTACATGTTTCTCTTGGTTCCCGTGAAATTCTTTACAGTTACACTCCCATTTTTAATAAAATTGCTTAGTATATTCCCAACTAATAAAAAACCCCTTTTCACTTGCTAGTTCCTTTTCCTGTCCCTCTATTCTCCTCTCAAGAAGAATAAAAATCATTTCCTCCCTATGCCACTTAATTTCCATACCGTTAAAAATTTGCGTTCCCATTGGGTACTTTACCTTTTATACCAAAATTTCTTTATATGACGTAGTACCTAATTTGTACTTAACCGGTTCTTTCCTGGTTGTCTAACCTTTTTTCCTTTTATTTTGAGTGATCCCTTACATCTGTCAGGTGGTCGTCCTTTGTCAGCGCCTTGTCAAACTTGTCACTTCACTTTTCAGATGGCAGGTGGTTAATTAATTTTGATTTTTCAGCATCCAAGGTTTCTAATGGCATCCTTGCTGTAAATGCCATATTTTTATATTAATATGTTAGTGAATAGGGGCTGTTTTATTTCAGTGTTGGTCTTTGTTATGGCAATTGTTATTTATGGTCATTTTTGTTAGATTAATTTTCATACTGCATATGAGTCGCTTGCATTTTTGTTTTGACATTTCTTCATAATAATAATAATAATAATAACAAGTTAAGTTTCTTCAGAACAATAATACTTTTAAACTACAATAGGTTTTTTATCAATAATTATAAGATTGAAATTAAAAATTATAAATTAAAAAATTAATAATTAAAAATTAGACTCAAGAATACTAATTCTTCATGCCTAATTTTCTTTATTGGTTGCTTCGTTATCTCTTTTTCAGTTTGTGCCCTGATGAAGGTCCCAACCTAGGACCAAAATATTGGCTAAATGAATATAGTATGAACATCTGTTGATGCCCCTTTTTTGCCGAGTTCCCCAACTAGTTTCATAACTTAGGATTTTGTTTGATACGGCAACTTTTGCTTTCTCTCTCTCTCTCTCTCTCTCTATATATATATATATATTATATATATATATATATATATATATATATATATATATATATATATATTCTTGCTCTTAGAATATTCTCATTTTAGAGTATGCTTGGTAGCCCACCTTTACGTCCACCTCTCGTCGTCCATTTGATATGATAATATTCCGAATGAAAGGGTAACAAATAATAAATCAAAAGCCGGTTTGCCGTGAAACATTGAAAATGTTCTTTTTTTTATGGTCTGTTTAACGTCACCTTCGAACCTAAGTCATCTTTACGTTTTAATATTTAACTATCACCAAAACACATAAAATTTTCGTGTTAACTAAACGTCCCGAAGCTCCCGTCCGCCCCCTTCGTCTCCTTTCAGCCCGCATTTTCCCGAATTATTTATGGTGACGGGGTCAAATTGGTCGCAGGAAAAAAAAGGCAACAGCCTGGACGGGCCGGGGGAATTCTAAGTTTGGAAAAAAACCGGAGTTCACCGGGTTTTTTTATGTCAAAAATATCGGTTTCGGAGACAGTTTTGTACGAGTTAAGACATTAATAATGCAAGTTTCAAAGAGAGAAAAAATATGTTGGTTGTTTCCGAGCTAAAATTTTGTTGTCAGTGGAGCAAAAAATTTTGTTAATTATTAAGTTTCTCATGGACATTGATCGTAACGTTTCATTCTGTATAAACAAGAGACTACGTTAAATAAAAAATATATTTTTTCAATTCTGTACGTCAAAATTCGGTAAAAGCGGCAGCGGAATGTTGTCTATATACAGGGGGTTATGAAAATAGTTTATTATAAGGAAATGGGTGATTATTTATGTCAAGAAAAAAAGTCATTCAAATTTTTGTAAAATTTCTCATTACCAACCCCCTCGGACGCTTGTGATTTAAATCTTACGAAGTGTCCAAGTTTTTAAAGTTTTGGATAAAAATATTTGCGTAAAGAAAACAGATTGTCAAGTTAAAAACAGAAAAAACAATTTCTGTTGATGTAAATGATGTAAACTAACTATAGTTTATGTCGCATTTAACAATAACATAGTGAATTTAAATTAAAAATTCGTAAAATTGTGTTCATTATTTAATTTCTCATGGACAATGATCCTAACGTTTCATTTTGTATAAACAAGGGACTGCGTTAAATATATATATTTATATATTATATATATATATATATATATATATATATATATATATATATATATATATATATATATATATATATATATACAGTAGATGCTCGGTTATGTGAACACCCTTTTGTATGAACTATCCACTATAGTGAACAGTGGAAATTTAATATTAGAGGTTCTATAGAATGAATAGAAGCAATCTCGATTAAATGAACAATATTAAGTGGTTCCCCAGTGCTAATAGGGGATTTCTCTTAGAAAATATTCTTGTTATTTGAATGTATTTAGGTTAGATTAGTATTGCCGGGCGATTATCGTGCTACCTTTGGTGTCCGATCTGTTCATTTGATATTAAATATTTAGTGACTTTAATGCTTCCAATTGGAAAATATGAAACGAAAAGTGTTAACACTATCAGAAAAAAGTGACATCATAAAAAATTTGGAAAATGGAGTGAGTGTTACATACCTTGCAAAAAGTATGATATAGCTAAATCTACTGTTTGTGCAATTAAAAAAAATAAAGCGAATATTCTTGGCATTAGATTTTTGAAGATATCTGGTGAAAAATTATCTATAAACCTTGAGCTAGTAGATCCATTTAAACAAGATCTTTGTTCAGTCATATATAAACTGAATTTAACAAATGATCAAATTTATAACGCAGATGAAACTGGCTTGTTTTGGAGACTGCTACCTGAGAAAACATTGGTAATGAATGATGAAAAAACCGCTCCAGGAAGGAAAGCTGAAAAAGGACGACTTACTTTTCTCGCTTGCACAAATGCGTCTGGAGAACATAAAGTTAGACCTCTCATATTAAGCAAAGCAAAAAACCTTAGGTGCTTTAAGAACTTTACTCTCCCCCTGGATTACGATTATTTAAAAAATGCTTGGATGACTGTGGACATTTTTAAGAATTGGTTTTATAGATGCTTTGTTCCTCAGGTAAGTCAGCGAATATGCAATATGAAAATGTTCGAATTAACTAAATTCGCGTATATACATTTTCAGGTGAAAACATTTTTAAAACAAAAAGGTTTACCCGAAACTGCCATTCTGTTATTGGATAATGTCCCAAGCCATCCGCCTGCAAAAGATCTACAAATCGATGATGGAAAAATCTTCGTTATTTACATGCCACCAAATGTAACACTCTTGATTCAGCCAATGGATCAAAATGTTCTTCGAATCACAAAACTTTACTACAGGTCAATCATCAATTTTATCTTCAAAATCTGAAGATCTCTCAAAACTTTTAAAGCGTTTAACAATAAAACATGCTGTAATAATCCTATCATCAGCATGGAATAAGCTTGAGGTTGACACGATAAAAAAATGTTGGAAAAATATTTTGGATTTCACTGAAAAGAGTAATGATGACTCTGATCTGGAAGAAAACATTCGACTCAGCATTTTGAAGGGAAAATACAAAAATAAAATGGAGGAATCGCTCAGGTTCAGAATTTGTTGGCAGAAGTGAATAGCGAAGTAATTTTATTAATTGCATAGATCTGTATGTATTTAATAAAAAAAATATTTTTCAGGTTGAATATTCAAGAAAGGATATTGTGAAGTGGAATGAAGATGATTTAGATGAGCAAAATGATGAAGACGAAGATAATTTAATCAATGACGACTCTGACTATGAAAATGAAACTAATGAAAAGTTGGAAATTAATTCGTCGGAAGCTTTGGACGCATTTAATAAGGCAATTATTTGGAGTGAAAAAAATACTTTTAATACTAATGAATTATTGGTATTTGGGAAAATGTAGGAATAAAGCTTTGCAGAAAAGTTTGGCTGCAAAAAAAATTCAAAAACAAATCACACAATATTTCCCCCGAAAAAATGTAACTGAAAACCTCTGGTTTTTTAAATAAAAATATCTTTTTGATTATATATATAATAATTTGATTTTATGAAAACCTCTGGTATATATATATATATATATATATATATATATATATATATATATATATATATATATATATATATATATATATATATATATATATATATATATATATATTTATTAATTCTGTGCTTCAACTTTTGGGAAAAACAGCAGCTAATTGTTTTCTATAGACAGGGTGTTATGAAAATAGTTTACTGTATGGAAACGGGTGATTATTTGTGTCAAGATAAAAAACTCGTTCGGTACTTTTTCTTTTTGAATCCGGACAGTTTAAAAATTTTGTAAAACTTCTCATTTCCAACCCCCTTCCTAGGACTCTTGTAATTTAAATTATAGCAATCTCGCGAAATGTTCACTTTTTTAAAGTAACATAACTTTTCGATAAAATAATTTGCCTAAAGCAAACGCACTGTCAAATTAAAAACAGAGAAAACAACTTCTGTTGATGTAAACTAACCATATTTTATGTCGCATTTAACAATAATATATTGAATTTCAATTAAAAATTCCTATCAAACATTCAGTATGATCGACATTTAATTTCTGTTAAGTTTAACAAGTAATAACCAAAGGCCTTTGCGCTCATGCAGCGTAACTCCAGATACTGGTAGTTTCTTGAAAGTTTAACTAACGTCTGTTCCTAGTTGTCGGAATTTGAGACCAGACGCTTATTTTCGTTAGAAATTTAAACTTTTAATGGCTACAATAGCTACAAGTTTCACTGTTTTGTAATCTTAGAAACACATAGTCAATTTTGTATTACTTAATTTCACGGGGAAAGTGGTTTTATTTTCTACTGTTTAGAGTTTTAGTATTGTTTATGTATTCTGCCGGTATTTTTCAAAATTTTAAACGCTAAAACGCTGATTATTGTTTTAGCGTTCAGTAATAAAAATCATATCCTAGATTTTATTACAATATGTAGTTGTGCTAATACTGAAATTAAAATTGAATTTTAATACTTTTTTATGTATCATTATATCGGTAAAATTTTAGTTTCGAAAGAAAATTGTTAGTGAATTGAGATTCAAATGTAGTTTACTTCTGCTGGAACAGGCGCTTTTGTAACCTGACACAGGTAAAGTTGTATAGTATTTCTTATAACACAATGACACAAAATTTTAATTCTGACTTGTCCATTTACTGCTACCATTGGCATACATGCCGAAAGTCCGTAAATTTTCAAGGTCTGTTTTCTATTAGCTATAGAGGAGGAGGGAGATGTTAAATAGTTAAATTCTACTTGCTTATTAGAATTTCTTTCAGGTCTTTGTTCACTTGAATAATTTCCTGCTTACTGTGAATATTTTCATGAGTAGGTGATGTTCGACCGTTTAAGATGACTGAAGGAATATGCGTTCTGACATAGGCAAAGCTATATATTGAATTTCTAGGCCGTTCCAGAACATAGGTAATATAAACAAGAATAGGAGATAGTATGGAGCCCTAGGACACCCCGGCGTTGACAGTGAGAGTATAGGAAAGAAAGCGCCAAAGAAACTGACAAACTCTAAATAAAATATTTCAGATCTAAGAGCGTAGCTTAGCCAACAATCCCTCATATCCAACATGGTCGAATGCCTTAGACATATCAAGTCTAATCATTCGAGACTCTCCAAAATAATTCATTGCTTTGTTACAAAGGTGTTTGACATAAACTAGTAGATCTCCTGTCAATCTTTGCTTACGAAAACCATATTGATGGCCGCTAATAATATCAAATTCTTTCAGAAATTTTTAAAAAATTCTGATTGATAGCAGAAAAACATGATTTTAGGCCAAATGATGTTTTAAATATTTTAAAGACTTTCTAAGAAGCATGACGTGTATGTAGGGGGGAAATTGAGGTCGCAAGTCATTAAGGTAAATCACTTATGAAATCCCACCATTATCTTTGTGACCTTCTTTGAAAGTTTAAAGTAAGCATATTACTGTAATAAAATATTCAAAATACAGCCCTTACCTTGTGTAAAAGAGACGTAGTTGGTCAGGAAACAAACGATGAAGGCCCAGGCCGCAAATTTTAAACTTGTTCCTTCCGACATTTCGTCTTGACTTCTGGTTTAATATTCTGGAATATAAAGAGAAACTATATTAAAACATTACTTCTAAATTATGAAAATATGCTATTATAAGTTGCAATAATGTAAAACGTGGTTTTAACACGTGTCATAAACCATACTTTTTCTATGACTGCATTAAAACCGCATTGAAATTATAGTAGTTAGAGGTGTAAAGGTACCCGGTCTACCCAGCCAAAAGAGGGTCCCGACTGATTTGCTGGGTATCCGGATACTTTATTAGTCGGCAGGGTACAAACTGTTTTACGAAAATAAAACCAAATCAAAAGTAACATTTATTTCACAATATGCATAAAAGAAACATTTCAAACATAACAACAACAAGTCTAAACTACAGTCTGTCAAGTAAAAACGTATTCTTGAAAAAATGTGTTTCGAGAGCATCTTTGCCATCAATGTATTCTTTGGTGTACTAACCAGGGAGCAATTATCTTAGGAAGTTGTCCAATCGCCTCCTGTATCAATAATCGCCTGGCATCTTCGAGGCATGCTGTCGACAAGACTTTCCGCATATTCCGCAAATTTTACGAATCTCTCTCTCTCAACTGAGTCAAAGTCCTCAGAGTCTTTCATCTGAGCTTTCTCTTTACAAACCACCAAGCGTTTTCAATAGAGTTGGCGTCCGGCGATTGTGACGGCCACTCAAGTATCTTATTGTGGGTCCAAGCGAGTCGCTTTGCGACGTGATTTTCGCCCAGCACAGGTTTCTTCCAAGTGCTTCGGAATCTGACATCATGAGCACGAAGATGTCGAATGGTCTCATGGCACATATTCAAACCCTATTTTCTTAATTTTACCGCTACTTAACGCAGCGTCAATTTTATGTCCCGTGAAAACAAAGACACGATTCGTTTTTCGACTTTCGGCGTGATTTTGCCTACGGAGCCACGTTTTAGCAAGTCGTCGACATTTTTCGTCCCGTTAAAATAATTTGCCCTCTTCTTTACAAACGATACCGACTTTTTAATATATACAGGGTGTCCCAGTATTTCGTGTACATAGAGTTACTATGAATTTCTGGGATGAAAATATGACAATTTAACCCAACTTACCTAAGTACAAAAATTTTTATTTTTTGAGATTCAGGGTGTGAAATTTACACTTTTATTTTAGTTTTCTCTTAAATAGCTTTCTTAATAATTGTACTATGTGTACAAGATTCTGTGCTAAGGGGTTTTCTGAGATGAGAAATCGAAATCGGCTCACAGTTTTGTTGTAAATTGTTGGGGCGCCATTTATTGCACTGTGTATACTTTTAAATTGCCATAACTCTTTTATACCACTCTGTATGATATTTTTAATTAAATATTTGTATTCTCTGCCTTTTCCTGTCTAAAAAAGCTCTCTTGGTAAATGTTGCTCTGAGCAACAGTTTCTGACATAGTGGGATGTTTGTTTCCATTTTTTAATTCCATTGTCAAATTCGCGAGTGCGTTCCTTCACACGTTTCTTCACATTGTGTAGTTATTTGGCAACTCTCAAAAATCACCCTGGCAATGATGTAAGATATCATATGGTCTATGACTTAACTGGCTTAAAGTAATACTGACAGAAAGTAATTTTGACAGATATCAAACAAGTTTTACGAGTATTAACGAGAATGAATCCCTTCTCAAGCTCAACAATGTTTTAAATCTGGATTATTCAGAGTACACTTTTGGTGAGCAAACTGATATGAATTCAGTGTTTGGTTTTTGTAACGGCAACGGTCGCAAAAGTGCTCGCGTATATCACGAAAGATTTCCGCATCGTAAGACTTTTACCAATATTGAGAGGCGACTTCGAGAAATTGGCTAATTTAAGCCGATTAGGAAATAATGCTGTACGGCCTTCACAAGCTAGAGAATGTGAAGAGCAAATCCTTAAAATTGTACCCGATAATCCTGGAATCAGCACTCGTTTAACTGAACGTCAAACGGGAATATCAAAAAGTACAACTAACCGAATCATTAGACAACAAATTACTCACCCCTTTCATATACAGTCTGTCCAGGAACACTTACCTCCAGGTCTTGGATCACGTTTGCATTTTTCATAAATTATTCGAGCACGCATAGCGACTGTTCCGGTTTTTCACACTAAAATCTTGTTTACAGACGAAGCACGCCTCACTCGATGAACTATTTGATCGGGCTGTTTAGATTACGAATTCAACTTGATAGTAATATTTCCTTGAATTTCATCCATGAAACTATTCCTGAATTATTGGAAAACTTACCCATTAATTTACGTCGCGACATGTTTTTCATGCATGATGGTGCACCAAGCCATTTTGCGCGTAATGTGAGAATTTTATGGGATCAAAGCCACCTCGTTCCCCAGACTTAAATCCATGCTATTTTTTCCTTCGGAAAGCATTGAAATCGAAAGTTTATCAAGTCCAAATCGACAACATTGAGCAATTGTGCAATAGGATTCAAAATGGTGCTAACGCTTTACGAGATGAAGACATTTTAAGAAAAATGCATTTAAATTTCCTGCGACGTATTAATTTATGCATTAACGAAGGTGGCGGCCATACTGAACATTTATTGTGAAATCAATACCTTCTCAGTTGAGCGATTAAACTTTTTTCGAATTTATCAATTTGTGGGTAACCTTTTATGCCCCTAGCCAGCTGGTTTTTACATTACCCAATTGTTATAAGATTCACGCTTACTAACAGTCATGCCGTTTAACAAAATTCCCCGTCATTTCGTAGAAATTAACCAGACTTATCAATCCACCCTCGTATGTTGCGCTTAAGCGAGCCTCAACGCTGTCATTAAATAAGCAGTGTTCTGCTCTTAAATATTTTTTCGACGTAGCCATTTAGTAAGCAAAATTTTACTGAATATTTTCTTACCTGAAACAATAAAATTAGTGTGAAATGGGTGCAGTCAAAGCTACTGATAGAAACTGACGCTTCAAATAAAACTGCTTACCCTTTGCATTTATTCAACGCCTATCAAAACGTATTGCAAGATCTGCTTTTTACAGCTGAACGATTGTCATTGGTGTAGTCAAAATTTGTACTTCTCTGGCCCATAAGAAATAGTGTACATTTGATTGACATAACATATGACATTGTGTACATATGTATACATATGACATTGAAGTACTGTTGAAACCATGTACACTAGTTACTCAAAGTATATAAGTAATAGTAAACGTAACTAAGGGTAATATTTTAGCAGTTAATATCACAGAAAATATAGGTACATATCGCTACAGAAAGACGAACAGGTGAAACAAAGCGTCGCCGCAAAACGAAGCCAACTGACACGTTAAAATGTACCTCGTCAAGTTTATCAGAGATGCCGCGCTAGTAGAAATTGTATTATACATAAAAATAATAGGGACGTTCCGGTTAAGTAACTAATAGAGTGGACTATAAGGAATAGGCCCTCTGTCTTTATTTAATACAATGTATAGTAATAATTTAAATTGGAGAATTACAGGCCCATCAGCCTGTTATCGGTATTATACAAAATCGTCACTAGAATCATCTATAATATATATAAAATGCAACGTCTCTCTGTCTGTCTGTCCGTTAGTGCGCTTATCACCGGAGAACCACTTATCCGATTTACGTACTTTTTTTTTAAAACATAGATATGTTCTCTGGCCAGGTTATAGGCTATATTTTATTACGATAGGTAGCATAAGGAATGAGCAGTGACGATAATAGTGAATGAAGTCGGAAAAAAGTTTGCCGCTAGCGTGTTCCCTTGCAATACACAGCCTAAACCATTAAATATGGAACAATATTATGTAGCAGAGAATATCTATAATCTATAATATATATAAAAAATGTAATGTCTCTCTGTCTGTCTGTCTGTCCATTAGTGGGTTTATCATGCGAGAACCACTTATCCAATTTAAGTTTCTTCTTTTAAATTCATAAATATATTCTTTGGCCAGATTATATAATAATAATAATAGTCTATATCTATAATATATATAAAATTCAGCGTCTCTCTGTCTGTCTGTGTGTCTGTCTGTCCGTTAGTGTGCTTATCACTGGAGAACCACTTATCCGATTTACGTGCTTTTTTTTAAAACATACATATGTTCTCTGGCCAGGTTATCTATCTATAATATATATAAAATCCAACGTCTCTCTGTCTGTCTGTCCGTTAGTGCGTTACGTACTTTTTTTTTTGAAACATACATATGTTCTCTGGCCAGGTTATAGGATATATTTTATTGCGTTAGGTAACATAAAGAATAAGTAGTGACGATAATAGTGAATCAAGTCGGAAAAAAGGCTACCGTTAGCGCGTTCTCTTGCAATATACTCCCTAAACCATTAAATATGGAACAATATCATGTTGCAAAGAATATAATATATATCAAATGCAACGTCTCTCGGTCTGTCTGTCTGTCTGTTAGTGCGCTTATCACTTGAGAACCACTTATCCGATTTACGTGTTTTTATAAATTTATACATATGATATGTTCTATATAATTCGATATAAGCCTAGATAATGGGAGATAAGGTGAGATAATGAGAGATAGGTATAAATAATGGGAGATAAGCAGAAATAAGTCTAAGTAATGGGAATTATGGTGAGTTAAGGAGAAATAATAGGAGAAAAGGAAAAATATTGCGAGATAAGTCGAGATAAGCCTAGATAATGGGAGATAAGGTGAGATAATGGGAGATAAGTATAAATAATGGGAGATAAGCAGAGATAAGTCTAGGTAATGGAAGTTATGGTGAGATAACGGGAAATAAGGAGAAATAATGGGAGATAAGGAGAAATATTGCGAGATAAGTCGAGATAAGTCTAGATAATGGGAGATAAGGTGAGATAATGGGAGATAAGGAGAAATAGTGTGAGATAAGGAGAAATAATGGGAGATGAGCAGAGATAAGCTTAGATAATGGAAATTATGTAGAGATAATGGGAGATAAGAAGAAATAATGGGAGACAAGCAGAGATAAGTCTAAGTAATGGGAGTTATGGTGAGATAATGGAAGTTAAGGATAAATAATGGGAGATAAGGAGAGATAATGGCAGATTTTTTATTACCTTAGGTAACATAAGGAATAAGCAGTGTCGTTAGTAGTGAATCAAGTCCACGCGAGCGGAGCCGCGGGCACGGCTAGTAACATATAGATTAACGAACAAATTAGATAGTTATCAACCACGTGAACAAGCAGGATTTAGACGAGGATACAGCCCTTTGAACCATCTTCAAACAATTAGATTACTAGTGGAAAAAGCAAATGAATATGAGGTCGTCTTGTGGATAGCAATGGTTGACTACGAAAAAGCTTTTGATTCGGTAGAGATATGGGCAGTCCTTAGCGCCTTAAGTAACAGTAGAGTCGATGAAAGATACACAACTCTTCTTGAATACATATATAAAAATGCCACATCACAAATAATGCTTGAAGAAAAAATAAGTAACATCAAAATTAAAAAATAAATTAGACAAGGTGACTCAATATCCCCAAACCTGTTCACTTTGATTCTAGAAGACATGTTTCAATCGATAAAGTGAGAAAATAAGGGAATACCAATGGACGGTGAACTATTGAGTCACTTAAGGTTCGTAGAAGATGTCACTCTGATCACCAACATGAAAGAAGAATTAAATAACAGGTCTCAAGAAATAGGTCTAAAAATAAACTTTACCAAAACCACTACTCAGACTACTCAGTATATATCACCACTACACCAAACACTTTATTTTTGCACTCGACGCGCGTTTCGCTAACCATGTTAGCTTCATCAGGAGCGATGATTGACTAAAGCTAAACTACAAATCTAAATAATATTGAATATGAAGTATGGAGCGAGTTCCAGAGGAAAATGTTTTTAGTTATTGATATTCAATAAAAAAAGAAATTCTCTATTCTAAGTAAAAAATTAAAAAAGCTCTTACCGAAGAAAAATAGTCCTCAGGAACTCGTAAATATTGTAGAAAATCATTCATCTCAATCCTTTACACAAAATGAAATTCACATCTTAAACAAAGGTCTTAACTTTGCAGTACCCCCTCCTAGAGATAATTTATCAGAAATAGTTGCTCACATTGAAAGTTCCATTAGTACACTTCCAGAAAATAGTAAATCATTTGTTAGGGAAGCATGTCGTAATCAAATATCGAAAAACATGGTTAACAACACAAATTCTAATTCACAAAAAGACATAAAAGTAGTTAAAGGATTGAAAAAGAAAGATGTCTTCTATTTAAAAGCGGATAAAGGAAATAAGGTTGTTATATTGGATAAGAAAGATTACTTTGAACGCGTAGATAATCTTATCGAATCTGGCCCTTACGAAAAGGTAATAAGAAATCCATTACCGAGAATGATATCAGAGGTTAAAAATTCTTTAAAAAAATGTAAGAACCTTGTCTCCGATTCGCTAAAATTTAAATTAAATGTGAGTAATCCAACCATACCAAAATTGTATTGCTTACCCAAAATTCACAAACCTGGAAAAGCAATGCGACCCATTGTTTCATCGGTCGGATCACCCACATATTTAATATCCAAATGGTTATCAAAAGAACTTGAGAAGTTACCGTTAAATACTTTCGCAGTGAAGAATTCGTTAGAATTCATTAATAAAACAAAAAATCTAGTTCTTAATGAATGTGAAGTCTTAATTTCTTTTGATGTTAGTTCTTTGTTCCCAAGTGTGCCAATTCCACAAACTTTATAATATTTCGAAGAAATACCTAGAATGAATGACTTTGAAGACGAAATTATTCGTGAATACTTAACATTATCTAAAATTTGTATGGAACAAAATTATTTCCAATATAACAATCAATTTTATGTTCAGAAAGAAGGAACAGCTATGGGTAATTGCTTATCACCTTTCATAGCCAATTTATTCATGAGTAAGTTTGAAATCGAAGCCAGTCAAGAATTCGAATATTTCCCAAGGGTATGGTATAGGTATGTGGATGATATTTTCGCGATTTTTGATACAAAGAAAGCAAATATTGATGATTTTGTTTCTAAATTAAATAGCCGGTATAATTCCATTAAATTCACTTACGAAGTTGAGAACAAAGGACAATTGCCTTTTCTAGATATTTTAATTATTAAAAATAATAATAGATTAGAATTTGATATCTATAGAAAGGACACAGTAACAGATAGATATATTCCTAATGATTCATTTCATTGCAAACAACATAAATTAGCCTGATTACATTTTTTAGTTTATCGTTTGGTCATTTTCCCTCTGAATAAAGTAAACTTTAATAAAGAAAGGAATCGTATAAGAAATATAACTAGAGTTAATGGTTATGACGATGACTTGGTAAATAAGCTGATAAATAGACATAAGTTTAGGTTTAATATTCAGAATTCCACCTTTTTTACACGCGAAGAAAATAACACCAAGTATGACTCCATACCATATAATCCGAAATATAGCAAGGGACTCAATAAGGTATTTAATAAGGTAGGCCTCACCTTAGTCTATAAGTCATCAGACAATCTGAGGAATATCTTAGGAAATCCCAAAGATAAAATTCCTAATTGTGAGAAAAGTGGAATTTATGAAATTAGTTGTAATAATTGTGACAAAAAGTATGTTGGGTAAACTAAAAGGTCAATTAAAACAAGATTTAAAGAACACTTAGCACACTTAAAATACAATAGAACAGAAAAGTCTAGCATTGCCGAACATGCCCTTGAAGCTGATCATACTGTAACATTAGATAATCTAAGATTAATAAAAAATGTATCTAATAAGAGATTGTTGAACGCATACGAAAGTATGGAAATCATAAAATGTAAAAGTAGTTTAAATAAAAGACAGAGGGCCTATTCCTTATAGTCCTCTCTACTGGTTACTTGACCGGAACTGATGGCCTTGCCTATGTCATTAGTTCCGCTTGAGTAATTCATGGGTTAGGCTAAGTATAAATAGGGTAGATTTGTAGTTTAGCTTTAGTCAATCATCGCTTCTGATGAAGCTAACATGGTTAGCGAAACGCGCGTCGAGTGCAAAAATAAAGTGTTTGGTGTAGTGGTGATATATACTGAGTAGTATCATTGTGCCAAAGATTCCACATTCTCAACTTAGTTTACCAAAACCAAATATTTGAACAACGAAAGTGAAAATAATAGCCAGGAACCATTAATAGAAGGTGAAATAATAGAAAAGGTACAAACATTTATAAATAATTTAGGACAAAAAATCGGAACATCAAAAAATGATTTAAAGGCTGACTTGAAAAGAAGAGTCTCGTTAGCTTGGTCTGTGTTCGGAAGGTTACAATTTACATTTAAATTGGACATCCTAAATAAAACAAAAGCCAGAATGTTCGATCAATATGTACTGACGGTATTAACATAAGGCACTGAAATGTGGGCTTTAAATAAAAGTATAATAAACAAACTCCAGTAATCCAAAGAGCAATGAAGAGGAGAACGCTAAATATTAGACTTCAAGATTGTATTCCTAACATCGAGATACGAAAAAGATCAAAAGTATCAGATGTATATTAAGATGGAATTGGGCGGGGCATATCCCAAGGTAGAATGATAACAGATGGACACACCGTATAGTTGAATGGAGGCCTAGAGGACATCAAAGATGCAGAGGTAGACTACAGACAAGATGGACGGACGACATAAAAAGATTAGCGGCACACGATTGGATACAAAATGCAAACAACAGAGCTCACTGGAGACAGCTTGGAGAGGCTTACATCAGACTATGGATGGAATAAGCTAATGATGATGATGATGATAATAATAACATGTAAAAGTAGTGTAAGTAAAGTCCCCTCTACTGATGACTTGACCGAAACTAATGGTTCCGCCCATACCATTGGTTCCATTTGAGTAACTCAAATGTTAAGCTAAATATGGATACATTAGATTGTAAGTTTTAATTTAGGCAATCATCGCTTCTGATCAAGCTGATATGATAAGCGAAACGCGCATCGAGCGCAAAAATAAAGACTTTAGCATAGTGGTGATATATACTGAGTAGCATAAATATCATTAAAAAATCTCAATAAATTTATTTTACAACTGCGGATTTGCCTGAGAAATACTGATTAAATTACATTACCAATTTTTATTAATAAAAGCAATAACGGCATTTATAAGAAAAATGAATATTTATAATTCCCTGGCTAAAAATTAAGCCCCTGCCACTGATTCTTCTCACTACAAATACTGTATGTCATAGATTTTTATATATACATAAATGTTTGAGATGCTGAAGTCGATGCCTGTCTTCTATGGATATTTGTGGAGATGTCGTTGGGTATTTCTACAGTGTATTTTATTTTCCTTATCTCGTTCACCGTATTCAGTTTGTATTTTGAGATATATGTTTGTTTGTGCTTAATGCTGAGGCTTGCCTTCGGCTAATCGAACTGATGTATTGACAAACGTTTTTTAGATATTTATTACACCAATATCCCAGCTCGACCCCAGTTTTACTGTACTGAATGAACAAAGGAATCAGCAATTATCGCATATTCGTTATATTATCAAAGAATCTGCTGAAAGACAGAGGATAGCTAAAAATGTTGTAGTTTTAATGTCCCTGAAAGCCAATCCACGGAGGCTGGTGAGAAAATAAATCATGATAAGGCAAGATTTCTTAGTGTTCTCGATGCTCTTGGCTTAAATACTAATGTTGCTTTTAGGGTGAACAGAATAGGCCGTAATAATAATGCACAATCAAGGCCAATGAAAGTGCAATTTGAGGAGGAGGCTATGGGGTCTAAGTGTATGAAGAACAGATACTGGCTTCGAGATCAAAACATAAACATAAGATCAGATCTTACTTTGATACAGCGTACAGGGATCAAGAAGGCTTACGAAGAATTGAAAAATAGACGGGAAAACGGTGAATCCAATTTAACTATGAAATTTAGGAATGGGATACCTTTTATTGCAACTGATATGACAAAGCGACGCAGTGAGAATGATCGGGGAAGTGAAATTATTAGCGTATAGCAACTAAATCCAAAAGAGTTGTATAAGAGGACTGATGGGTTGATTAGGTCATTGAGCTCGTGCTCGGGGAGAGCGTCGGAATTGCACATCTACTATCGAAATGTAGGGGGATTGATTACTAAAGTGGAGATTTCTATGTGGCAACGTCAAATTGTGAATATGATATTATTTGCATAAGTGAAACATGGCTTATTGATAAAGTGAAGGATTGTGAACTGTTCCCTGATGAGTATGTAGTATTGCGGAATGATAGACAGGTGTGTCATGGAGGTGGTATGGCGGTCGCTGTGAGAAGGAATCTAAAGCTTACACCTTTGAATCTAAATGACTTATTGGAAACTGTGCCTAACATTAACTTAGTTGGTTGTAAGATAGTATTAAATTTTGTTTCTTTTGTATTATTTTTATTTTACATATCGCCTTGCTCTTCTATAGATGTGTACCTTAATATTTTTGAATTTACTGAGTCGTGGGAGTATGTTTTTGGTAAAAATCTGACAGTGATGGGAGACTTTAATCTTCCAAATTTTGTGAATATAGGTTCTGTAAATGATGCCCAATGTGAGTTAGTATATAATTTTATAGACTTTTTCTCTTACACAGCATAACAGCATTTTTAATATCAATAATAGATGCCTAGATTTACTTTTTTCTAATTTTAGTTGCATTGTACAGAGAGATCATTGTCCTATGGTTGCTGAGGATGGCCATCATCCAGCCCTTGCCACAGAGGTTCGGCTAGGAGCGGGTGGAACTGACAAATTCCCTGTCAATAATGAAGATCAATTTAAATGTTATAATTTCAAAAGGGCTGATTTTCATATCTTGTACCACGATTTGCTTGGCGTCGATTGGTGTGAGTTGGATCAGCATACGGATGTAGACGTGTGCTGTGACAGATTTTATGGAATTTTGTATAGCATATTTGACAGGTCTATGCCTTTATTCGAAACCAAAAGTAGTGCCTTTCCAGTATGATATAATGTAGATATTGTAAGAAATTTGAAACATAAGAATAATCTTTTTAGGATGTATAAAAAATCACATAATGTAAAGTGCTATGAAAAATACAGAACGTTGAGAGCGGAGACCTGTCGGATGATTAAAACCGCATATAATTCATATAACAGAGGCATAGAGGGAAGTATTACAGACGATTCTAAGGCTTTTTGGAGGTATGTATAGCAGAAGAGGAAAAGTTGTGTAATTCCAGGTGTAATGACATACTAACCCTAAGACATTGTTAGGGCTTTTGCCAATCATTTCTGGAGTGTTTATAATACTGCGAATGATGTCACCAGTAGATCTCAATCTGTGAAGCAAGGGCATATTGAAATTGTCGCGCCGTGTTTTGCTCCGAGTGACGTTGTGACGGTGTCAAAGCGATTTAAACCAAAGATGTCAAGTGGTCCAGACTCTGTGCCAAGCTTTTTTATTAGAGATACCATAGATGTTTTGGCTGCTCCACTTAGTAAAATTTTTGACCTTTCAATATCTAGTCAAAGATATCCTGTGAGGTGGAAAACGGTTAAAATATGTTTATAAGAGTGGCAATAGAGCAGAAGTGGAAAACTACAGGCCCGTCTCACTTATTTGTGGTTTTTCGAAGATTTTTTAAATGCTTTTGCATGGGCACACTGTGGCCAGAGTGGAACCATTGTTGTCGGTGCGTTAGCACGGTTTTATGAGAGGTCGGTCGATGGCCACCAACTTGTCCTCCTTTACACATTTTACTTCTAGGGTGCTTGATTTGGGAGGTCAGATTGATGTGGTGTTTACTGACTTCTCGAAGGCGTTTGACAGGATATATCATGGCGTGCTTCTGGGAAAGATGGTTAATGTCGGCTTCAAGACGAATTTTGTTAGTTTCTTCAGAACATACGTGGTGCAAAGATTCCAGTATGTTCAATATAATGGTTTTAGGTCGCATTCGTGTCGTGCAGCGTCCGGTATTCCACAGGGGTCAAACTTGGGACCGCTATCGTTCTTTATGTTCATAAATGACATTCAGGAGATTATTCATGTGGAATACCAGATGTTTGCGGACGACCTAAAATTGAATGTGTCAGTTGAGTCTGGTGACGACTGTGAACGATTGCAGAGTAGTGTTGACAACAATGGGATATTGCTAAATGCAAACAAATGTTCTGTAATGACAGTGAGCCGTAAAGCATCTTGAGTAAACTATAATTACAGTATAGGTAATATATAGTTGCAAAGAGTGGAGACAGCCAAAGACCTGGGCATTGTTCTGGACTCTAGGTTGACCTTCAATCAGCACATTGGCAAGGTGGTTTCTGAAGCGATGAAAATGATGGGGTTCATAATTCGAAATGGTGGGTCTTTTCAAAACATTGAAACCTTTTCAACATCGGTCAGAAGTAGGCTTGAGTATGGGTCTATTATCTGGGCACCATCGTATAATAGGTGGGTTGTGGCTTTGGAAAGGGTTCAGAGGAGGTTTTTAAAGTTTTTGGCTAGGAAAGTTGATGGGGTGTATCCACCGGTAGGTATAAAGAATGATATTTTGTTAGAGAGATTTACTTATATGACCTTAGAGAAACGTAGAAATATGGGTATGGTGATGTTTCTGTATAAACTTGTAAATGGTGTGATTCAATGTCCACTGTTGCTGGAGGAACTGAATTTTGTTGTGCCTAGACTAGCTCATCGGACTGGAAACTTCTTCTAGCTTCCTACTGCTGACATAAATATATTGTATACTTCACCCGTTTATAAGATATGCGCTGCTTATAATAAGGTATCTAGAGCATGTGATCTGTCCATGTCTCAGAGGGAATTCTTCTGTATCTGTCTAAATTTATTTTAATAGCTGTAAGCATATATGAAATTGTAGTTTGTTTATTGTTTGTATAATTAAGCATTTTGTGATATATATTAGTATTGTTTAATGATTGTATGATCGGCCCTATTAATTATTTTGTTGAGCTTGTAATAGTAAATAAATAAATAAATAAATTTTGTATTTTGTGACAATGTTCTTTTGTTGTCTAAATTTATGAACAACGTAAAAGTATCAGAAAGATTAAAAATTGATCGCACAATAAAATTAAGCCTTGAATATCACAACATCAATTAAACATCGTGACAAACTAAAAAAGAACTGTTAAGACCATACAGAACAGATTTGGAAGATCAGTATAAAACAGATCGTAACATCTTAAAGAGACTTACTGATAAATGTAGATATGATTATTATAGGGAAAAAAATAAACACAATGTTTGTAACATAAAAGAAACGTATAAATTAATTTTTGAGGCAACCATTTAGCAAAGTTCTAAATGTAATAATTCTGTAAATATTTGACAGAATGATATTGGATTTGAAACTGATAAAAATATGGCTAATTTCTGTAATAACTTCTTTGTAAATGTGGGTAAACAATTGTCAGAAAAGATTTGATCAAGAAATTATGTTATGGAGCGTACACTTGATAGTTCCAATATGCCATCTATGTTTTTGTATCCCGTTAGATGCAATGAGCTTATTGGCCATATATATTCTTAAAAAAATAACACTGTCTCAGGAATTGATAGAATACCCTCAAGGGTTGTCAAGGCTGTTCACTTGTACATTTTAAAACCACTATGTTATATCATAAATTTATCCTTTGAATCCGGTATCGTTCCATCTCGGTTTAAAATGACAGTTGTTAGTCCAATATACAAAGCTGGTAATAAACATGATATAAATAATTATCGCCCAATAAGTGTAATGAATTGTTTTTGAAAACTTTTTGAAAAGTGTCTTATGGAGCGAGTACTAAAATTTCTTATTGACAATAAGCTCCTATCTGAAAATCAATATGGTTTTGTTAGTAGTCGAAGCACTTCCGAGGCTATGTACAAATTAGTAAACCAAGTAACTGAAAATTTTGATATTGGGAAAAAAAGCATTGCTGTCTTTTTGGATTTAGCAAAAGCATTTGATACAGTGCCTCACGGCAAACTACTGAATACACTTGAGATATATGGAATAAGGGGCACTTCTTGTAGATTCTATTTTGCATAATTTCTAATAAAACTTTCTATAATACGAGGCTGGTTTGAAAAGTCCGTGCAAAAATAAAAACTACTTATGTGTTTGGGGTAAACCTTTTTTATTTTTCGACATAGTCTCCTTTTAGGCTTATACACTTCGTCCAACGATGTTCTAGTTTGTTCATCCCTTCCGAATAATAGGATTTGTCCAAGTCTGCAAAATATCCATTAGTGTCTGCAATCACCTCCTCGTTTGAATAAAATCTTTGTCCCGCCAGCCATTTCTTCAAATTGGGGAACAAATAGTAGTCCAAGGGTGCCAAGTCTGGAGAATAGGGGGGATGTGAAACGAGTTGGAATCCTATTTCCATTAATTTTGCGACCACAACTGCTGAGGTGTGTGCTGGTGCGTTGTAGTGATGGAAAAGGACTTTCTTGTGGGCCAATCGCGGGCGTTTTTCTTGCAGCTTGGTTTTCAAACGATCCAATAACGATGAATAATATTCACCTGTAATAGTTTTTACCCTTTTTCAGATAGTCGATGAGGATTATCCCTTGCGAATCCCAAAAGACAGTCGCCATAACCTTTCCGGCCGAAGGAACGGTCTTCGCCTTTTTTGGGGCAGATTCCCCCTTGGTAACCCATTGTTTAGATTGTTGTTTGGTCTCAGGAGTATAGTAATGTATCCATGTTTCATCCACAGTGACGAAACGATGCTTAAAGTCCTCCGGATTCTTCTGGAACAGCTGCAAACCATCCTTGCAACACTTCACACGATTCCGTTTTTGGTCAAGCGTGAGCAATCGCGGCACCCATCTTGCGGATAGATTTCTCATGTCCAAATGTTTATGCAAAATATTATGTACCCGTTCAGTCGAGATGCCCACAGCACTAGCAATCTCGCGCACCTTAACTCTTCTGTCATCCATCACCATATCATGGATTTGATCAATGATTTCTGGAGTCGTAACCTCCACAGGCCGTCCAGAACGTTCAGCGTCACTTGTGCCCATATGGCCAGTCCGAAAATTTTGAAACCACTTATAAACTGTTCTAATCGAAGGTGCAGAGTCACCATAATGTTTATCAAGCTTCTCTTTAGTCTCCTGAGGCGTTTTGCCTTTCATAAAGTAATGTTTAATCACCACACGAAATTCTTTTTCGTCCATTTCTTGAAAATCACTCGACTTCCTTGATTTACACGAATGCCAAACACAAAGAAATAGACCAATATGGCTGAAACTTGGTGTGCGTTCATTCAAGAGATGCTACTAACTAAACATGACCGCGATACGCGCCGGTGGTGCCATCTCTCGGACTTTGCACGGACTTTCCAAACCAGCCTCGTATATCATAAGATATGATAAAACAAAACGTAATAAATTCAATTTCGTATATATGATATTTAAGTTGTTATACGAATAAATTTAGTAAAAGGTCGTCGTGGTGCTTGTTGGATTAATAAAAATCTATCTTGTTTTCTGATCAGTCTTCTGTGGTAATAAGAGCCCTTGAATATTGGGCAAGACACCTCCTTGAGCAATAGTTACTCCAGAAAGCAGTTTATTTAATTCTTTGTCATTTCTGATAGCCAGTTGTAGATGTCTTGGAATGATACGGGTTTTCTTGTTATCTTTTGTCGCATTTCCCGCCATTTCTAAAATTTTCGCAGCCAAATATTCCATTACAGCGGCCAGGTATACTGGTGCAAACCGCCTCGACTAAACCTGAAGTCTTCGCATATATGGGATTATTTTTCATAGGTAACGGTATAAAAACTGATTGTAAGTTCTTTGGAGATTCTTCCACCCGATCGTTAATGTAAATGAGAAAGAGTAGAAGACAGTATGGTGTCTTGAGGCACACCGGCGTTGCTAGGGAAGGTAATAGAAAGGGATCCATCTATTACCATTCGTAAAGAGCGCCCTCTAAAGAAACCCGAGAGCCATAAACAAAAACTTTCAGATAAACCATAAGAGCGTCACTTAGTCAACAATCCGTCCTGCCAAACACGGTCGAGTGCCTTGGATATATATAAATTAACATGTTCACGATAATAGGATGTGATATTTTATTATACGAGGGCTACCTTTTAAGGTTTTACAAAAACAATGAAAGAAAAAAATTTTTTTGGTACGTTTTATTTTTTCCCAAAATACACTTTTGCGTTGTCGCTATAAAAACCAAACACTAAAATCATATCAGTTTGCTCACCAAAAGTGTACTCCATAATAATCTAGATTTAAAACACTGTTGAGCTTGAGAAGGGATTAATTCTCGTTAATCCTTGTAAAATTTGTTTGATGTCTGTCAAAAATTACCTCCTGTCAGTATTACTACAAGCCAGTTAAGCCATGGAACATACGATATCTTACATCATTGCCAGAGTGATTTTTGAGCGTTGCCAAGTAACTATACAATATGAAGAAACGTGTGAAGGAACGCATTTGCGAATTTAACAATGGAATTAAATAACCGGTGCAAGTTGAGCTTGCACAATTAGTGTTCCGTACGCTGATTGCTTTTAAAATAAAAAATGTTGTTACGGTGGTATAAAATGATCAGTGACTTCACAAAACACACCCCAAATGAGTTTTCAACAAAGTTTGCTTCCAATCTTTACTGAAAACTGATGACCTTGAAATTTTTGTTTTTGTTATATACCAGATAAATTATTAAAGATAATGTACTCGTGATAATTTTCGTTCAATCTACACCCCCTGGAGAATATTCCAGGATTTTTTCAAAATTTTTTGATCAGTACTTTTCGAGATAAGGTGGGAGGACAACGATTTTTCGCGATTTTTTTAAAAATAATACAAAGAAAAGTGTGCGCAAGTATTACATTATATATATATTTTTTACTCGTGTTTTCACAAGCTTTCATTTGACACCACACTCGATGAGCTACTAAAAAAAATTTTTTTTTCACTTCCGATTTCACCCCCAAAACTAACCCCTTAAGTCAAAATTTGACTTTCAAAACTACACCGCTTTGATGAGGCTATCAATTCCTATATTATTACCAAATTTCAACTTTCTATGACAAATAGTTTCGGAGAAAATCGGGTGTGACAGACAGACAGACACCGAAGTGATCTTATAAGTCTTCCGTACGGAACACTAAAAATGGAAACAAACATCCCATTATCTCAGAAACTGTTGCTCGGAGCAACATTTACCAAGAGAGCTTTTTTAGACAGGAAAAGGCGGAGAATACAAAGAATCATACAGGGTGGTATAAAAATGTTATGACAATTTAAAAGAATACACAGTGCAATAAGTGGCGCCCCCTACAATTTACAACAAAACTGTGATTTCGATTTCTCATCTCAGAAAACCCCTTAGCACCGAATCTTGTACAAATAGTACAATTAATAAGAAAGCCACTTAAGAAAAACTAAAATAAAAATATAACTTTGACACCCTGTATCTCAAAAATTGCGAATTTTTGAAGTCAGGTAAGTAGGGTTGAATGGTCATATTTTCATCCCAACAATAACTTTATGTACACGGAATACTGGGACACCCTGTACATCCAAGTTTCGTCTCCTGTTAAGATGTTGTATACGGATTTTGCATGTTCTCAGTAGAATTTTTTGAGCATTTCCTTACACCAACTGACACGAGCCAGTTTTTGAGTTTCGGTCAAATTATGCCGAAATCGGAAACAGATCTTTTCACAGCTAAATGTTTATGCAAAATCCAATGTACTGCAGTCTTCGATATGCCTAAGGATGCCTCTATCTCACGTTAAATCTTATGTCGTTCTTCTTCAATCATGTTGCACACAGCGTCGATGTTTTTTGGAACAACCGATTTTTTTTTCTTTATGCGTCTAGCACACGTGCTGCAGGGAAGTCCCTCCAGGAGCGATATGTGTGCGGAAAAAAAAAAAAGCGATTCACGTTGTTCTTGAATCGCTGCAAATTGTACTCGGTGGGAAACACAGCGCTGGGCAAATTATTCCAAAGGGATGATGTTCTCCATATAAAAGACTACTTGAAAAGCTGAACCTCATACGGATGTGAAGTATCAGTGCGACGTGTATTTCTAACATGCACCGCTTAGGAGGGAATTAAGTGGGCTACATCCTTCGAATACTTTCCATGAAAATACTTGTAGAACAGACTCAAGTCGCCAACCGTTCTTCGATGTTCCAGCGAATCAAGGCCGCCGGTCAGTTCCGGGTCTCCAATCAGACGAACAGCTCTTCTCTGAACACAATCCAACAAATGCATTGTATGTTTGGGAGTGGAGCCCCAAGCATGGGAGCAGTATTCCATAGTTGGTCGAATTTGAGCTTTGTAAAGAATTAACAGTTGTTGTGAAGTGTAAAGCTTTCTAGCTCGAAATAATATTCCCAACTTTTGAGAAGCTCTCCTTGCTATGCCTGCAACATGTTCATGCCAGGACATATTTGCTCCCAAACTAACGCCCAACAAATTGAGCGACAATGCTAGGGGAATGGAGTGCCCCGACATAACTATGTCGGGTTCAGCAACGTTAACTTTTTTAGAAAAAATTGCCGCCTGGGTTTTTGTAGCGTTAAATTCCACTTGGTTACTGTCACCCCAAGATAGAATTTCTTCCAGGTCTTTGTTAAGTTGAACGACCGCCTGCTGTCTGCGGATATTCGCCTGAGCAGCCGATATCCGAGCGTTCAAAGTGAATGAAGAAACAAGCGTCTCTTTTCCAGCAGATCGTTAATGTAAATGAGAAAGAGAGTAGGAGATAGTATGGAGCCTTTTGGCACACCGGCGTTGATAGTGAAGGTGTTAGAAAGAAATCCGTCGACCGCCACTCGTAAAGAACGCTCTCTGAGGAAACATGAGAGCCACAAACAGAACTTTTCAGACACACCACAAGAGCATAGCCTAGCCAACAATCGATCGTGCCAAACACGGTCGAATGCCTTGGATATATCAAGAGCAACCGCTCGAGATTCTCTAAAGTGTTCAATTGCATTGTTCCAAACATGTGTTACATAAGTCAGAAGATCTCCTGTTGATCTATCTTTACGAAAGCCATATTGGTGATCGCTAATAATATTGAATCGTTCAAGATATTTTAAAAGATGCTGATTGATAACCTTTTCCATGACTTTCAATATTACTGAAAGCAGTGCGACTGGTCGGTGGTTATTTGGCAAGGTCTTCTTGCCTTTTTTAGGTATCGGCTGAACCGTGGCACATTTTCAGCAGGACGGAAATATTCCCTTTCTGTAGGAAAGGTTGAAAAGTCTACAGAAAACTAGTGTTAGTTCCCTTGCACAGTTTTTGAGAACTATGGCAGGTATTCCGTCAGCGCCAGAAGCCTTTTTGATGTCTAGCTTCATTAAAATACGCTTAATGATACGCTGTCTGAAGACAACAACGGGCATCTTTGACTGCAATATCGGAATAGCAGGTGGTGTTTTTCCTTGGAAATCGACCGTAGAATGTGAAGCAAAGAGTTCAGCCAACAAGTTCGCTCTCTCAACAAGTGTGATTGCAATGGAATTATCTGGCCGTGTGAGTGGTGGTGGATTTTGGTCGACTTTCATGAAATTCATCACTGACAGAAGCACGACCATGGCGAAATTCTGCAAACCAATTGTAAACAGTCTTTCATCATCGTCCAACGAAAACCTTCACGTGAAATTTCCATTTGTTTACAAAAAACTGTTTTTTTTTAAACGCTCACTGTAAACAAAGTTCTCGGCTAATTTTTGAGCTGCCACTGTTTGTTGTACAATAACAAATGTCAAATTTTACAACAATGGTAATATCACAACTTACAAGGCGTCCCTCGTATTGGCGCTAATACTTTTTTACTTACTGTTTACATTTAAACTGTACATACTTCCAAAATAAACTTTGTTTTATAAATAACTCCCATTTGTCACAACACAGTAATAACACGTATTTTCCACGGAAAGATAATAAAAATCCTTATTCAACATCACTATTATTTCTCTTGTTTAAACATTAAAATGGCGGATACATAGCACGGCGCCGTATTCTGAATGGGTGGGATAATCAGAAGCGCAAATTGAAAACATATTTTTGTCTACAGGCGGAAAGTGTTACAACACTGGGTTAGTAAGAAATTATGGATAAAAGGGAGTGTAGTGTGATAGCAAGTTTAAAATTTACGAGCTTGTGAAATTTTTAAAGGTGATTGTACCGTGTATGTATGCCTGTGTGATGGAAATGAATAAGTCTGACCTACTTAAGAGGATTAGCTTATAATTTTTAAATTTTATGCTCCAATTTGTGTAATTTAGGTTTTATCACTAACTTATACATTACAACATCATATGATGATAAAATAATAAGATTCTAAAGTGATAATTTTAATTGTAAAATAATGAATTGTTTGAGAGTGACGATAAGTTTAACGGCACACAACCAAAAATTGCAGAAATAGCATCAATCCGAAGAAAGGTATGTTACATTGACATATTTTGCGGAGAAGTTCGATGAAGTTAAACTTTGTACATGATGATCAGAATAAGACGTGAATATTGGAAAGTTTACCAAATTTATCTCATATTGGAAAAAATGTCATTTGGTTACTGTATTAAAAAGTCTAAGATTTTAACAAGGACACAAACTAATCAATTTATAATATAGGCAGATAATGAAATAAAAAGTGTCTCAAAATGGCCTGACATTTTAAATTGCGCGCCATTTTTTTTGTGGCGAAGATAGAGTACTAATCTTTGACAACTGGCATCAGGAAGTATTGAGGTTTAGTCAATCGAGCAACACACAAAAATTGTGAAAATTTCCCACAAAAATAGTGAAAATTTCGTCGATTCGATAAGTTTGCACGTTTTTTGATCATCATAACGCACCATCTCGCAACACTGTGGTGCAGTTAATCAAAAAATTTGAGGATAGTGGTTCAATTCTGACCGCGAAAAACAGTGGCCCTCATCGTACCGGCCGATCGAATGAAAACATAGCCGCAGTGAGTGCGAGTGTTGACGTAAGTCCTTCCACCTCGATTCGCCATCGTGCTCAGCAACTGAACTTTTCAAGATGTTCTGTGCAGCGAATTTTGACGAAAGATCTGCATTTGCATGCTTAAAAGATCGAATTGACACGAGAACTGCAGCCAGCAGACTATGCGCAGCGCCGTACATTCGCCAATTGGATATTGAAGCATCAACAAATCGATGGTTATTTTTCGAAGAAAATCATCTTCAGCCATGAGGAGCATTTTCAACTTAGTGGCTACGTAAATAAATAAAACTGTCGAATTTGGGGGACCGAAAATCCACAAGTGATCCAACAGCTTCCCATGCATCCACCACGAGTCACTGTTTGGTGCGGATTTTGGATTGTGAGTGATTGGGCCGTACTTTTTCGAGAATGCTGCTGGAAATGCGGTTACCGTCAATGGGGTTCTTTATCGTGACATGATAATCAACTTTTTACGGAATGAATTAAACGGCATGGACTTATGACATATTATTTCAACAAGATGGCACAACCTGCTACACTGCGGGCGAAACAATGCAGTTATTGCAGACGAAGTTTCATGGTCGTGTTATCTGGCGCCGCGGCGATGTGAACTGGCCACCAAAATCGTGCGATTTGATGCCATTGGACTTGTTTCTTTGGGGGTTTTCTAAAAGGAAAAGTGTATGCCAATGATCCACAGACCATTCCGGAGCTCAAGGAAGAAACTAAATGCACCATTATTGAAATTAGTCCGTAATTATGCCAAAATGTTATTGAAAATTTCGTCAAAAGAGTGAATGTTTGCAAACAGGGTCGAGGCGGCCATTTATCGGATATCGTGTTCCACACATAACCTCCATGTTTGTACCTTATATTAAAATAAAAACATTCGTACTTTTCAAATAAATAATAATTTTAATAAATAAATTAAAATGTCAGGTCATTTTGAGACACCCTTTATATTTGATGATTATGGTAAAAAATTTAATTATTTTTTTGCATTTATGGCAACACAGAGGATTAAAATCGTTCATTGTTTTAGGTTATTTTAATTATGAATATTTCGGGTGCTTGTCTCAGTAAAGAACTCACGAAAATGACTGTCGGCAACATAGAAGACAAGCGTTTCATTTCAACTGTAAAAATTTTTCGTCCAAAACTAACATACGATGCATTTTTAGACTCAGGTCTGGTTATTACTTAGTAAGTTTCGATGGTTGTAAGCTCAAATTATAAGGAAAAATAAAAAATAACAATATTTATAATTATCTTCGTCTCAGTTTAATGTCCTTAGCAATGAGAAGCTTCATCATCAGATTCTCTTCTGTCACATTTATCACCTTCTGGCTGTAATATTTCAATCGGTAAAAAGAATTTCAAAAGTTCTTGAGAGAGCGATATCCTGTTTGTTTTAACTGTTGGACACGAACATGAAGGTAGGTGAGTAATAATCTATTTATTACATTCATATTGAACGACGTCGAGCGGGTTTTGTAGACTTATTTCAGCTCATGTGTCTATTACAAGATGTGATTCTGATTTTGGATTACATTCAACAGCAACGAGTATGTAAAGCGGGGTTGTTGCATGTGCTTTAAATTATGTGGCATTATCTGCGAAGTCAGTTAGTTTCTACACACATTGTGCCAGCTTTCACTGTTTGATATATTTTAGCTGTGATCAAGTTATCGAATTTCAAAGCGGCAATAAGTAGTTTCCTTCAAAAAATGTACCTTTATAGAACCAGAGAACTATTGTTATAAACTGCTCTTCTTTGTTTGATACCCATGCATTGACTTCGCTTGGTGGACAATTAAAAATTTGTCTCAAAATGTTCACCAAACATGCGCTATTTATATTAACTGAATGACTGGAATGTTGCTTAATATAATTACAAAGTAAAGCAAACGCAAATTATCCTTTACAATCTAGTCATTTTCCATAAAGAAATAAATCGTCAAATAAAATTGCTATATTTAACTAATGACGTTATAATTAAAATAAAAATAACCGGTCAAGTGTAACAACAAAGCTTGTTTCCAATCTTTACTGAAAACTAATGAACTTGAAATTTTTGTTTTTTATATACCAGATAAATTATTAAAGGTAATGCACTCGTGATAATTTTCGTTCAATCTACACCCGTGGAGAATATTCCAGAATTTTTTAAAAATTTTTTGATCAGTACTTTTAGAGATAAGGGGGGGGCGCGATTTTTTAAAAATAATACAAAGAAAAGTGTGCGCAAGTATTACATTATATATATATATATATATATATATATATATATATATATATATATATATATATATTTTACTTGTGTTTTCACAAGTTTTCATTTGACACCACACTCGATAACCTAGTAAATTTTTTTTTTTTCGATTCCGATTTCACCCCCCAAAATTAACCCCTTAAGTCAAAATTTAACTTTCAAAACTACACAGCTCTGATGAGGCCATCAATTCCTATATTATTACCAAATTTCAACCTATTATGACAAATAGTTTCGGAGAAAATCGGGCATGACAGACAGACCTCCCGAAGTCAACTTATAAGTGTTCCGTAAGAAACACTAAAAAACAGGCGTGTACATGCAGGAGATATTTTTTATGATATGGGCAGCCAATACATCTATAGTAGGGTGCGATCATTTTTCCTTGACGCAGGCTGACAATATTACTGAAATTATTTTCAAATTAATAAAACTGAGACAAAAAATGATTTAGATTTAAAATACTGAAACAAAGCATATTTCACTTTTAAATCCATAACTACTTTGAATACAGATGAAGAAAATACATTTTAATTAAATTCTACATTAGACTGTGGCAATTTGGAATCGCTTCTCGACGTCTCGGCTACGATTGCACGAGGCATCTTCAAGATCTTTACTCTTCGGGTTATAACACTGAATGAGCTCGAAGACGGCAAATATTTATACCTGCTCAGGGTCTACCTAACCATATCCCATTATAACGATCGTTTTATACGTGTTTTATATATATATATATATATATATATATATATATATATATATATATATATATATATTGTAACATTCATTTTTTTCCTAGGTTTTAAGATCATTTAACGACACTGTTTTTCTTCCTATAATTTATATTTTATTTCACTTTTATATTTATTGCAGTGATTTCAATTTTTGAGTAGTGTAGCTTAAAACAATGTTTTAAATTTTTGGGCAGTTTAACTTAAACCGGCAGTGTGTAACGCGTGTTGCCGACTTGACTTATTTAGTTCACATTGAATGCGTCGAGGGAAGTAGACCCGAGGAGCAGGGACAAAGATATTTAAGCAGCCATTTCGAATTTTTCAGGGCTTTTCCACCTTGAAGCAGTACTGGCTTTTTCCACCATGAAGCAGTAACGGCTTTGTTCCGCCAGTAGGCCGTAATGGCTTTCTTCTCCAGCACGCCAGAGTGTTTTTTTCTCTGTGATGTAGTAGTGCAGTAACGGTTTCTAGCTCTCAAGTTTAAGGCCTTTTTCCTATCTTGAAAAATCTTGCTCATCTTGCATTTCGGGTCAAAAAGTGTTAAGCAACCCAAATGAAACTAGGATGGTAGTGGCTGAGACAATATTTTTATGAGAATCTCACCAGGAGAGGCCAAGTTACTTATGAAAAACCCACGAGGAGAAACCAATCAGTAAGTTATAAGCACACCAGTCTAAATGTCTCACTTCCTGTCTACAAGTGGGTTTCCAACGACTACTCAACACGTGTAACTCGCGGAGTTAATTTCACAAACTTTTAATATCGTGCTTTGTTAAGCCTTTTATTAAAAACTTAGTAATCCTGATTTAAAGACTGTATGTAATAGTGTACACTCTTCTAGCTTAGGGGGTTTTTATTTAGTAGATGTAATTTTAAGAGTACAATAAAAGTAGGAATTTTTATTTTGTTAATATACCCTTCTTTATTTAAATGTGTAGTGTCTCACTAAACTTCTGCTTTTTCTTTCAGGACGCAACGGTTGTACATAAATTAATTTTATTTCAACAACTAAATAACTCTTTAGTATTTTTTCATTTTTTGAGCTGAACTTAGAATCTTTTTATCCTAAAATAAATGGTGCCCAAATCTGTACAGCCAAGTTTTAACAACTATAGAGACTATTTTCAAAAGACGTACAAAAATTATCTCTTATCCATAATCTCTCCAAACAAAACGAGCTAGCTGATATCTTAATTATGTCCTCTATTAGTATTAATCCACTCAATCCATTCTCAAAAAAGAGATATACATAAGGGGCAAATAATAATAATAATAAAATATTTATTAAAAATAAAGAAAGTCGGGGCTATACAAAATAACGCCGGAACGAGACGTTACAAAATAGCGCTCCAACGTGAGGCTATAAAAACGGCTCCGCTTCTACATGTTATAAAATTACATACATATTAGGCTGTCGAATATACATACATATTAGGCTGTTGAATATACATACATATTAGGCTGTCGAAAAAGTTACATAACTTTAGCATCACGTATTTCAGGTAATATAAGTACCATCGGGCCATACTTACCGTCAATTGAAAGCTGACATTTGACAGTAGTAGACTTTTGGGCGCTCTGAAGATAAGTGAAATTTCTGCAAAAGTTCGCAACATTTCGCAATTTTATTTCGATAAATTTCTACTGTTTATGGTCAAGATACGTTATCAAAAGCAGCGGCCAAAAGATGGTCCAGCAACTTTCATTCTGGAAATTTCAATGTCAAAGATGCTCCTTGTACTGGCCAACTAATAAAAGAAAAGTTGATAACATTTTGGTTACAGTTCAGCAAGATCGGTATGTAAATAGCCACGACACCCCTAAGGAAGTAAACATCCATCAGCAAATAATTTTAAGCCAAACCACAAGCGATAAAAAGTGGATCAAGTACGACAACAATATGCAAAAAAAATCATGGACGAAAAATAATGAAGCTCCACAAACGATCGCCGAGCCGGGATTGATGCCAAAAAAGTGATGCTGTGTGTTTGGTAGTATTGGAAGGGAATCATGCATCATGAGCTGCTACAGCCTTGCCAAATGATTGATTCTGTACCCGACTGTCAGCGGTTAAAGATTAAACAAGTGAAAAAAAAGAATCGACTGGAAATAGTCAATAGAAAGGGTGTCGCTTTCCACTATGACAACGCCAAAGCACATCCATTTAAAAAAATTAAAATAGTTTGACTGGGAAGTTCACAAAACACATCTCAAATGAGTTTTCAATAATTATTAAAGATAATGTACTTGTGATAATTTTCGTTCAATCTACACGCTGTGGAGAATAGTCTAGAAACTAACATATCACTAAAACTAACCCCTTAAGTCAAAATTTACCTTTCAAATTCAAACGGCTCTGATGAGGTCATCAATTTCTATATAAGTGCCAAATTTCAACTTTCAATGTCAAATAGGTTCAGAGAAAATCGGGTGTGACAGACAGATAAACAAAACGGATACCGAAGTGATCTTATAAGTGTTTCGTACGGAATACTAAAAACAATTTTCTCAATCTTGACTTTAATTATATATTCAGTGGTAATGGTAATGGTAACAATTATTATTAACAACAGAAAAATTTATTTTAATCACATAAATCTAAAATAACAAGCAGATGAGCATACCTATGAAAATTGGCAAAAAAAACAAACATTTTTAGAAAAAAAAAACATTACTAACTATTTTAAGCATCCCTTTAACTATTGTTTTCCTACCTCAGAACTCAGACTAAACACTGGCACACAACTTAAACAAAAAAGCCTTTCCAGAAAGAATACGAAGAGATTTTTAAAGAAAACTGGAGTTTTTACGAGCCCGGGGCTCAGTATTATCAGTGTTATTCACATTTTCATTTCACTCTACATATTTATACCTTTCATAAAGAAGAAAATTACACACAGAAAAAGGGGCAAAATGGAGATTTGAACGAACGCGGGTTAAACTTTTGATTTTGTTATTTCACTCTGTGTTTTTCGTGTTTCTGTTTTCGGTACTTTAACTTTTTACATCTTTTACTCAGCGACAATGAAATTACTATTATATATATATATATATATATATATATATATATATATATATATATATATATATATATATATATATACTCGTATATATAATACATTAAAATCCCGAGTTTCAATCCGTGGTAACAATGAATTTGCACGACGTTTCGCCAAAATTTCATTTGGCATTTTCAAGTGCTCTTGCTGCTGCTGCTATCGCAGCTACCTGAAGCTAACTTTTTCTCAGTTAGCTTAGAGCAGCAACAGCAGCAAGATCACAGTATCGAGTAGCAGCAGCAAAAGCACTTGAAAATGCCAAATGAGATTTTGGCGAAACGTCGTGGCAAATTCATTGTTAGACGAACGGATTGAAATCCGGAATTTTAATGTATTATATTCCACCATCCATGAAAACCTCTTTTGTTATTAGTTTATTATTAATAAAGAACACAAGCTATTAGAGTAAATGCATACGATAAATTAGTGGCAACGTTTGGGATACCACGTGGAGCAACGCGCTGTCTATTTATTGCGTAGTATAAATCGGAAAAGTTTGCGCTGGCGAATTGCATGTAAAAGCGACACGACAATATTTTATTTATTGACACAGCCATTTTTTATTGCAATTAAATATGCAATATTTAAAATAGATTGATTACACAGGTCTGCAACAAAAATGCTGTCTGGATGTTTTCAACTGATTTCTATGTATTTAGGTGTTCTGAAAACTAAAAAAAATACTCAAAAAATTCCAGAACGTCAGGTTATTTTGCAACACGCAAAATTTTATTATAAAAAAAGGGTTTTTTTTTTTGGGCTAACTTGAAGTCATAAATAAATAGGTACAATTTTATTTTGATTACTGTTTTTAAATATATACAGGCCATAACTATCATTACTTTCTAAATAAAGAACGCCCTGTGTGAGCTAAATTAACAAAACATAAACGTTGTAACCAGAACGTGCGCGCTCCGATAATGTAGAAAGTGGCGCGGTACAATTACGTGTTAACTCGTCATTGTTTTATAGATCTTGGTTCAATATAGTGCAATGTCATCCGTGCGGAAGTATGTGAATTCGTCTGACAGTTTCCGTTATATTTGTAGCGAATATATGGTATTAAAGCAACAACTTAATATTACGGACTTTGTAAAAAAGTATACTTCACGTATTTTGGCTTAAAACTTGGAGATCAGGATAAAGTTTGGGCACCTCATAAAGTCTGCAAACGATGTGTTGAAGACCTTCGAAATTGGTTTAAGGGCAAGAAAGAAGCTTTCCGATATGCGATTTCTATGGTGTGGCGCGAGCAAAAGAACCATAGTGATGATTGTTACTTTTGTTCGTGTAATGTGAAAGGGTATAATTCAAAATGGAAGCAGTCCATTTCATACCCCAGTCTGCAATCAGCTATTCGTCCCATCCCTCATGGGACCGAAATACCAGTGCCCAAGGCCCCTCCTACCTTGGAAGAGATTCCTAGTTCTGACGAAGATGGTGCTGTACCTGAACCCGATGACAAGTCAAGTTTTCAATCTGAAGATGACAGCAGTCCGAAATTGTTTTCCCAGGGCGAGCTAAATGATTTGGTAAGAGACTTGAATCTTCCCAAAAACGCTGCTGAATTGCTTGGATCAAGGCTCAAAAGCAGGAACTTACTTTTGCCGGGAGTGTCTTCCTCCCGGTTTAGATATCGTGAGAAGCAGTTCACTTCCTACTTTGCCCAAGAGGACGAGTTGGTTTATTGTACCAATATTGAAGGTTTGATGGATACATTTAAGATCTCATACGACCCAGCACAGTGGCGTATTTTCATAGATTCTTCAAAAAAGAAGCCTTAAAACAGTTCTGCTTCACAATGGCGGTTCTATGCTTCCATTCCTGTCGGTCATTCCGTACACCTCAAGGAAACCTACAAGAACTTGGAATTGGTTCTTTGCAAATTAAAATATAAAGACCACGGTTGGCAAGTGTGCGGTGATTTAAAAATCTTGGGCATGTTGCTCGGACAACAATCTGGGTTTATCAAATTCTCTTGCTTTTTGTGTCTATGGGATAGTAGAGACCGAGCAAATCACTGGACCAAAAAAGTGTTGGCCTCCGAGGGAGCTTAAAGTTGACGAAAAGAACGTCCTGCATGAAACTTTGGTGCCTCCTCATAAAGTTCTTCTACCACCGCTTCACATAAAGCTGGGATTGATGAAGCAATTTGTAAAGTCACTTCCAAGAGATGGAAATTGCTTCAAATACTTAATATCAAAGTTTCCAGGCCTCTCGGAGGCAAAGTTGAAGGAAGGTGTTTTTTCGTTGGACTAGATATTAGACGGCTTATGGCTTGACATCACAACCATGACGGATCCTCAAAGAGAAGGGTGGATTGCCTTTAAAGAGGTCATAGAGAAATTTTTAGGCAATAACAAAGAATCTAACTACAAACAAATTGTCAAAAGAATGTTAAAAGTATTTCAAGCTTTAGGTTGCCTAATGAGTTTAAAAGTACATTTTCTTCATTCCCACCTCGACTACTTTCCAGAAAATTTAGGAGATCTAAGTGAAGAGCAAGGTGAACGATTTCACCAAGATATTAAGGAGATGGAAAAAAGATACCAGGGAAGGTGGAGCGTCTCAATGATGGCAGACTACTGTTGGACGCTTCAGAGAGACCTTCCAGATGCTTCCTACAAGCGAAAATGTACCAAAAAGAGTCTCATTGGGAAAAAGAAATGTGTTTAGTGCTTACTAATGAATGTATTTTAGATAAAAAAATAAGTTTTCTTACGCAATTATAAATTAAAAAAGTTTTTTTTTAGTCTTTTATCTTTTATTTTAAGATGATAACTTGTTTAACATAGATACCTACATCGTCAGAGAAAACGTGACGTTCTATGACAAAATGAAAGTCATTTTCGGATTCAGTACCCCAAAAAACATAAGATTTACGCAAAAAAAAAAACCAAAACAGCTCTCAATTTTTTTTTTGCAGACTTGTGTTATTGATGTCAGTGAAAAATTTCAGCTCTGAATAGTTTTTTTAGTGAATAAGCATTTTTAAAGCACTGTACGGCTAATATGAAGCTTCACATGCTTTTTTAAACTTGAAAAGCGTAACATTTTTTAAATTTGTTATAACATAAAATAGAACATTATTGATTTTAAGCCTTACATCGTTGGGTTACGATCAAAATCCGAGTCGATTGCACTTGACGTAGCTCATGGTCATTTTTCTCATTAATCATAGAAGAGCCCAATTTATCATTATTTGTCTGCAATTACTCTTGATACAAAGATTTACCAGTTTCAATAGCCTAGGGATGGAAATACCTCCTTCCTACCTCTAAGGTTGCAGAAAATTGCTCTTTTTTAGGTTTTTTTTCGTGAAAAACCTCCCTCTCAGTCATCGACTGAAACTTTTCACTATCTTAACGTACAAGCCAAATAATTAATGAGATCGTTTGTGGACGACATTGCGGCAAAATTCAGAGAAGTCCGAAGAAGATCCACCATCCTGCTAGGAGGTGTGAGTCAAGAGAAGAGAACAACCAGGATCCAAGCAGTTGTCTAAAAGTCCTGAGAGTCCGCATCGAAGATCCCACGAAAACTCATTGCTACAGTTTTTTAGGATCTTCTTGGTGTTAGTACTTATAGACTACTAGAGAAAGGTAGAACCATCACCGGAGAGTATTATGCTTCACTACTGGACCAATTGAAGGGTACTATTCAAGTGAAACCTCCGTAACTCGCAAAAAAGTGATTTCCATCACAATAATGCGTCTTCAGATATGTGTCGGATTATTGCTGCAAACCTGAAAAAATAGCAGGACAAAGAGTCACTTTGAATGATGAAGTTAAAACTGAGACGGGCGCTTATTTTGCAGGGTTGGATAAGACTTATTATAATGATAGCATTAAAAAGGTGGAAAGTTGAACTAAACTGATTTGCATGATGACTATGTAGAAAAACGAAAAAATCTCTTTAAACTTTTGGAACGACCCTCGTCGAGTCATAAAATCAGCTCAAAGATAAAAAAAACTGCACTTCTCTACATGTGCGTCGCGTATCGAGCATATTTTTAAGCACGGACTATAGTAACAGATTCGAATTTTATCCCAGATAAATACGTTGAAAAAATATTTTATACTCTATTTATTTGAAACAGATAGAAATAAAAATTCCAGTCGACTGACCGGCGCGGCGGTCCTATAACAGAGGCGTGTTATCTATTCCCAGGTATTTTTCAGATAACAATGCTCTTTTGTAATGAAGTTTTACTGTCGATCAAATCATTTTTATTTACATACCTTTCTGTTGCCCCAACTATAAATGCATATTTAGATCAGCATGCCCAAATGTCAAGCCAGTTAGTGACAAATCAGTTAGTGTGTTAACAAAATGTCTTTTCCTGCGAAACGCCAAAAATTTGGGCAGCTAACCCATAATGAAAAGCGTATGGTTAAAAATGTATTGTGATTTAAGTGTGGACGATGTTTCTTAATGACCGGAGCTGATAATACCACAGGGTACAGAATTTTAAGAGAAGAAAAGGAGAGGAGTATAGACTCTTTAAAAAAGAGACCAGGCAGAAAAGAACTTCAACTGACAGAAAACACAAAACAACCAGTAAGGCGTATTGTTCATGACTTTTTTATGGAAAAAAGAACTCCCAACTCCCAAACACCAAAAAAGGGTCGTTTTTCTATTGTATTCAAACATAAGAGATTACAAGTAAAATATAGGTAAAACTCTGGGACACTTACTACTGCTTGATGCTAATTTGCATAATTCTAACACGTTGGCTGAAAAGTTTTTGGTCTAGCTACTTAAAACACATTTTTTTTCATCAACATAGTCTCCTTCAAGAACGATACAAATCAATCCAACGCTTTTCTAACATTTCTATACCGTTCTTGTAGAAGGATTTATCTTTGCCTTCAAAATAGGCCTCCGTTTCGGCGATAACTTCTTCACTGGAGCCAAATCTCTTTCCCGCGAGAATTTTTTTGAGGTCTACGAATAGATAATACTCGCTAGGGATCAAATCTGGAGAATACGGTGGATGAGGAAGCAATTCGAACTTCAATTCATGCATTTTTGCCATCGTAACTATTGACTTATAACACGGCGCATCGTCTTGATGAAAGAGCACTATTTTCTTGCTCATTTGGGGCAGTTTCTTTGCGATTTCTGCCTTCAAATGCACCAATAACTTTTTATAATATTCGCTATTGATGGTTTTTCCCTTCTCAACATAGTCGATGAAAATTATTTGCAAAATACAGAGGCCAAAACCTTCCCAGCCGACTGTTGTGTCTTTGGTCGCTTCAGGTGGCTTTCACCGGCTGCTATCCACTCAGCTGACTGCCGATTTGATTATAGTGTATAGTGGTGGATCCGTGTTTAATCCATTGTCACATATCGTATGAAAAAATCCTTTTTATTCCACTTAAACAGGTCCAAACAGCGCTCAGAATACTCAACACGTTGTTGATTTTGGTCTACTGTGAGCAAACGCGGTACCCATTTCGAACAGAGCTTTTTCATGCCCAAATGTTCATGCAAAATATGACCAATACGTGCTTTTGATATACGAGGTATATCCACAAAGTAAGTTCCGTTTCTATTTCTATCCGCGGCAGCGCTGCGATCGCAGTTCCGTGGCAGTTACTCTGACTCAAGCAGAAGAAATGTACGCCATTTTCAGATCGCTGCTGCCGACGTGTTCTTTGTAGTGCTTCTTTATGATGTCGGCCTTAATTGAAAATGCCGCCGCTTGTGAAATCAGACCTGTGATTCGTTTTCTAAATGCAAAGAAAGTTAAACCAAGTGAAATTTATCGGCAAATCTGCGAGGTTTACGGACAAACTGCTATGAGTAATTCAATGGTTAGAAGATGGGTCAGACAGTTCAATGAAGGACGCGATCAAGTGCACGATGAAGAACGATGTGGGACGCCCGTCTTTGGTTACTGATGAACTGGTTCACGCAATTGAAGAGAAGCTTAAGCAAAACCGTAAGTTTACAATTAGTGCTCTTGCTATGGAATTTCCGCAAATATCACGATTACTAATTCATGAAATTGTTAATGAAAAACTGAAATTTCGAAAAATTTGCTCACGTTGGGTACCCAAAATTCTTACTGAACAACGGATGGGCAGTGCACTTCAGTTTTTGACACGCTACAATGAAGACGGTGATGATTTTTGTTTCTCAGATAGTCACGGGGGATGAAACTTGGGTATCTTACGACACCCCAGAAACTAAACGGCAATCAATGGAACTTCGTCCCCAACGAAAGTTAAGCCTAAGCAAATCTTGACACCTCGAAAACTCATGTGCACCGTTTTTTGGGACAGAAAAGGCATTTTGCTGATTGATTTCTTACCACGAGGCCAAACAATTAATGCACATGTTTACTGCAAGACCATTAAGAAATTGCGCCGCGCAATACAGAACAAGCGCCGAGGATTACTGTCGAAAGGTGTTGTTTTTTTCCACGATAATGTCCGACCTCACACTGCGAACCTGACAAAAGAACTCCTACAGGAATTTGACTGGGACGTGTTTGATCATCCTCCGTACAGCCCGGACCTCGCTCCTAGCGACTTTCATCTCTTCTTACACCTAAAATCTTTCCTTGGTGGTCGACACTTCAACGATGATGACGAGCTGAAAGAACATGTTACCACATGGTTGAAAACACAGGCGGCAACCTTCTATGAAGAAGGCATACAAAAACTTGTGCCACGCTATGACAAGTGCCTACAAAATTTCGGAAGCTATGTAGAAACTTAGTTTAACAGTTGTAGATTTTTGTACAATAAATATTTTTTCTGTATCTGTACACGTTTTTTTTATATAACAAAACGGAACTTACTTTGTGGATATACCTCGTATTTAGGGTGTCAGATATATTTCATGCAATTTCACTTTACGGTCAAACAATTTTGTAGATTTTTTGATGTTCTCCGGGTGTAACGACCTCATTTGGGCGTGCAGAGCGTTCAGCATCATTTGTGTCTGTAACGACCGCGTTTAAATTCAGCATACCAGTAAATGATGAGTGATTTTCCAGGGGCAGAGTCCCCGTAACACTTATCAAGCCATTGCTTTGCTTGAACGGTATTGTTTCCCATCAAAAAACAGTGTTTTATCGACACACGAAATTCCATATTTTCTATTGTTTCGAAAATATCAAAAGCAGTGTCACTAAAACCACTGTAACTTATAAACTAATCGTCGAAATACCATGAAATTTTGACATGTATCGTTTGAAGGTTGGTATTTCCTAAAAATCATATTTGATTGATTTGAAAAGGGCGACATCTATGTGTCAGGACCAAAAACTTTTCTGCCTACGTGTTAGATGATTTACTGCTATCACTTTCAAGAAAATAGAGTATAGAAGGTACTTCCGGAAATGTAGGGCTACCTGAAGAGGGTACTACAGGATTTTCTCCTAAATTTATTTTTTAATAAAGTGGTGATTAAATCTAAATTTGGAGGCCCTCAACTTCAGTAATTCGCTTTACAATCATAGCGAACCCAACATTAAATGCAACACAGTAAGTAAAATGTAAAATGTTTTAGCACAAATATGTTAAAGTAAACGTCCAAATTTAAATCCGAATTCCACTAAATGTAGAAATTCCGCTCTCTCCGAAATCACAATGGCAGAAATTAGAGCTATTCCTCGGCTTCTCTAAGCTTTTCACGGCTTTCCACAGTTTTCCATGACCCCGGTCGTTTTCCCGTGCTGTTCCAAACTCTATATCGTTAAAACAACAACACAAAAGCAGATATACATATACATGTATGTACGAAAGAGGAAAACTGCCCTAGTAACGTGGCTACCGAAACAAATTGAATTTTGCGACTTGGAAAAGGAACACTGTTGTCACGTCTCGTCAATTTTATTAGTTTTTAGGACATAAATATTTAATTATTTATTGAAATATTCAAGTACAGTACCGAACGCTGTTTCAAATGGTGAATAACCTAATTCTACAAACATAATAACTTTTTAAAAATAATTTCAATTTCAAGGTAATAATTAAAGGAAAGAACTCTTCTTCTACTTCAAGTGCCATCTTCACTGCGTAGTTTGGCAATCGTCGCTGCTATTCATATTTCTACAGCTACTGCTCTAAACAGTTGAGTAGATGTACATCCAAACCACTCTCACCGGTTGCGAAGCCAAGAAATACGCCGCGCCGTCGTCCAACACTTCTTCTGCCCTAAGCCTTCCCTTACTTGGTCAGCTGTATGAGACACGTAGAATGGCTCGAGCTTTGTTCATTCTTTGTAACACTTCAACGTTCATGACTTTATCCACCCAAGATATTCTAAGTATCCTTCCGTATACCCACATTTCGAAATACGTCCAGTTTATTGATTTTTCTTTAGCGTCCACGCTTCTACCCTGTAGAGCAGAACCGAGAAAACATAGCATCTAACTCATTTTGAGGTTTAAGTTCATATCGTGGCTTGAGAAGAAGTTTTTTATCTTCACAAACGTAGCCCGTGCTTTCCCAATTCTCGTTCGAATTTCTTATGAGATGTCGTGATTGTTATTGACACTTGTTCCCAAATAATCATAACATATTTATGTACCCAATAAAACTACTTAATTACTTTGTTAACTGTAACTAAATATATTTGTAAAGATTTTACAATTGCGTTATCGAAATTTCGTAGTACAACTACATTGTCAAACGCTTAACTAAGACTAAAACAGATTTTTGATATTTTATGTTTATATGATGAACAGATGTGGGTCTATTATGTACTAAAACAGTTTGAACAGAACGGAATTTGCTACGTCTAATTGACTATTTAGTAAATTTATATTATGGTCCTTTGAATGTCTGTAAATTTCTATGGATTCTAAGAAATTGAGTTTTGACCCTTTAGGTGCCGTATGGAGTGTTTGTAAACAATTGATATTGGGAAAAGTATGGCCTGTTTCTAAGAAATGTTTAGCAAACTGTGATTTTTCATTTTTTAGCCTATAAGAGGCATTGTGTTCTGCGAATCTTATTTTGAAATGCCGTCCCGTTTGGCCTTCGTAACAACTATTGCACTCTTGACAATTAAGTTCATAAACTCCTGATTTATAAACTTAATTGTCAAGAGTGCAATAGCTGTTACGTAGGCCAAACGGTACGGAATTTCAAAACAAGATTAGCAGAACACAATGCCTCTTATAGGCTAAAAAATGAAAAATCACAGTTTGCTAAACATTTCTTAGAAAAACAGGCCATACTTTTCCCAATATCAATTGTTTACAAATACTGCACCTAAAGGGTCAAAACTCAATTTCTTAGAATACATAGAAATTTACAGACATTCAAAGGACCATAATATAAATTTACTAAATAGTCAATTGGACGTAGCAAATTCCATTCTGTTCAAACTGTTTTAGTACATAACAGAGCCACATCTGTTCATCATATAAACATAAAATACCAAATAAATCTGTTTTAGTCTTAGTTAAGCGTTTGACAATATAGTTGTACTACGAAATCGCGATAACGCAATTGCAAAATCTTTACAAATATATTTAACATAGTGACAGTTAACAAAGTAATTAGGTAGTTTTATTGTTAAAATGTACTGTCACAAAGTAACGGACCAATCAATCATCTCTTATTTATGTACCCGTTCAACGGGATCATTATGAGTGAGACGTCTTCTATTTATAGTTTGATGTTTTGATATTATCTTAAAATTTGGTTTTCTTTACATTAAGTGTCAATCCTCTTTCTTCACTGGCTTTAACTACCCTGGCTAAAATACTTTGTAAATCCTGCAGAGTTTCCAGTGTCATCTGCGTATCCAACATTGTTGGCTTGCCATTAATTCTTATTTCAATCCCTTCCCCTTCTCACAAAAACTCAATAAAAATTTTCGAACCTTCACTTGGTTAGAGGTTCGTTTCCGATTCGACGACCCGCCTGACTCCGGCAAGCAGGTAAACCTCAGGTCGATAAAGAAGCTATTTTTTGTAAACATCTGACCTGTTGACAATAACATGAAAACTCACGTAAACCGTAACGCCATGAATCGTAACATCTGTGTTCGTGTCTGGTGCCAATAAAATATTAATGAAACCAAGGAGATGCATTATTAGTTAATAAATATTTTCTTCTTGCTGGAAATGTGCAAGAGCTCAATGATACCCAAAAAAAGGCAAAAAGGTCTTGCAAAACAACTACGAACCAGTCATTTTACCTTCAGCAATCTCGAATGTTATAAGAGGGGCTATTAATCAGAATCCATTAAAATATTCAGAAGGATGTAATATTATTTACGTCCATCAATATGGATGACACTTCTAACTTACGTCATAAACATTGGAACATTTTGGAAAGTCTCAAACGGTTGCATTTATCTACGGTGTTATGGAAATCACTGCGTATATTGGAAACAGGTGACTCGTGGGGTCATGTAGAAGTACATTCAATATGGTACTTTTTTCAAATTCGAAAATTTTTGAAAAATTTAAAAAAAAAGGCAAAACAGAATTTTACCACCAAACTTATCCGCATTTGAAAGGGTTTCATTGTATAAATTAGCTTAGGCGCATTGTTGCTGTTCGTACAATGCATCTGCGCTGAGTTCAATCTCACCAATACTGTAATGTCACGTTCTTGTTAACAATCGGCCATATTGTAAGTAAAAGTAAAAAAGTTAACGTTGCTGAACCCGACATAGTTATGTCGGGCACTCCATCCCTCTAACATCGTCACTCAATTTGTTGGGCATTAATTTGGGAGCAAATATGTCCTGGCATGAACATGTCGCAGACATAGCAAGGAGAGCTTCTCAAAAGTTGGGAATATTATTTCGAACTAGAAAGCTTTACACTCCATAACAACTGTTAATTCTTTACAAAGCTCAAATTCGACCAACTATGGGATACTGCTCCCATGTCTGGAGCTCCGCTCCCAAACATACACTGCATTTGTTGGATTCTATTCAGAGAAGAGCTGATCGTCTGATTGGAGACCCGGAACTGACCGACGGCCTTGATTCGCTGGAACATCGAAGAACGGTTGGCGACTTGAGCCTATTCTACAAGTTCTTTCATGGAAAGTGTTCGAAGGATGTGGCCCACTTAATTCCTCCCAGAGCGGTGCATGTTAGAAGTACACGTCGGGCTAATTCTTCACATCCGTATGAGGTTCAGCTTGTTACTCCTCGTACAAACGCTCTTCAAGCAGTCTTTTATATGGAGAACATCATCCCTTTGGAATAATTTGCCCAGGACTGTGTTTCCCACTGAGTACAATCTACAGCGATGCAAGAACAACGTGAATCGCTTTCTCCGCACACGTATCGCTCCTGTACCGCTTTAGAAATTTCCCTGTAGCACGTGTGCTAGACCCATAAAAAAAAAAAAAGTCGTTTGTTTACTAGTGGCGGAGTGAAAACAATATCTTCATTTTGTTACTTCATTAGGGTGGATTTCTTACTTACTATTATTGAGATCCTCTATTTAAGGTGAATTTTCTACAATCAGTCTTGCTACAACGAATGCGAGTTACAAATACAGTGATTTCCATAACACCCTGTATATATATTCAAGTCATTTTTAGTCGTGTTTGGCATGATGAATTGTTGACTATGATATACTATTATGGTATATTTTAAGAGAATATACCTAGTCATCTGGGTCAAAAAATTTCTGGATTTTTACATTTTCTTTTAGTATGATAACTTGAGAATATTTTCTGTAAGTTTCATAAGAATCGGTTAAAAATTGACGAAGTTCTAGTTTCAAAGTTCAGTTTAAAAGAAGTGCCGTTGAGTAGATTCGGAGCAGGTAGCGAGCAGCTGCTCTCGGGTCAGCCTTTACCGACCTTAATTCGATTTTAATGTATTTTAAACTTTTTCTTTTATAATCTAACACAAAAAGGTTCTTCAACTGTCATTCTTAGAAGTGACAAGGCATTCACATCTGCTATTCTAAGGTTCTCTATTCGAAACTGGGAGGTTTTCAGTACCATTGTACAGTTCACTTGCAGCAATTCAGCTGTAGAAGTTATTAAAGGTAATATAATGACAGCTATGAGAGTTCATCGTGGTCGAAATGCACATGACTACGCAGCTAAAGTAGACGGACAACCTGGTCGAGCGATAATTGCTACAAAGTACAAAAGAAGTTCGAATGCGTCATAGGCAACAGCAAATTAGTATTCCATAAACCTCAAAATAGCTGATGAAGACTCAGCATATGGTCCTGGAGCCGATAATTCATTTACAGGTAAGAATTTATTTTTGTATTACTGTTTTTTAACCTAATTTTTCAAACCTAAAACTTTAAACACGTTTTGCTCGAAACTACTTTTTCTTAAAAACCATTTGGCGGTGTGAAAGACTCTCAAGAACCACCAAACCTATACATATTGCTTGTTTTGGAATGAAGAAATTTAGATTTTATCAAGAATTTTTAATTAGCAAAAAATGTAAAACGCGATGTCATTTCTTCGCTTTCTTGTTAAACCAATGCCATTTAATGATTTTTTTTAAAATCCTTCGTTCAAAGACAATACTGATCCTCTAGTAAACCGATTTCTTTGGAAATTTTTATTTCAGATGATCCAGCTCCCAGTAATCGTGCACTCAGCAGGGAGTATTGGGTCGCAGGGGAACGAGTACAGCGCCGGTGTCTGTCTATCTGTGATACCGATTTTCTCCGAAAATATATGTCATAGAAAGTTGAAATTTGGTAATAATATAGGAATTGATGGCCTCATCAGAGCCGTGTAGTTATGAAAGTTAAATTTTGACTTAAGGGGTTAGTTTTGGGGGGTGGAATCAGCAGTGAAAAAAAATTTTTTTTAATAGGTCATCGAGTGTGGTGTCAAATGAAAGCTCGTGAAAACACGAGTAAAAAATATACTTATAATGTAATACTTGCGCGCACTTTTCTTTGTATTATTTTTAAAAAATCGCGAAAAATCGCTGTCCCGCGCCTTATCTCGAAAAGTACTTATCAAAAAATTTTGAAAAAATTCTAGAATATTCTCCACGGGGTGTAGATTGAACGAAAATTATCACGAGTGCATTACCTTTAATAATTTATCTGGTATATAAAAAAATAAAAATTTCAAGGTCATCAGTTTTCAGGAAAGATTGGAAACAAACTTTGTTGAAACTCATTTGGGTGTGTGTTTTGTGACGTTCCTGATCATTTTATACCACCATAACAAAATTTTTTATTTTAAAAGCAATCAACGTACGGAACACTAATTGTGCAAGTTGAACACTTGCACTTGACCGGTTTTTTTAATTCAAATTTCACATATTGTATTTTAAGCTATGTATTATCATATAGAATAAAAATCGGATTTATATAATGATAATTTCGCTAAAAAAAAAATTCTAAAAAAAACGCTTTTTTTCAGCTGCATGACTAGGAATATGCCCTTACATTTCGCGTTCTTTACGAGTAGCAATTGATGGATGTCTTTTTGATACCTGTACTATTAACACTGTGTGCCCCAAGGCTCTATACTGTGTGCTTCTATCTTTCTCTTCTACATTAATGATCGACGAGGCTGGTTTGAAAAGTACGCGCAAAGTCCGAGAGATAGCACCACCGGCGCGTATCGAGGTCATGTTTAGTTAGTAGCATCTCTTGAATGAACGCACACCAAGTTTCAGCCATATTGGTCTATTTCTTTGTGTTTTTGGCATTCGTGTGAATCAAGGAAGTCGAGTGATTTTCAAGAAATGGACGAAAAAGAATTTCGTGTGGTGATTAAACATTACTTTATGAAAGGCAAAACGCCTCAGGAGACTAAAGAGAAGCTTGATAAAACATTATGGTGACTCTGCACCTTCGATTAGAACAGTTTATAAGTGGTTTCAAAATTTTCGGACTGGCCATATGGGCACAAGTGACGCTGAACGTTCGTTCTGGACGGCCTGTATCATTGATCAAATCCATGATATGGTGATGACAGAAGAGTGTTAAGGTGCGTGAGATTGCTAGTGCTGTGGGCATCTCGACTGAACGGGTACATAATATTTTGCATAAACATTTGGACATGAGAAATAGACAAGGCGAAATCGGCGCCATCGTTGGAAAAAATTTTCTAATTGAATTTTTTTTTCATAACCTTCTCCAGGAGATGCCCCTGAAAGAGGATCAACATGTTGCCGGGCGGTAACCTGGTCCGAATTTGTTTAAACAAATTTTTTTTAAACAAAGTCCAAAAATTGAAATTTTCGCCCCGGAACAAGTTTTTTTTAGGTAAATTGGACCATTTTGAACAAAAAATGTCTCGTGTGAATTTTCTCTAAAATGCGCCGTTTTCGAGATATCGGCGATTTTAGGTGCGAGAAAACGCGAAAATGGCCACTTTCACCTCCCAATATCGGGGTCAAAAATTAAAATTTTCAATGTTGCCAAGTGTCCAAATTAAAGTTTGAGATCTCCTCTACAAATTACCGTAGGAAATATTGCAATATCTTCATTTTTAAATATTGTTTTTTAACAGTTAACAAATTGCGTTCGAGCGCCCGCGGCTGCATCGAAACTGTATACATAGATATATACGCAACGCCCGTACGTAGGCGCACGGAACTGTATACGCACTGCGATGCTCTATAAAGCTTTGTTTCTTGATTTCTTATTAAAATTAATATATTTGAAAAGTATGTAAAAAATATTTATTTATTAGAGTAATTGTTATATCAAATTTAATTATTATAACAAATGAATATATAAATAAAAATTCAATATTCGATTAGGATGGTAGAAGAATTAAAACAATTTTATGAAATATAACTTATATATATTTAATAGAATTTTCGCAAATATTTAAATTACACCCACACATGAGTATACAACTTACGTTGTTGCTTTTGCAATTACATGCATTAGTTTTACAATTTTTTGTACATTTACATTGCCTAATTAACGAATCTGGTATCGAATTTTTTAACATGAATTTGGGTAACAATTCACCTGTTTTTCTATAGTGTAACCAAATTCTGTTGCATCTAAATGTCGATACCGAGAATACAATGACATTTTCCATATGTACGTTTGTAGTGAAGCTCGTGAAATGTGCAATTTTAAAGCATCGGATGTACATGGAATTTTTCCAAAATTAATACCCATCCCACAAAAACGTTCTAAAATTATTTGTCTAGCATTATCTGCTGTTTCTCCAGCTTTATTCAAAATTTTCAAATACAATTTTTCTAATGCATTGAATTCCATGGCATTTAATTGTAAGCCAGTACCAAGTGGGGTTAATGCATTTTGAGTATCTAAATCAAAGACTAAATCTAAAGCTTTATTTTTAGTACCTACTTTACTAGTAGTGTCACAGCCTGTAAACGCATGTAAAGCAGGCAAAACTTGACAAACTTGACTAGTTAAATATTCAGCAGCTACATTACAAGACAATAATCTTGGCTTCTGACCAACTACTTTAAAATACAATCCTGTACAACCAATTAATTTGAAAAAGCTCCAATAATGAATTGCTAATATAAAAAACGTCGGTATCAACGGAATGAATTATTATTTCAGAATTATAAGGTAACATATATCGAGCATGACAAAATATCCTTGTATCAGCCTCTAAGTGATTGTTTTCTAACTCAATAATTTCATGTATATTATTTCCCTGTATACAATAGCACTTTTCAATGTTATAGAATCCACCTGATATTATTAATTGTTGAGTGTGACTTAATGCAACGTAATTTACAGCATTATTAGATAAATATTGAACCAATTGAAACTTATTAACCCCACTTGGTACTGGCTTACAATTAAATGCCATGGAATTCAATGCATTAGAAAAATTGTATTTGAAAATTTTGAATAAAGCTGGAGAAACAGCAGATAATGCTAGACAAATAATTTTAGAACGTTCTTGTGGGATGGGGTATTAATTTTGGAAAAATTCCATGTACATCCGATGCTTTAAAATTGCACATTTCACGAGCTTCACTACAAACGTACATATGGAAAATGTCATTGTATTCTCGGTATCGACATTTAGAAGCAACAGAATTTGGTTACACTATAGAAACAGGTGAATTGTTACCCAAATTCATGTTAAAAAATTCGATACCAGATTCGTTAATTAGGCAATGTAAATGTACAAAAAATTGTAAAACTAATGCATGTAATTGCAAAAGCAACAACGTAAGTTGTATACTCATGTGTGGGTGTAATTTAAATATTTGCGAAAATTCTTTTAAATATATATAAGTTATATTTCATAAAATTGTTTTAATTCTTCTACCATCCTAATCGAATATTGAATTTTTATTTATATTCATTTGTTATAATAATTAAATTTGATATAACAATTACTCTAATAAATAAATATTTTTTACATACTTTTCAAATATATTAATTTTAATAAGAAATCAAGAAACAAAGCTTTATAGAGCATCGCAGTGCGTATACAGTTCCGTGCGCCTACGTACGGGCGTTGCGTATATATCTATGTATACAGTTTTCGATGCAGCCGCGGGCGCTCGAACGCAATTTGTTAACTGTTAAAAAACAATATTTAAAAATGAAGATATTGCAATATTTCCTACGGTAATTTGTAGAGGAGATCTCAAACTTTAATTTGGACACTTGGCAACATTGAAAATTTTAATTTTTGACCCCGATATTGGGAGGTGAAAGTGGCCATTTTCGCGTTTTCTCGCACCTAAAATCGCCGATATCTCGAAAACGGCGCATTTTAGAGAAAATTCACAAGAGACATTTTTTGTTCAAAATGGTCCAATTTACCCGGGGCGAAAATTTCAATTTTTGGACTTTGTTTAAAAAAAAATTTGTTTTAAACAAATTCGGACCAGGTTACCGCCCGGCAACATGTTGATCCTCTTTCAGGGGCATCTCCTGGAGAAGGTTATGAAAAAAAATTCAATTAGAAAATTTTTTTCCAACGATGGCGCCGATTTCGCCTTGTCTAAAAGCTATCCGCAAGATGGGTGCCGCGATTGCCCACGTTTGACCAAAAACGGAATTGTGTGAAGTGTTGCAAGGATGGTTTGCAGCTGTTCCAGAAGAATCCGGAGGACTTTAAGCGTCGTTTCGTCACTGTGGATGAAACATGGATACATTACTATACTCCTGAGACCAAACAACAATCTAAACAATGGGTTACCAAGGGGGAATCTGCACCAAAAAAAGGCGAAGACCGTTCCTTCGGCCGGAAAGGTTATGGCGACTGTCTTTTGGAATTCGCAAGGGATAATCCTCATCGACTATCTGGAAAAGGGTAAAACTCTTACAGGTGAATATTATTCATCGTTATTGGACCGTTTGAAAACTGAACTGCAAGAAAAACGCCCGCGATTGGCCCACAAGAAAGTCCTTTTCCATCACGACAACGCACCAGCACACACCTCAGCAGTTGTGGTCGCAAAATTAATGGAAATTGGATTCCAACTCGTTTCACGTCCCCCCTATTCTCCAGACTTGGCACCCTCGGACTACTATTTGTTCCCCAATTTGAAGAAATGGCTGGCGGGACAAAGATTTTATTCAAACGAGGAGGTGATTGCAGACACTAATGGATATTTTGCAGACTTGGACAAATCCTATTATTCGGAAGGGATCAACAAACTAGAACATCGTTGGACGAAGTGTATAAGCCTAAAAAGAGACTATGTCGAAAAATAAAAAAGGTTTACCCCGAACACATAAGTAGGTTTTATTTTTGCACGGACTTTTCAAACCAGCCTCGTATTTCTTTATTTACCTTGAACGTTTAAATCTTCATTACCAATACAAATAGCAATAGACAGCAGAAAGTCGTCCCTAGAAGAAATTTTCTCTTGGAGTGACGTTCTCTGCTCTCAAAATGTGGCAACAACGGATGAAGGTCGTCCGACTTCCACATATGGTCCTTTGTAATTTTGTCAGAGTATATACAAATACATCCCTGGGGATTCTGTTAACAGGTTACACGAGAATATCCCACCAAAATGGCAGTAATAACATGGAGGTGGGGAAGAATATTTTTTTATATTTAAAGGGTTCTCGGGATGTCTTTTATGTATGTATTCAAAAATACAGTGTCGTTAGAGGATTTCACTTGGACGCAAAATTTTTTCTAATATTGCGGTTGTGCTACTTGAAAACGAATGATCTAATTTTCATCAGTTTTCCCTCATGAATGAGCAAACCATCATGACTGATTTATATTTGATTAAAACTGGTTCGGAAATATCGAAAAAATATGTTGTAGTAATTTTAGGTGAATGTTTTAAAGTTACCTACTTAATCATGAAAATGACGCGAGACAAAAAAACCGGCCAAGTGCAAGTTGGATTTGGGTAATTAGTGTTCCGTACGGTGTTTGCTTTTAAAATAAAATTAAATTAAATCTCGGTACAACAGCGGCTCGCCATGCGGTTACAGTTACTTCCACCATACGTCAGTTCTCATAGTTTTTTTTATACCAGATTAATTATTAAACGTAATGGACTAGTGATAATTTTCGCTCAATTTACATTTTATCGAGAATACTCTATAATCTATTTATTTGAGAGCGATAACAATAAATCATCTAGAATTATATAAATTAGCATCAAGCAATAGTAAGGGCTCCAAAGTTTTACCTACGACTCTTTGGTTGTTGTTTGAGGCTAAATAGTCGAAAATAGTTCTGGCCCGTGGTGGTGCGCCTGGGTGTATACGTATTAGTTGCGAATAGTATGAATGAAGCAGTTTTATAATGTTTAAACATTTATTAGAAAAAAATAACATTTTATAATGAAACATTATTAATTAAAAAATACACAAATGAGGAAGTCAAAAGTTTTATCAATCTTATATCTCCGAAATGCTTGAAAAATTATCATTGTCTGACTCATTTGAATTTACATGTATAATTAAAGGTTCAACAATGGCATCCATTATCATGTCTACAGTCTACATTTTATCTTTCACCCTCAATACATGTTCTACGCATTTTCGGCATTTTTCTGTGGAAACATTAGATATTGTATTCCGAAAAAGATCTTGTACGTCTGCTAATTTATAGGTCGTATTGTTCCCGGCGACTTCACCTTTAACCTGTGCCCATATAAGTTCAATCGGATTGAGCTCGCAATGATATGGTGGCAGGCGATAAACAGTAATATTATGTTTTTTGCCATTTCGTCGATGACGAAACTTGTGTACTTGTCTTTATTTCTGCCTACTTTTTCATCCGTTGAATACATTTTTGTTAACGAAAAATTATTTTTGACGTAAAGTAAACAATAATAATGGCCATTTTCGTGACACGCAGCAACCAAGACTTTCGGTTCATCTGTTTTATCACAGCCTACTAAGTCCGTAATGGAAGTTGTTGATATCACATTATTGCATAATAAAACGGTTTATTTTCTGAAAATAATATTAAATCCAATTGACCTTAGGTAGTTCTGTTAGATGTATGTTGGCAAAAAACCTGTAATATGTAACTAGATTAAATAAAAAATATGTGTTCCTATTTTAATTTCGGTGATATTCATCATTATTTAAAGAGAAAATTCCGTAACTGAATGTAAAGCATAAAATTTTGTAGAAGCCACTTAGAGTCGCAAAAATGGCACGATAAATGGATAGTTTTAAATTCTTTCCAAAGTGAGATAAAACGAACAAAAACAATTGCTAGTATATCCGCCATGGCCGTCTAAGAGTTTTAAATCAGTTTTTGCCGGTCACCTGTCAAATAAATGTCAACTTGTGATACATAGTTGGAAAGAGAATTTCAAAGCGCATGGAAATTGAAAAAAATATATACAGGGTACCATTAAAAATAAGAAAGTTGCAGTTACTTCCGGTCAAACCGGAAGTAGTTACAAATATTTCTTAAGTGATAGTGAAAGCCTAATAATGTCCCATTCTGGTATCTAAAAATGCAAGTATGTAACTTTCAAAATAAAAAAATTGGGTGTTACATGTTGGCGGTACGGTATATTTATAGTTGGGGCAATAGGAAGATATGTAAATAAAAATGATTCAAGCGGCAATGAAACTTTGTTACAAAAGAGCATTGTTACCTGAAAAATACCTGGTAATAGATAGCTGTTATAGGACCGCTGGTCTGTCCACTGGCGTTTTTATTACTATCAGTTTTAAATAAATAGAGTATTGAATTTTGTCACAGTCTTTGGCAATTTTTTAAAAATAATACGAAGAAAAGTGTGCGCGCGAAAGTATTACATCATATATATTTTTGAACCCGTATTTTCACAAGCCTTAACTTGACACCCCACTCGATGAACTCGTAAAAAATTTTTTTCGCTTCCGATTTCACCCCCAATAACTAACCCCTTAAATCAAAATTTAATTTTCAAAGCTGCACGGCTCTGATTGGGCCACTAATTCCTATGTTTGTGCCAAATTTCAACTTTCTATGTTAAATAATTTGGACGGACGGACAGACAGACGTACACCAAAGCGATCCCCTAAATAACTATAACGAAATTTTTATTGGAAATGTAACGGGTACCCAGTCTACCTGGTAAAAAACAACCAGATTATCGATCTGTTCGTTATTTCTTCACATATATTCAATTTCAGAAAATAGCCTTTCACTTAACGTTGAAGAAGCTAGTGCTAAAAAAAACTTAAGGGCAAGTTTTCATAACCTAGGAAAATTCTTGAAATTAATCTGCAACCATAAAAACGGACTTACGATCCATCAATGTCAGACTTAAATAAAAACTAAACTCTGTTTCTACCTTTTCTATTCTATTCTATTCACATTGACACACTGATATTAATGTGCAAACACTATTATTTTTTTACGGTTGTCGAAAAGTAGTCCTTTTCTTTCTTCATCATTTTGTGTTATAACTACAAATATTTTAAAATTAAATTTTTTAATAATAAACATTGTATTTTTAAATATTTGATCTAAGTAAAGATATCAATAAAACCTTTAGTGCAATAAAAAAAAAACATTTGAAATCGCACATTGTAGATACAGCAACATTATGATTTTATCCTCTCTGGGGTATCATCAGCAGTTTTGGACCTCGAGAAACTTGTGCTATTTTATTTATAAACAATTTAAGTTTTCAAAACGCGTTTTTTAAGCTTAAAATGTGAATAACTCGGGTTATATCAGTCGGATCGAGACAAAAAAGAAACGAAACTCTTCGTAATGAAATTTTCAAAAAATCCTCATTAGTTTTAAGTCGCTCAAATACGTACATAACCTACAAAAAACAGGCAGAAACTGTTTTTTTTTTCGTTTTATTGCACAGGTCGACTAAGTGAACCGATCGGCTTGTAACTTTCAGAAAATATACTTTTTGTTATAGCAAAATTACTCTGAAATTTTGGTATAGTATTTTTCAAGATCTAAGAAAGTGATTTGGCAAATTGATGTAATAAAAACATTAAACGACCGTTAGGATCTTCACACGTACCTGCCCGTAACAGGATCGTAATTTATATATATATATATATATATATATATATATATATATATATATATATATATATATGTATGTATATATATATATATATATATATATATATATATATATATATATATATACGAGGCTGGTTTGAAAAGTCCGTGCAAAAATAAAAACTAATTATGTGTTTGGGGTAAACCTTTTTGATTTTTCGACATAGTCTCCTTTTATGCTTATACACTTCGTCCAACGATGTTCTAGTTTGTTAATCCCTTCCGAATAATAGGATTTGTCCAAGTCTGCAAAATATCCATTAGTGTCTGCAATCACCTCCTCGTTTGAATAAAATCTTTGTCCCGCCAGCCATTTCTTCAAATTGGGGAACAAATAGTAGTCCGAGGGAGCCAAGTCTGGAGAATAGGGGGATGTGAAACGAGTTGGAATCCTATTTCCATTAATTTTGCGACCACAACTGCTGAGGTGTGTGCTGGTGCGTTGTCGTGATGGAAAAGGACTTTCTTGTGGGCCAATCGCGGGTGTTTTTCTTGCAGCTCGGTTTTCAAACGGTCCAATAACGATGAATAATATTCACCTGTAATAGTTTTTACCCTTTTCCAGATAGTCGATGAGGATTATCCCTTGCGAATCCCAAAAGACAGTCGCCATAACCTTTCCGGCCGAAGGAACGGTCTTCGCCTTTTTTGGTGCAGATTCCTCCTTGGTAACCCATTGTTTAGATTGTTGTTTGGTCTCAGGAGTATAGTAATGTATCCATGTTTCATCCACAGTGACGAAACGACGCTTAAAGTCCTCCGGATTCTTCTGGAACAGCTGCAAACCATCCTTGCAACACTTCACACGATTCCGTTTTTGGCCAAGCGTGAGCAATCGCGGCACCCATCTTGCGGATAGCTTTCTCATGTCCAAATGTTTATGCAAAATATTATGTACCCGTTCAGTCGAGATGCCCACAGCACTAGCAATCTCACGCACCTTAACTCTTCTGTCATCCATCACCATATCATGGATTTGATCAATGATTTCTGGAGTCGTAACCTCCACAGGCCGTCCAGAACGTTCAGCGTCACTTGTGCCCATATGGCCAGTCCGAAAATTTTGAAACCACTTATAAACTGTTTTAATCGAAGGTGCAGAGTCACCATAATGTTTATCAAGCTTCTCTTTAGTCTCCTGAGGCGTTTTGCCTTTCATAAAGTAATGTTTAATCACCACACGAAATTCTTTTTCGTCCATTTCTTGAAAATCACTCGACTTCCTTGATTCACACGAATGCCAAACACAAAGAAATAGACCAATATGGCTGAAACTTGGTGTGCGTTCATTCAAGAGATGCTACTAACTAAACATGACCTCGATACGCGCCGGTGGTGCCATCTCTCGGACTTTGCACGGACTTTTCAAACCAGCCTCGTATATATATATATATATATATATATATATATATATATAATATATATATATATATACATCCATTTCAATCTAACATTTTATTGGCTACTTCGTGTTTATAAATATAAAGAATATTCTTCATTTTATCTGCAGTGTTATACTGAAATAGTCTGTATTATAAAGTTCTACAGTGTCTTACAATGTCCGAAGCCCTTTTCATCAGAAGCCGCAAATGTCTGCCCGTTGAGGCAAAAGTGATAGTTAAAAGTGTTTATTTAAAGTTAGTGGAGCGAGGTCACGAAAAGTGCTTTTCATTGATGGAGACATCAGCTTTAACAAGCATCCCTGAAAGTACAGTTTGGAAAATTGGAAAATAATTCGATAGCGCCTAAAAAACACGTAAAAACAAAGGTTTGTTGAAATGTATTGATTTCTGTTAAGAAAACTTAATCCGCTGCAAAATTTATGAAATGTATGCGGAACAAAAAATTCCTACGTTATTGTCACTTTCGCGGAGGCTGCCCGAGGATAGTTGTGACATAAAATGTTCCACTACAACTTTATGGCGTATTCTACGTCGTTTGGGGTTTTTGTTAAAAAAAAATAGACAAAAGGCAAGTTATAATGGAATCACGGCGCTTACAACAGCTCAGAATGGAATATCTTGAAAAAATAAATACAGCTAGATCGGAAAATCGAACGATAATCTACCTAGATGAGACTTGGTATGACACCCACGACACACCCAGTAAAGGATGGATTGATAAATCCAAAAAATTCCACACCAAAGCTCCATCAAATAAAGGTAAAGGAATAACTATTTTACATGCGGAGTCAGAAGAAGGCTGGATACCAGAAAGTCTATTTCTAGCAGCCAAGAATATTTCAGATTCCAACTTGGATTATCATTGTGATACAACCGCTGAAGTTTTTGAAGATTAGCGTTAAAACAAATTAATGCCGAATATACCACCGAATAGCTGCATTGTGAATGGATAATGCATCGTATCATAGTCGCCAAATGAATAAGATACCAAGTTCCACCAGTAGAAAAAGGGAAATACAAGCCTTTTTGTGAGTACGTGACATATATTTCCATGAAAGTTATACAGTTAAACAACTGTTAGAAGTTTTAAAAAGTTACAATTTTTCAAAGGAATATGTTTGTGATAAAATTGCAAAGGAAGCAGGACACGAAATAATTCGGCTTCCACCATATTATTGTATATTTAATGCGATCGAGTTGATAAGGCATAAAATAGAGTCTAATATACTTGCCCACAATACTACATCCACTTTAAACAGTAGTGTGATTGAGTTGATAAAGACAGAAGTCAAAAATGTAACCGTTGAAAACTGAAGAAACTGTATTCAACACGTCAAAAAAATTGAAAAACTCATATAGATGTATGTACATAAATATAAATAGTTTAGAACCTGTAAAAAAACTTATTATTGATTTGCAAGCTAATAGCGACAGTGAAATTGAACTAGATATTAATTAATAAGTAAAATTATAACCAATGTACGCGAGGACACTATACACTGTTTTAATATATTTGTGTAATTACTATATTGTGTATTATTCAGTACATAAAACATTAAAATTCAACTGTCTTATCACAATAAAATTTTAAACCCAACAATTATACAATCGGGTATAGTGCGGCCCTGCACGATGCCTTGTCATTAAACAGCCATAAATTAATCACTTTCGAATCTTGAATGGGTATAGGTAGCTAAGTCACTTTCTTAGATCGTGAAACACATTATACAAAAACATTGAATCCAGTGGCACAATTACATTGGTTACTTAAAATGTGAATTGCCCGCCATTTTATGCCATCTGGTCCAAATTGAGTCGTTTTTTTTTTTCGAAATTTAGGCCTCGACGCCAGGTTTCCGAGGACATTAAAAAAAATTTTTTTGGAGTCATTTTAACCGTTTTTTTTTACATTTGTTTATTAATGTTGCTGAACTCAACATATTCATGTCGGGGTACTCCATTCCCCTAACATCGTCACTCAATTTGTTGGGCGTTAATTTGGGATCAAATATGTCCTGGCTTGAACATGTTGCAGACATAGCAAGGAGAGCTTCTCAAAAGTTGGGAATATTATTTCGAACCAGAAAGCTTTACACTCCACAAGAACTGTTAATTCTTTACAAAGCTCAAATTCGATCAACTATGGAATACTGCTCCCATGTTTGGGGCTCCGCTCCCAAACACACACTGCATTTGTTGAATTTTGTTCAGAGAAAAGCTGTTCGTCTGATTGGAGACCCGGAACTGACAGGCAGCCTTGATTCGCTGGAACAGCAAAGAACGGTTGGCGACCTGACTCTGTTCTACAAGTATTTTCATGGAAAGTGTTCAAAGGATGTAACCCGCTTAATTCCTCCCAGAGAGGTGCATGTCGCGCTAATACTTCACATCCATATGAGGTTCAGCTTGTTACTCTGCGTATAACGCTTTTCAAGGAGTCTTTTATATGGTGAACATGATCTCTTTGGAATAGTTTGCCCAGGGACGTGTTTCCCACCGAGTACAATTTACAGCGATTCAAGATCAACGTGAATCGCTTTTTCCGCACACATGCCGCTCCTGGAGCGCTTTAGGGACTTCCCTGTAGCACGTGTGTTAGACCCATATAAAAATAATAACCGGTCAAGTGCAAGTTGAACTTGCGTAATTAGTGTTCCGTACGTTCATTGCTTTTAAAATAAAAAATTTTGTTACAGATGTATAAAATGATCAGTGACTTCACAAAACACACCCAAATGAGTTTTCAACAAAGTTTGTTTCCAATCTTTACTGAAATCTGATGACCTTGAAATTTTTGTTTTTTTTAAATACCAGAAAAATTATTAGAGGTAATGCACTCGTGATAATTTTCATTCAATCTACACCCCGTGGAGAATATTCCGGAATTTTTTCAAAATTTTTTGATAAGTACTTTTCGAGATAAGGCGCGGGACAGCGATTTTTCGCGATTTTTTAAAAATAAGACAAAGAAAAGTGCGCGCAAGTATTACATTATATATACATTTTTTACTCGTGTTTTCACAAGCTTTCATTTGACACCACTCTCCATGACCTAGTAAAAAAATTTTTTTTTTCACTTCCGATTTCACCCCCTAAAACTAACCCCTTAAGTCAAAATTTAACTCTCAAAACTACATGGCTCTAATGAGGCCATCAATTCCTATATTATTACCAAATTTCAACTTTCTATGTCAAATAGTTTCGGAGAAAATCGGGTGTGACAGACACACAGACAGACACTGAAGTGATCTTATAAGTGTTCCGTACGGAACACTAAAAAATTAATCAAATAACAACAAATGCGTTTTTTCGGTCATTTTGAAAAAAAAAATTTGATAGAGAATCCCGACACCTTCATTAAAAAATCGTTTTCGTTAACAATTTTTTTTTTTAAATGATCGAGAAAAAACGAATTTGTCGTTATTTAATAACTGACATTAATGCGCAAACATCTTTATTTTTTTACGGTTGTTGAAAATTAGCTCTTTTCTTTCTTTACCATTTTGTCTCATAACTCCAATTATTTTAAAATTCGATTTTTTAATGATAAACCCTGTATTTTAAATATTTGATCTAAGCAAAGATACCAACAAAACCTTCTAGTTTATTAATTCAATTATCCCGCATAGTGTGCGGCCATAAAACACACAATCCGCCCTCGAATCGTGTCGCACACCGGTCTGGGAACAATAGCGACCAGTTTCGACGAATTAACCGAATGACCATAATCTTCCGGATGCAGTGTGTGGTCATTCGAAAATGTCAATGACCAACCACGAATGGATGTTCCTGCATTTTGACGGGAACGCGGTGATAGATTTGCCCTAAATGTGGCTAAGGAGTAAAAAATAATTAGAGATAGTTACGGTAGTCTCACTCACTTTAACAAAATTTAAAATATTTTTAAAAATAAGGTTTTTGAGATTATTATACGAGGGTCGTTTGAAAAGTAAGGTAAACGAGGAAGAAAAATACGAACAAAATTGAAAAATTCGGGCTCGATAGATTTCGTCCAGCGAGGTTCCCATGCCACTAAACCATTTAAAAAAAATGATTTCTCTTGACGTGAAAAAAAGTCATTCACACTGTACAGAGTGATCATTTTTAGACGCCCGGAGTGGTATAGTGGTATACTATACTAAAAAAATTTTACGCCAAAATACTCCCAAGACAAGATATTCAATTAATAAAAGACATTAGAAATAAATCAACAGATATAATATTTATAAAAGCAGACAAAGGTAATTCAGTTGTAGCGATTGACAAAGTACAGTAATACCCCGCTTAGCGCGACCCCGTTACGCGCGGTTTCACTATAACGCGAATTTCAAATTTCGCGCTCATGTAGTCATTAACTTCTCTATGGTCGCGGGGGGATCCCCGCTTTCTCTGAATATTCTCTTTGAAGAATTGGGAATTCCCTGTCCTTCGACTTTGTTCTATGGGGATTTCCTCGTTCGTTTCGTGTGTTCATTTGTTCCATAATGTTAGTTCGGTCGGCTGGCAGTTTTGTTTTAATATTTATTGGAGATACATACATACATAATTTAACCCTACGTTAAAAATGCCGCCTGTAAAGAAAAAAAGAGCGTAAAAGCGTCACTTTGGAATTGAAGATGAAAGTGTTAGGAAGAATGGAAAATGGAGGCAAAGCAACAATTGTTGGGAGAGATTTTGGACTCTCAGAATCGACTGTGAGAACGATTTATAAAAATCGGGAAAAAATTAAAATCTCCAGCGAAGGTTCAACACCTATAAGTGCAACAAAACTTCCTCGTTCGAGATCATCTATCTTAGAAAGAATGGAGAAATTACTGTCAGTCTGGATCGAAGATTTGAATAAGAAGAACACACCACTAAGTCAAGATCTCATATGCACAAAAGCAAAATCTTTGTATGAGATGCTGAAAACAAAAGAAGGAGAAGGGAGTGCCACTCCGACTTTTGCTGCCAGCAGAGGCTGGTTCCATCGGTTCAAGCAGCGTTCTAATCTTCACAATATCCACATAACAGGCGAGGCGGCCAGCGCGGACATTCAAGCTGCAGGTGAGTTTCCAGACAAGTTTCAAGACTTCGTTAGACGAGAGAAAATTCCTGCTTGTCTCATCTTCAATGTTGATGAGACCGCACTTTACTGGAAAAAAATGCCATCTCGAACATTCATTTCTAAGGAAGAACGTCAAGCCAGTGGTTTCAAAGCTGCGAAAGATCGACTAACACTTCTGCTGGGTGGTAATGCCACTGGTGATTTCAAACTGAAACCTTTACTAGTGTACCATTCAGAAACACCCCGTGCAATGCGAGGCACAGACAAGACAAGTCTACCAGTTGTGTGGCGATCAAACAGAAAGGCGTGGGTTACACGGGAAATTTTTCAAGAATGGTATTCTAATAGTTTTTGCCCATCAGTCAAATCATACTGTGACAGAAATGGGCTTGAACCTAAAGTTATATTACTCTTAGACAATGCCCCAGGACATCCAACCTCACTTGATACGCCCAGAGACTTAAAAGTGTACGTAAAGTTCCTTCCACCAAACACTACGTCAATATTACAACCTATGGACCAGGGAGCAATAGCAAACTTCAAAGCTTATTACCATCGCCGCACTTTTAGCCAACTAATTCATGAAACTGACGGGGAAGGAAGACAGTCTATGCGAGAGTGGTGGAAGTCATACAACATTATGAAGTCTATTCACAACATAGAAGAGGCTTGGAAGGAAGTTAAAATGAGTTGTATGAATGGGGTGTGGCGTAATCTTTGGCCAGATGTAGTGGAAGCACCTAGAAGAATTGTCCAGATGCAGAGACAAGTGCTTGAAGACATTGCTGCAATGATTGAGGGGTCTGAACTTGAAGATGTCACGGTAGAAGATCTCGTAGAACTTGTAGCAACGCACGACGATCCTATTAGCAATGAAGATCTGATCGAGTTACAGAATAATCCTATCTACGATGAGGAAGAACAAGTAGAAGAGAAAGTTTTATCTTCAGGGGAAATACAAAATGCACTTTCAAAAATTTATTCAGGTTTGGACATATTGCAGAGTATAGACAATAATGATGACCGTGTCTTGACCGTGTGTCAAACAATTAAAAACAGTGTTGGGTGTTATGAACGTATTTTACAAGAACGTAAACAAAACGTTACCCAAAAGACAATAGATGTATTTTTCCGTAAAAAATAAGAGTATGTATTGCATAAAGTGTTCTTAGAATTAAAGTGATTGATTAAAATGATTTGTATTTTTTTGTATTAAATTTTGACTATGTTTAATCATAAACCTCGATATAGGCGAATTTCAGTTAACGCGATTTTTTTCGGAACGTATCCCTCGCGTAAAGCGGGGTATTACTGTAGATTATATCCAAAGAACAATAGATATCTTAAACCCAGATAAATACCCAGTTTTAAAATGTAACCCAACTGAATGTTATTAGAAAACTATTAAATCAACGATCTCTAATTGTAAAAGATTGTTTAATGATAAAGATTCTAGAATTCTCACTCTTATGAACCCACAAACACCTAAACCATATTCACTAATAAAACTTCACAAAACGGGTTACCCTGTAAGGCCAGTAGTATCTTTCGTGTCAGCCCCATCTTATAAACTATCAAAACGTCTTATTCAAATAGTCATAGAAAACACTAAATTTGCAATAAAAAATTCACAACTAGTTGAAAACATAAAACATTTAAAGTTACATGAAAATTTAAAATTAATCTCTTTCGATGTTCAAAATCTCTTTCCAAGCATACCAAGTAAGGAAACTATATTACTAATTGAAAAACTTCTTTCTGAAATCAATGTCAACCCAATAATAAAACAAGACATCTTAAATTGTTTAAAAATTTGCCTAGAACAAAATTATTTTGAATTTAATAACGAACTATACAGCAGCCTAGACGGTCTCATAATGGGCAATCCACTTAGTCCTCTTTTGGCGGAAATATTTATAAATAACATAAAAAACGAAATAAGCAAACGCCCACTGTTTAAAAAAAATATATATACTGTCATAGATATGTTGATGATATCTTATGTTGTTTTATAGGAAGTGATGGACAATTTGCCACATTTGCAAAATTTTTTTAATAATAAACACAAAAATATAAAATTCACCAATGAAAATGAAATCAACAATAGCCTAAAGTTCCTTGATCTAACAATAAAAAGACATAATAACCACCCATTTTTTCTATTTACCATAAACCGTCACATACTGACATAATTATCCATAATACCTCATGTCATCCACCAAGTCACAAACTTGCAGTTTTCCATAATATGTTTCACAGACTAATAAATATTCCTCTAAACCAAGACGATTTTCAAAAAGAACTTAATATTAGCAGTAAATAATGACTATTCACCATCCATAATAGATAATATTCTCAAGAAAAAACTTTACAAAAAAGCCATTAGTACAGTTGTTCCGAGTAATAAAGAACCTTATAAAAACGTAAAGTCAATAACGTACTATGGTAGATGCAGCACTAAATTAAATAGTTTCTTGAGAAAATTAAATATTAACACAGCATTTAAAACATCCAACACACTTGGCAAATTTATAAAAAATAACAAAACTAAAACAGATAGAGACAATAGAGTATAAAAATTAAATTATGGAAATTGCTCAAAAACATATATAGGTCAAACAGGAAGAAGTTTTTCAAAATGAATAAAAGAACATGCTTCATCATACATCAATAGAAAAAATAACTCAAATTACGCAAATCATTTAATTGAAAATAACTTTGAAATATTACATACTTGCACAATGGGCCTGAAACTTAATTACCTAGAATCTTTAGAAATTAACAAATGGAAAAATTCAGATTGCTTAATAAATGAACAATTAGACCTAAATAATTCACCATTACTAATCTGTTTTAATTAAATTATTTTATTACCTGCCATAAATTGTGAACCGACCATTTATTATAGTAATTTTACCCTCATTTTGTAACAAACCATCTGAAAAATCTGTCGTACAGCGAAACATATGGTGTTAAAAATAACAAATTTAGTGGAAATTTAAGTAGTGTTTTACTTCTTGCAAAACTCTAAAATATTATTTTTTTGGTCATAGCAGTTGCCATGTTTGGCGATTTTCAAACAATTTATTTAGTAGGCGGCTATCATACTTTAATCTGACAGTAATTATAATAATATTAATTACTATGCTGTTGAGGTTTTTCCTTTAATAAAGTATCTTTGAACAATAAAAAAACAGGAATACTAAAAATTATATAACTTTTAATTTACATAACTTATTACATATTTATAAAATTAAATGTTTGAACCTTAAAAAATCAAAAAAAAAAATCAAAATACGTTTTCTAAATGTCTTCTTTCTTCCATCATGCATTTTTTTTATTGATGAGTGGCTGTGTAAATAGTTTCTCCGGATGTATTATTGCACGCACCTGATATTTTTGCCTTTAAGTGCTCAATATCATTTGTCGCAGTTTTGTATACAATATTTTTAAGAGCCCCCCATAACAAAAAAATCTAACGGAGTGGTGACTCAGGTGCCCTTTGAATAACTAGGCTGCGAACTCCTATCCATCTTCGTTGAAACTGTTCATTCAAATAGTCTCTAATAGTAGCAGTTCTTTGAGGTGGTGTTCCGTCGTGTTGATACCACATATGCCTTCTTAAAATAAGTGGAACATTTTCTAATAAAACTGGTAGAGTATTAACCCAGAAATAAGGTATCTATTTCCAGTTAATGTTCCCTCAAAACACTAACCAAATCTCTCCCAATTATCCCATACTATACATTAACGCCATAGTGGTGATTCTGAATTTGATTAACGTATGGATTTTTTCTGTTAGGTTTGCTGTTGCTGACAAAATGACTTTCATCTGCCCATAATATATGATTCAGAAAATAACGTCCTTCGTCATATTTAATCGTCACTTCTACTATAAAACTCAGTCGTCGTTCCGAATGAAATTGTGTTAATAACTCAAGATTATCCATTTTATGGGCATGGTATTTGTTAGCTTTAAGAGATTTCTGAATAGAACTATAAGATATATTCAATTACCTGCTTGCTTGTCACATTGAATTAAATGAATGGTTTTGAAAATATTGAATAATTTCGGCTACTTTTTAATCTGTTAAAACAGTTTTTCGTTTAGAAATACCGTTGTGTCCAGAAAATGCATTAATCTTGCTCCTCAAATTTCGTTCTAATCGACAAAACATAATGTTATCCGGAATACATCTGTCGGGATAACGTTCTCGATACAGTCTAACAACTTCCCCAGAATTTCTTCTTCCTTCTCCATAAATAAGAATCATATCTACCTTTTCAGCGTGGGAAACCACTTCAACCAGAAGCTATTAACACACTGTTTACTTAGTTTAACTCACTTGAATTGAATAGGTGTGCAAACAAGTAATGTCAGATTAAAGCATGACAGCCGCCTACTAGATAAATTGTTTGAAAACCGCCAAACGTGGCAACCGCTATGATCAAAAAATAATATTTTTTGGGTTTTTGCTGCATAACTTCTTTGCAAAACAAATTAGAAAAAAAAACAGTTTAAGGAAAAAATGTTGGAAAAAACTAGGGCTTTCCAATGCCGTTTTACAAAAGGTATGTCGATGGAAAAAGAAGTTTTGGAATTTTTACAGTTTACCGGAATTTTTTATTTTTTGATCAAAACAAGTTTTTTCTACCATTTTCAAGGTCGGTAATTACAAAAAAATAAGTTAAATTTTGCGGAAAGTAATCCATCACAAAATTGTTCAACAAACATACATGGAAAAATAAACCTTATACATTGAGAAAAATCGCTAAATTCCAACAAAACCTTTATTCCAAATCAAGTTCATTATCTAAATCTTCATCAACAGGTTCAATAAAAGCACTATCTCGATAACCTGAACTAACCTGAACTAAAACCTGTTTTATTTCCAAGTGGGATCTTGCGAAGAATGTACCAAACCGATACGACACCTTACAACTACACATTTTCCGTTTTTGCTTTCGAACTGACACGATATTATTACAATACCAATTTCTTCCATCAATCGTTTCCAAATTTTTGCACAATTTTAGGAAAGCACCACAATTCTTACATTTATAGCTCCCAACGGTAAGAACCAAACCCCAAACAAATAATTGCTCGTGAAGTTTGTCCTTATCTCCACACAATTTGGCTATATCGTCAAAATTAAGTTCCATACCCAAAAACAAATGAAAAAACCAATTTCCGCGCAAAAGCAATTATTTTTTTGTACTCATCAACCTTGAAAATGTTATAAAAATTTGTTTTCATCACAAAATAAAAAATTCCGGTAAACTGCAAAATACCCGAAGTTTTTTGGTGCCGCGGCGCCCAGCGTCGTTTTCACTAACAAATGTCAAATACGTCAGTATACTCGTTAACATGCACTATACCATTTTACATTTAAAAAATAAATAAATATCCAACAATTTTCCATAAATCGAGGCAGGTCGTCTAAAAATGATCACACTGTACATCACGTCGCCACTTCCGTGAAATCGTTGTCCTGCAAAAAATTTTTTGAGGTAAGGGAACATCAATTTTGGCGAATGCAACGAGTGAAGCTGTGAGCAGGTGAATTGTGGTGAATTGGCGAACATCGTGCAGGCGACTTATGCATGCCCAGAAATGTCCTTCCTCGTGCGTTCTTGGTCTTAGTCAACAAATATGGCACCCATCGCGCACACAGGTTTAACATTTTTAAAACTTCATACAGAATATTATGTACTCCATCATATGAGATGCATACCATCTCAGCAATCTCACGAAGCAATGCGAGTTTTCCTTCATAGCTTAGAAAAATCCTGGTAGTTTCCATAATATCAGGTCTGGGAAAAAGTTCGTGGCGTTTTTTTTTTTAGTAAAATTCAACTGGTTTTCTTATAATGTGAAAATGAATTTATTTAAACCAAATATGCTCCATTATTATCGGCAATGTTTCGCCATTTTTCGGGTAGAGCCATGATGCCATCGGTGAAGAACTTCTGTGGTTTCTGGTTGAAAAACTGAATCAAGTGGTTTTTCACAGGCTTCTTTTGACAGCAGCTTAATTCCATTGAGAGAGTTCTGCAGAGATCGAAACAAGTGATGATCAGAGGATGCTATGTCTGGACTATACGGTGGATGCATCCAAACTTCCCAACCAAGCTCTCGCAATTTTTAACGGGTCATCCAGTAAGTGTGTGATCGGGCGTTGTAATGATGGAAGACAACACCTTTCCTATTAATTAATTCGTGACGTTCTCTTTCATTTGCCTGGCGTAATTATTATGAAAAGAATTTAAGTTTAGGTAGGCCGCGACAAGAGATATATGTCCTTTTCAATATTCTTAATATCGAAGAATCTTATAATTTGTTATTTTCCAATTATTTCCCATTTTAACAGAACTGTCATGTACCCGGAGTGGTCAAGTTTGAGTTGTAATCGTCTTTGAAGCCCTGCCTTTGTTAAACGTTTTTTCTGATTGTTATCTCACCATAAAATATCTACATCGGGCAGTAACGCTTATAATCAGTTATTCTTTAGTGTGAGAAAGTTAAATTTAGTATTCGTTTTAAAACTCCGTGTTTGCGAAGTTTTTACGTTGTTTTATGCCTTCGTGGCGGGTTCGTTAAATGTCCGCACGTGACCGAAAATAAATCGCAGATCATTTTTTACACACAAATTTTTTGGTTCGTGATTGTCGGTGTTTTAGCGACGAGGTTATTGATACGACCGGAATCGATAATGGTGTCATATTTTTATTTCTTTTTTTTTGGAATTTACGGATCAGCGTGTTTTTGCCCGCGAGTTTGCTAAACAAATATCATGCAAATAACCTTTGTTTTTTTTTCTGTGTGGATGTGTATAATCCGTTCATTGTATTCCATTACATTTCTTCAAAAAACAAAATGAATATTTGGGATATTATAATATGTGATTTTGGGGATATGGCATAAATAACACGAACGGATTAACGGCAGGTGGGGGCGTTAGAGATTTTTTTCCGTAAAAATACCGCCATAAAAATTGCCAGAGAGGTATAGCCAGTAATATAGCCAGGTTCTACGAATTGGTTGGGGAGCAAATAGTTTCAAAGGGCGTTTTGTGAAGGCAAAATAAAACATATAATTAGGCGCAGCCAATTATAAGGTAGACGGGAGTGAGGGAAATATGTTATGAATTAATACTACTCAGTATATATCACCACTACACCAAACACTTTATTTTTGCACTCGACGCGCGTTTCGCTAACCATGTTAGCTTCATCAAGAGCGATGATTGACTGAGTCAATCCTGATGAAGCTAACATGGTTAGCGAAACGCGCGTCGAGCGCAAAAAATAAAGTGTTTGGTGTAGTGATGATATATACTGAGTAGTATCATTGTGCCAAAGATTCCACATTCCCAACTTAGTTATGCATTAAGGTTAAAGGCAGTCCATACATATAGTGAAGTGACTAACTGATTCCTATTAGTGCAAGCTGTAAAATTCAAATATGATTGAACAGGTCCGTACTTGGCTTAGAATTTAATTATTTTGGTTTTTGGAAAGACATTAAGCAATGTTTATACTATGTTTTATTTATGTTTATTAAAAATCATCTTATTATTACCAATTATTTTTATTACAAATTATTACTTTACTCATTAAATTACTAAATTAAATTATTCACTTAAAATAATATCACTATCGCTATGATTATCATTGGTTCTAATTATTAGTTTTTCTATATTATTTGCAATATGGATATATGATTTTTCAACATGTATGACAGAGTTCGCCCAACTCTGTAGAGGTATATTAAAAACTTCGGTTTCCATAAGTTTTAGTACACTGAAATTAACAATGGGGCAAATATTATTACGACGAATGGGAGATTTCAATTGATGCCAAATATGCTCTATAGCAGTGATTCCCAAAGTGGTTCAGGTGGACCCCTAGGGGTCCACGGGAGACTCGACGGGGGTCTACGTTAGCGTGGAAAAAAAATGGGGGTTCACAAGTTGTAAGTGGGGGTCCACGAAAATTTATCTGGTTTCGATAGTAAAGAACAAAAATGTTGGCTTGGCTTTACCTATCAATGTAGGCAGATAATACATTACTCAAAAAAATTAAGGGAGCAAAAAAAAATTCCAAATTGTTCGGTGATTTTTGACAGGCTGTATTTCGGTGAAAAATGGTCGTATTGAGACTTAAAAAAAAGCATTTTGAAGCTTTAGGATTCTAATTTTCAGATTTTTTGGCTAAAATTTTTTAGGAGCTACGGTTGTCATGCAATTCTAACAGTTAGCGCGAAAAAATAATATTGCAAATGTTTTGCTTTTTTTTTGGTCCACGGGCTTGAAAAAAATTTTTTCAGTTAGGCCGGCATATGGATCAGATAGCCTGTTTATTTAGCATTAATTTCCTTGTTTTTAAAACCTCCCTTAATTTTTTTGAGTAGTGTATTTTAAAAAGGCCAGCGACTGTTACTTGTTAAACTTGCATATTCGATATTCAGTACAATACGCGTAGAGACTTGCAAAGCGCCGCCCGCCCGTAACGCAACCCGTTTAGACGTGCAAAGGGACGAAATACGACTTGTGCTGTGCTTGCAATCTTGCTTGAACTTGCTTGATTTTTCACCAATATAAATACGAATGCCAAGGACAAACGTTACTCATTTGTTTCCGGAATTTTGAAAAGAAAAGTGTGAGTGAATCGATATCAGTGTTTGCCAGTGCCGGAAAAAGTAAGTACCTGCCTATTTGTTATTCATACTTTTATTTTATATTGTAATAATAATATATTTGTTATGTTTGCGTGTAGTAGGTACGTAATAAAAATTAAATACTGAACAGGGCCATTATTCGATACTTCTATAAAGAACAGAAAGCCGAGAAAGATTGAACTTTTAGTACTTTTTATTATAAAATTATTTATTTACCCGATTGTGATGATTCACTAAAGGAGAGATATATGATTGACCTGCATGTTTGTACATATTTCAGTGCCCTCGTAGTTGCTAATGCTAAATGACTAAAAATATTTTCATAAATTGTACGTGTCTTTATGTACCACTCGTAACGTACATCAAAGTAATAAATAAATCATTAAAATCGCGGAGTTTTGATGTCAAAATATTCTTTAAAAGTATTTTCTCTCGAATTTAAAGAAATGTATCAAAATATAATTAATCAAAAAATATTTTATATTACATTAAAATAGGTTCAGCCGTTTTGTGAAATCCTTTATATGGGTCTTAGAAGTTTATTGCTTTTAATGATTAAAATTGCAATAATTAATTAATCCTATTTTATTCTGTTAAAATAGCCATATCCTGTTAAAGTCGCCTTATGATTACTAAAAAAAAACGTTTTTTTCTTTACAGGTAGGTAACTAATACGAAACATGGCTGAATCTAAGAAGAAATGTCGACAGCACAGTGTTGATTATTTGAAATTTGGTTTTGAGCAATAACTCTATGAAACCATCGAAGCTCGAAGATCATCTAAGAAGGTGTCATCCTGATAAAATAGGTAAAGATTTTAAAATATTTTCAAACATTGAAGGAAAAATATGAAAAGAGACCCACCGTGCACAGTATGTTTGCTTCAACGTCTCAAAGTAACGATGATGGCTTGCGGGCATCTTACATTGCTTATAGCGAAATCTGGAAAACCGCACACCATCGGAGAACAGTTAATTTTACCCGCTGTTGAAGAGGTTTTAAAAACTGTTCTGCACAAACCTCTATTTGACGTACTCAAAAGAATTCCTCTGAGTAATAACACTGTACAAAGACGTATTGATGAAATGAGCTTTGATATTGAAAGCTTCTTGTGTAATTATCTGCAAACAACTCATTTTTCTATTCAACCGGACGAGTCAACTTTACCTGGTAATGAAGCATTATTATTGGCATATGTTCGATTTGTTATAGACGAAGAAATCCATGAAGAGCTGCTATTCGCGAAAACTTTGGAGACGGACACTAAAGGCGAATTAATATTTAATATCCTGAGTGATTTTTTTAAGGAAAAATCGATTCCATTTACAAACATTATTTCGGTGGCAGCAGATGGAGCTCCTGCCATCTTCGGGCGATATCGTGGGTTTATAATAAGGATGCAAGTTTTCATATTGACTATGGGGTGATTACGAACGCTTTTGGTGTGGCTATTTTGGAGAAGCGTAGGGATCTTGCAGATGTTTTATTCCTATATGAACTCCCGAATGGTTTTATTTCCTGCCCACCACTTTTGGAGAGCGTCCAACTTAATACTATTCATAGGACTCGTGGCAGTGTACTGCTCGGTATTCCATTTCACAGTGCCAATTATGGCTATTACAGTCCTCTCACGAAAATGTGCCGATTATTTAATACATACAACCTTGATCCCTTCAGTTGTAGTGTTAGCGAATTTAAAACGCTTGTAAGCGTGATCGGGATTTGAGGTGTTAAACTGTTGTAATGCTTGTTTTTTTTTCTCATTTTTCACACGTTATGAATTGCATATGTGCATTGTGTTTTAACATTATTTTGTTTTTATATTACTATTGTAATTGGCTTGTCCGTTAAAATAAATAAATAAATAAATAAATGGCGCCAAATTCAAAAGTTGCGTGAATTTTGAGGCAACGTTTAGAACATAATTTGTAGGAAATCTTTAATTTATATAAAGCTGAACACCATGTATAAGTTTTTTTCTTCTAATCCCGTTCTAGCACGCCCGATTTAAAATTAAAAACAATATTTTACTGAACTGGATGAACGGCTGATACCATTTAGCCTTATCGGCCTAACACAGCCGAAAACTATGGTAATCCGGCCTCAAAGCTTCATTGATCAATAGAGCCGACGCGCGACGCATGGGGTGGCACGCGTACGCGGGTTTTTCTATACACACACACCTAAAGTATCGGGCTTTATTATACGGTTTTTATATTATGGAGATTTTAGGCGTATAAGGCGTATAATATTGGGATTAATACGCAGTGTCTTTAATCCGACGACGCAAGGGTGATGTCCTTAATGGCAGTTAGCTTTTCTGCATGCAAATTTTTGGCGTTTGAGTATTAAAGCTTGATACAGTGGTTTACAGACACAATTTTACCGTTTCGAGTCTATATTTTTGAGTAAATTACGAAAATATGATAGAGAGTAAACTTTTCTTCTTTCTTTTTAAAAGACAATAATAATGGTGATGTTCGAAATGTCTTTTTAATGAACATTAAAATCCTATTTAAAAAAAGTGGTGACAACTTATAAAAATTCATCATATTCTATTTATTTGGCATTGGCCTTGATTCGCTGGAACATCGAAGAACGGTTGGCGACTTGAGTCTGTTCTACAAGTATTTTCATGGAAAGTGTTCGAAGGATGTAGCCCGCTTAATTCCTCCCAAAGCGGTGCATGTTAGAAATACACGTCGCGCTGGTGCTTCGCATCCGTATGAGGTTCAGCTTGTTACTCCGCGTACGACGCTTTTCAAGCAATCTTTTATATGGAGAACGTCATCCCTATGGAATAATTTGTCCAGCGCTGTGTTTCCCACCGAGTACAATTTACAGCGATTCAAGAACAACGTGAATCGCTTTTTCCGCACTCGTGCCGCTCCTGGAGCGCTTTAGGGACTTCCCTGCAGCACGTGTGCTAGACCAATAAAAAAAAAAAAAAATATATTTTTTTACATTTTATTTTTTTTTTATGGGTCTGGCACACGTGCTGCAGGGAAGTCCCTAAAATGTTACAGGAGCGACACGTGTGCGGAAAAAGCGATTCACGTTGTTTTTGCCTCGTTGTAAATTGTATTCGGTGGGAAACACAGTCCTGGCAAATTATTCCAAAGAATGATGTTCTCCATACAAAAGACTGCTTGAAAAGCGTTATATAGGAGTAACAAGCTGAACCTCGTATAGATGTGAAGTATTAGCGCGACGTGTATTTCTAACATGCACCGCTCTGGGAGGAATTAAGCGGGCTACATCCTTCGAACACTTTCCATGAAAATACCTGTAGAATAGGCTCAAGTCGCCAACCGTTCTTCGATGGTCCAGCAAATCAAGGCCGCCGGTCAGTTCCGGGTCTCCAATCAGACGAACAGCTCTTCTCTGAATAGAATCCAACAAATGCAATGTATGTGAGCGGAGCCCCAAACATGGGAGCAGTATTCCATAGTTGGTCGAATTTGAGCTTTGTGAAGAATTAGCAGTTGTTGTGGAGTGTAAAGCTTTCTGATTCGAAATAATATTCCCAAATTTTGAGAAGCTCTCTTTGCTATGCCTGCGACATGTTCATGACAGGACATATTTGCTTCCAAATTAACGCCCAACAAATTGAGTGACGATGTTAGAGGAATGGAGTGCTCCGGTATAACTATGTCGGGTTCAGCAACGTTAACTTTTTTAGAAAAAAATGCCGCCTGGGTTTTTGTAGCGTTAAATTCCACTTGGTTACTCTCACCCCAAGATAGAATTTCTTCCAGGTTTTTGTTAAGTTGAACGACTTCCCGCTTTCTGCGGATATTCGTCTGAGTAGCCGATGTCCGAGCGTTCAAAGTGAATGAAGAGATAAGCGTACTATCAACTGCAAAGCTGTAGATTGGGTTTCCGGTCTTTTCCAGCAGATCGTTAATGTAAATGAGAAAGAGAGTAGGAGATAGTGTGGAGCCTTGGGGCACACCGGCATTGATAGTGACTGTCACTTGTAAAGAACGCTCTCTGAGGAAACATGAGAACCACAAACAGAACATTTCAGACATATTATAAGATATTTGAAACTTGTAGTAATAAAAATGCCAGTAGATTGTGTGCACTGTGTCCAGGAATTTATTTTCCTTCAAAATTATCAACAGGTCTTAATTTCCAACCGATTTGGGTAATTAGTGTTCCGTACGGAACACTTATAAGATGATTTCGGTGTCTGTCTGTCCGTCCATGTGTATGTCTGTAACACCCGATTTTCTCCGACACTATTTGACATAGAAAGTTGAATTGATGGCCTCATCAGAGCCGTGTAGTTCTGAAATTTTGACTTAAGGGGTTAGTTTTGGTGAAATCGGAAGTGAAAAAAAAAATGTACCAGGTCATCGAGTGGGGTGTCAAATGGAAGCGAATTGAAAAATATATATAATGTGATACTTGCGCACACTTTTCTTTGTATTATTTAAAAAAAAAAACGAAAAAAAATCGTTATCCCCCTTATCTCGAAGAGTACTGATCAAAAAATTTTGAAAAAATTCTGGAATATTCTCCACGGGGTGTAGATTGAACAAAAAGGTAAAACTTCCGTTACGCGGGCTTTTCAGAAAAAGGGTTTTTTTGGAATAGGCTTAAAACGGTCTAATTTTGAAAGACTTACGAGAAAAATATCGGGGAAGACCGTTTTTACATGTTTTTTTTTACATATAAACACTGATACGTAAACACACGAAAGTCTACGATGCTATTGACAACCACTGATCGAAACTGCTCGGGAAGAACTCAGTTCGTTTATGCGCGAGATGATTATGCTACATTTACAGTCATAGTAAAATTCCAACCAATAAGGAATTTTGCTGTGAAATTTTCTTTGCGGAAAACAACACGAAAAGAACAAATCACAAGGTTTTTTACCATATTTTATAATTGCTGATTATTTAATTCGGGTTAGTTTCAGTTAGTTCAGGTTAACAAAAACGGTGGTTACCTCCCGTTTTCTCCCATAAATTTTTCAAATTTAGACCATTTTAAGCCTATTTAAAAAAAATCTTCCTTTTTCTGAAAAACCTGCGTACCGAAATTTTACCAAAAAAAATGACAATCAACAATTTTGTGATAAGATTAAATTATAACTGAAACAAATTTGGTAAAAGTTCGGTACAACGGGCTTTTCAGAAAAAGGGAGGCTTCTTTTTTGGATCAGGTCTAAGATGACCCAATTTTGAAAGATTTACGAGAAGAAATCGGGGGGAGGCCGTATTTGCTAACCTGAACTAACCTGAATTAAATAATTGGTAAGTAGAAAATAAATTAAATAATGAAAGAAAAAATGTCCTACCTTAACGTGAAGAAATGATGTGCTATATTAAAGACTGGAGACCAAGTTAGTTGAGGTTAGTTCGGGTTAACAAAAATGACCTCCACCGATTTTTCTCGTAAATCTTTCAAAATTAGGCCATTTTAGGTCTATCCCAAAAAAGAAACCTCCCTTTTTCTGAGAAGCTCGCCTACCGAACTTTTACCAAAAATTTAATAATTTTGTGAAAAGATTAGTGACTTCTATATTTTACCCAATAGTGTGAACGGAGCCTATTCTTCCGAAAACAACTGACAGTTTCGATCAGTGGTTATCAACAGTTGTCAGTGATATAAGTTAATTTTTAGTGTTCCGTACGGAACACTTATAAGATCACTTCGGTGTCTGTCCGTCTGTCTGTCCGTCTGTCCGTCTGTCACACCCGATTTTCTCCGAAACTACTTGTCGTAGAAAGTTGAAATTTGGTAGCAATATAGGAATTGATGGCCTCATCAGAGCCATGTAGTTTTGAAAAATTAAATTTTGACTTAAGGGGTTAGTTTTGGGGGGTTGAAATCGGAAATGAAAAAAAAAATTTTACTAGGTAATCGAGTGTGGTGTCAAATCAAAGCTTGTGAAAACACGAGTAAAAAATATATATATAATGTAATACTTGCGCTCACTTTTCTTTGTATTATTTTTAAAAAATCGCGAAAAAATCGCTGTCCACCCGCCTTATCTCGGAAAGTACTTATTCAAAAATTTGAAAAAATTCTGGAATATTCTCCACGGGGTGTAGATTGAACGAAAATTATCACGAGTGCATTACCTGTAATAATTTATCTGTTATATAAAAAAAACAGAAATTTCAAGGTCATCAATTTTTAGTAAAGATTGGAATAAACTTTGTTGAAAACTTATTTGGGGTGTGTTTTGTGAAGTCACTGATCATTTTATATCACCGTAACATAAATTTTGACTTAAGGGATTCGTTTGGAGGGGTGAAATCGGAAGTGAAAAAAAAAATTTTTTTACTAGGTCATCGAGTGTGGTGTCAAATGAAAGCTTGTGAAAACACGAGTAAAAAATATATATATAATGTAATACTTGCGCACACTTTTCTTCGTATTACTTTTAAAAAATCGTGAAAAATCGCTGTCCCCTACCTTATCTCGAAAAGTACTGATCAAAAAATTTTGAAAAAAACCCTGGAATATTCTCCACCGGGTATAGATTGAACGAAAATTATCATTACCTTTAATAATTTATCTGGTATAAAAAAAAACAATATTTCAAGGTCACCAGTTTTCAGTGAAGATTGGAAACAAACTTTGTTGAAAACTCATTTGGGGTGTGTTTTGTGAAGTCACTAATCATTTTATACCACCCTAACAAAACTTTTTATTTCAAAAACAATCAACGTACGGAACACTAATTGTGCAAGTTCAACTTGCACTTGACCGGTTTTTTTTTATTTACGAGTTCATTACCTTTAATAATTTATCTAGTATATAAAGAAAACAAAAATTTCAAGGTCATCAGTTTTCAGTAAAAATCGGAAAAAAAACTTTGTTGAAAACTCATTTGGGGTGTGTTTTGTGAAGTCACTGATCATTTTTATACTTCCGTAACAAAATTTTTTATTCCAAAAGCAATCAACATACGGAACATTAAATGCGCAAGTTCAACTTGCACTTGACCGTAACTAAATTTCCAAAAAATTTCTCGAAGCCGATTTTTGAATTATGGCCATTTTTGGTTATTTTTCTACCATTTTTGGATAGTTTTTAGTAATTTTTTCGAAATTTGCAATATTTGACTGAACAAAGTAAAGCAATTTATGTTTATCGATCCACATAATCTGAAATTTGTTGTTTCAAGACCTAATTGTTGCAAGGTGAATTAATACAGTAATTTTTCGGCTATTATTTGAACATATTTTGACCATTTATCATCATTTCTGGCTAAAATGATGATAAATGTGGTTAAAATATGTCCAAATAGTGGCTGAAAAATGGCTATGTTGATTCACCTTGCGATCTTTAGAGCCTAAAACAAGAAATTTCAGATTATGTGGATCGAGAAACATAAATTGCTTTGGTTTATTCATTCAAATAACGCAAATTTCGAAAAAATTATTAAAAATTATTTAAAAAATGGCAGAAAAATGACCAAAAATTGGCCATAATTCAAAAACTGGCTTCGAGAGATTTTTTGGAAACTTAGTTAAGAGTATTTAAAAAAATATATCCAAATGGGTTGCAAATTAAGACCTGTAGATAATTTTGAACGAAAAATTAAATTTCTAGACCACACTGCGGCAGGGGCGTGCTGTCTATTCCCAGGTATTTTTCAGGTAAAATTACTCTTTTGTAACGAAGTTTTTATTGCCGATCAAATTATTTTATTTACATACCTTCCCGTTGCCCCAAATATAAATACATATTTAGAGTAGCATGCCCAAGTGTCAAGGCGGTTAATGACAAGTCAGTTAGTGTGTTATCAAAATGTCTTTTCCCGCGAAACGTCAAAAGTGCGAGTAGCTACCCCATAATGAAAAGCGTATAGTTAAAAATGTATTTTACTACGTTAAAAAGGTTCAAAATTGAGATTTAAGTGTGGACGATTGTGTGACAAAATGTTCCTTAATAACCGAGTTCGTACAGAATTTTAAGAGGATAAAAGGTGGGAGTACAGACTCTCAAAAAAAAGAGACCAGGCAGAAAAGAACTTCAGCTGACAGACAACACAAAACAAGCAGTAAGAAGTATTGTTCATAACTTTTTTATGAAAAAAAGAATTTCAACTTTGGATATGATCCTGCAGACTGCGACAGGCCATCCAGAAATACCAAAAATGAGTAGAGTAAAACTATGGAGTGTTTTAAAAGGTATGAATTTTTACTGGAAAATGTGTCCAAGAAAATCTTTATTGACAGAAAGTGGAGAAATTGTACACTGGACACAGAAAGTTAGAAAAGCTCCCTCTGAAGGAAAAAGGATATACAGTAGAACCCCCGTTATCCGAGGTAACGTGGGGGGCACCCTCCTCGGATAACTGAAAACTCGGATAATCCGGATTTGTTTTTTATTCATTCGAAAAATAAACACCAATACTTTAAACCGATGTATTAACGTTTTTAACATATAAATAGGTACATACATTATAAAACAGTGAAATAGGTAAGGTAGGTAAGTTTTTCACCACATACAGTCAGTTGTCGTACACCGTACCGTTTTTTCCAGCGGTCAAGCCAACCAGAACTAGCGCTAAACTGATCTATCTCTGGGAATTGCCTACTAATCATTATTGCTTTCTGTTGTAAAATTGGACCTGACAGAGGCACACCTTTTGATCTTTGTTGGTTAAACCACATGAATAAAGCTTCGTTAACCTTTTCATAGTCGCCGGTTTTCATTGATTTTCTTCCTGAGGACGAGGAGGCTTGATTTATACACCACTCTTCTATTTTTTGTGTGGTTTCTTTTCCAATCTCCAACTGTTACCTCACCTACTCCATAATCTCGTGCAACAACTTTAATTGTCTCTCCTGCTTCAATTCTTCTGATGGCTTTTAATTTTTCTTCAATAGGAACGACGATTCTTTTACGCTTGTTTTGCTCCATTATAATACGACAAACAAAAATTCAAACGTATTAATTACACTTAACTACCAGACCTTCAACCAAATAAATTATGTGAGTATACTCGTACTTCTCCGTAGTAAACGCTATAACGCACTGCATTTACGCAAATTTACATGCTGCAAGAGTCCAAAAACATAAATAGGGGAACCCCTCACACGGGCCAGGGGGATTCCTTGAAGGCCCCGACGATTTTTAAATGGAAATATGTACATATATATTTTAGAAGCTCGGTTAATACGCAGCATAGACGAGCGTACCTCGGATAATCAGGTTCTTAGATTGGTTCGGTTAATCCGGAGCTCGGATAATCGCGACTCGGTTAATCGGGGCTCTACTATATTAGATGAGACGTGTAAAAATATCAAGTTTATTATAAATAACACGTGATTGCGGGCGGCAGGAAGCAAGCAAAAAGCTACGTAGCTACATTCATTATAGCCTGAAAACCAAATTATTTCGCGTCTTTCTCTAACATAATGCTCTCTCTGTCTTCTCGTAAGAAATACCTTAAAAACCGGGGAAATAAATCAGTCCGGGAGCTTTTTGGACAGACGGTGCATTATGCTGAACCCTGATATGGGGTGTGCCTTTTTCTTCATTATTTTTCGTGACTTTAAACACCTATCTCTATGCGGGTTCGTTTAAAATTAAAAAAACAACTTAAATTTTCTTTATTATCTAAGCTTTCTACTATAATAACGTAAAGATTTTTATTTAAGAAATATCGCTTGTTAAAAAATAATAAACGTCAGAAAAAACGATTTTGTACACCATTTAACGCCCCATTAATAATATTTTATAGTACTTGAGCTCTCGCTTATTTCCATAGACTGTATTGAAATTCAGTATTGCCCACGCTTAAAAAATTATCCGATATAAAGGCCTCCTGAGATCATCAAATTGATTCGACTTTTTTTATACTATATATCATATGACGGCAAGTTTGAAGAACTTCAGAGAAATGGTCCTAATTTACTATTTAGGAACATTTGTATTATGTTCATCTAAACAATAGTTTGAAGACAGAGAGAATACTTTTTCTCGAAACAAATTGAGAGTTGAAGAGCTTCCTTACAATACAATCAGAAAAATAGTATATTATTTTGATATAGAAAATACTGCCCAATATTTATTCCGGCAATTTTTTAAAAATCTTTGAAACTGTTTTAAAATCTCAAATACTACGGCGGATCAAATATAAACGAGATTTATTTTTTTAATTTTTTTTATTTACTAACTAACCTACTAAACCAAGTACATATCGTTCTTCAACATAATCTCCTGCCTTGGAAATGCACTTTTCCCAGCGTATCGGAAGCTTTTTGATACCGTCGTCGTAAGAGGAAGGGGGCTGTGTCAATAACCAACTGCGCACGAAGCCCTCCACCGCGTTGTCGTCAACAGACCGTTGGCCACCTAGCGTTTCTTTGAGTGCTCCAAACTGATGAAAATCGCAAGGCGATGGGTCAAGGCTGTAGGGAGGGTGATCAAGTGTTGCCCAACTCATTTTATCCAATAGAGTGAGAGTTGCAGTGTGGGGTTGAGCGTTGTCACGGAGAAGAATCACATCTCTTATCGGTTGGTCACGTCTTTTACGGCGATAAGCCAGTTTAACCTCATCCAAAAAGTTGCAGTAGTACGCCGCATTGATGGTGCGATGTTCGTGTAAATAATCAATGTGCAAATCGCCATGACCATCGTCCACGGACGATGGCCATGGCTGTCATTTTCGACCTCTTCACAGCCTCCCATGAACTCCTTACGCCAGGTGAACACACGAGGCCGTGACAGTGTTTGATCCCCGAATTGAGCAGTCAATCTTCGCAAAATTTCGATCGGTTTCACGCCTTTACGAATGAGAAATTTAATAATGACGCGTTGCACAATCGAAGGGTGCACGTCTCGCTGGGACATCGTGAGCTGTACTACTGAATGCACCTAGCGAAGCCAACCGATCGTTCTACCCACTCCTAACAAACCTAACCAACATTGCGGCCCGCTCTGAACGATACTAGGCGCTCAGTACAGAAAGTCTCGTTTATATTTGATCCACCCTCGTACATTAATATTCTGAAGACAATGCAATGTTTGACGCCTGTTAGTTTGGTTTTCATAAAAATACTTAATTGTCTGATAACTGATGTACAACAACATTTTGAAGCAGAAGTCTGTTTTGCGATTTAACAAAAGCTTTCGGCTGAGTGTCCCATACGCTGCTGGTTCGGAAATCCTTAGCATATGGATTTAACTTGAACGCTATGACTCTAATTTGGGGGTATCTTACAAATTGCTAGCAGTATGTCAACTATAATTAGAAACGTTCCTTTATGGTGTCCGGAAAAGTTTAGGGTTGGCCCAACCCTTTTTCTTTAGTGAAATCCAATATGGCATAAACAAAAACGACAGGGTTATTTTCCAGTGATGATACTTCAGCTTTAAGTAATCACAGTTCTGAAATTAAACCATGTTCACCGAACCGTGGTCCAGTACTCGTATAATAGTTATTTTCCATGGATGATGCAGGGCGTAACAAATTAATGCAGTTACAGGGAATTTTATAAACATCTTTTATTTGAAATGGGATTGTGTGTTTTATTTGTCTTACTTAAAGTGGACTATATTCGCAGGGAGCTGCGTTTTTAAAAAGACTAAACGAAGGTTTAGTCTTTTTAAAAACGTCTATTACTTTTCAAACATTTTGGAGAATCTCCAACGGTTGCACTTGATATATCCAAGGCATTCGGCCGTGCTTCGCATGACGAATTGCTGGCTAAACTACGCTCTTATGGTATGTCAGAAAAGTTATGTTTACGACTTTCGTGTTTCATCAAAGAGCGTTCTTTCCGAGTGGTAATTAACGTATTTCTGTCTCCTGCTATCTTTTTCATTTACATTAATGGTCTGCTGGGAGGGACCAGGAATCCAATCTGCAGCTTTGCGGATGATCGTAGGCTCTTTTCTTTGTTCACTTTGAGTGCTGAAACATCGGCTACCCAAGCAAATATTCGCGGACCTCAGGTAATCATTCAATTTAACCAATATCTAGAAGAAATTCTATTTTGGTGTGACATCAATCAAGTGAAGTTTAGCGCCAAAAACACCCAGGCGACAGTTTTATTTAAAAAGTTAACGTTACTAAACCCCAGATAGTTATGTCGAGATACTCCATTCCCCTAGCATCGTTACTGAATTCGATGGGCGTTAATTTGGGAGAGAATAGATATATAGATAGATAATAATTTATTTATTTTCATGTAACAATAGGTTACACTTATAAGCCAATAGGCATTAAACAATGTTAACTAAGATTACAATATCCTATAATTAAATAAGCAAAAGAAAAAATAGTAAATGAGTAAAAACACTTTAAAAGCAAAGTTACAATATAGTAACAAAGACACAATGAAATACGAGGCACAACGGAAAAGACAAGAAATTACCGCTGCTGAGAGAGCCATCAAATCCCTGTGCATCAATCCCTGTGCTTTAAAATGACATAATTAACATTTTTCTGTATGTAGCTGTAATTACACTTTTCGGAAAGCAGATTCAATTTATGTCTAGTGGCATACCTGTGATTGTTCATGTAGGTCTCAAAATATCGTTGTTGGTGTGAACAAACATAAAACTGTCCAAGATATACATAGAAATAATGGTAAAGATATTTCTGTCTCTAAACACATTCCTGCAGCTATCACGCGGCTTCATTCCAAATATACCTCTAATACATTTTTTCTGAAGAATTACAACTCTTTCAATTTCCGGTGAATTACCCCAAAAGATAAGACCGTATCTTATTCTTGACTGTTTGAAGGCATGATAATTCTTATAGCATAGCAATACCTTAAGACATTCAATGCCACATTCTCAACATGACACAGACTATGTCTTGGCATAAATATGTCGCATACATAACAAAGAGAGCTTCTCAAAAGTAGGGAATATTATTTCAAACTAGAAAGTTTCACACTCCATAATAACGATGAAATACTGCTTCCATCTTCTGGGCTCTGCTACCAAACATACACTGGATTTGGAGAACTCTGTTCGCCCGATTAGAAACCCAGAACTCAGGAGCAACCTTGATTCATTGGAATATTGACGAACGGTTCGCAATTTGAGTCTATTCTACAAGTACTTTCATGGATGTAGCCCACTTAATTCCTCCCAAAATGGTGCATGCCTGGAATACATGCCGCGCTAATCCTTCACATGCGTATGAAATTCAGCTTATCACTTCTCAGAAATCCATTTTTAAGTAGTCTTTTATATGGAGAACACTATCCCTTTGGAATGATTTGACCAGGACTGTGTTTCCTACCGAGAATAATTTACAGCGATTCAAGACCAACGTGAATCGCTTGTTTTGTCCACGTGTCGCTCCTGTAGCGCTTTAGAGATTTCCCTGCATCACATGTACTACGCCCATAAAAAAGTACTGGTCAGTTTATCTGTTTCTGATGAGCTAGCATATTCAGTTGATAACTGATGGATGATAGTGTAAATTAGCGTTCAGATATCTATTGATATGGGGTGGTTTTCCATAAATCGAATAACCGAAGAGGCTGTTACCTTTCTTTTGTAGCAGAACATATAGAAAATGAAGGGGACCGTGTGATTCAGTTTGTATTATAAATTTTATGTTTGAATGTTGTTGTTCGAGGTGATTCAAACATTTTCTATACCATGTGGCCAGGCAACAAAGATGGCTTGAACATATCCGTACCAAAATTTTGATCCTGTGCAATCAATATCAACTAAAATTAAGGAAACTGAAAGACGTCTTAAAAAAAAGCAACTTGCACAATCACCTGTAGCTGAACATCAATTCTCTACAGCAGGGGTGCTCAAACGGTCGATCGCGGTCGACAAGTCGATCGCGAGTGCTTTTCGATATCGAGAAAAAAAATTCCGATATAGAACTATTCACAGATTTTGTTTCAGGTAACTAAAACAAAATGTAATGAATAAACTACTAAAATTTATTCGATCCACAATTAGGCCAGAATAACCTCCTCATCACTTTCTTTTATCGTAATAACCCCCTGCTAGCGGCAAAAGGCGGCTTTATCAAAGGAACGCGCGGTACTTGTCAAAGAAAAGCCGCGTTTTTGATTCCCACCGATTTTTCTTTCTTCGGGCGGCGTGTTTGACGGGAACATTCAAGACTTCGTTCGCGCCGATATAAATGTTGTGCCTGCAGGAATAGGAGTCAGTTTGAGTTGTAACTTGAAGGCGATACATCGATACAAAGTTTATTAATAAATAGTCCAAAATGAGTGCGGCGAAGAAAAGTAAAACTTATCATCTTAATAACGATTGGGAGGAAGAATTTTTCTTTTGTATGGTAAAGGATAAGTGCATTTGTCTCATTTGCCGTGCGTCAGTTGCAATACCTAAGCGTGGGAACTTAGAGAGGCATCATAAAACGGTTCATAAAAACTATGAAATGGATTTTCGGTCACAGAGTGAATTAAGAAAACGAAAAGTACGTGATTTGATAACTTGTTTGAAAAAAGAACAAACCATGTTCACAAGACCAGCCAAACAATCAAAAGCTGCAACGATCTCGTCATTTAAAATATCTCATATATTGGCGAAACACAAGAAACAATTTGATGATGGATTGGTTGTGAAGGAAGCATTTATTGAAGCGGGTGAGACTTTATTTGGAGATTTTAAAAATAAAACAGAGATTATGTCTGCTATTAGAGAACTTCAGTTATCTCGTCCGACTGTCACAAGGCGTGTTGAAGTCATGAGTCAGATAATCTAAAACCTGATATCATGGAATGTACATACTTTTCTTTACAGTTCGACGAATCCACCGATATGACAGACACTGCCCAGCTGTGTATTTTTATTCGAATGGTATTCAATGACATGTCGGCTATAGAAGAGTTTTTGACAATGATTCCTCTGAAAGGAAAGACCCGTGGCGAAGATATATATGACGTTTTCTTCAATTTTGTAACAAACTACAAGCTACCTATATATAAACTAGTGTGCATTACAACCGATGGAGCACCAGCAATGACTGGAAACAAAAACGGTTTTGTGGCATTGTGTCGAGCTAATGATGATTTCCCTTCATTTTTCTCCTTCCATTGCATTATACATCAACAAGTTTTGTGTTCAAAAGTTCTAAACATGGAGGAGATTATGGGCATTGCAATAAAAATTTTCAATTCTATCCGTGCACGTAGTTTGCAACGACGGCTCTTTAAATTGCAGTTGGAAGATAGTGAGTCAGCTGAACACACTGATTTAGTTCTTTACACGGACGCCAGGTGGTTGAGTCGCGGAAAATTCCTAGAAAGGTTTCAAGAATATTGCCCGAAATAACAGCTTTTCTGGACGAAAGAGGTGATGACACTCAGATGCTGAAAAACGGAAAATGTCTGACTGATTTGGCATTTTTGACAGACATCACAATGCATTTGAACACCATTAATTTGGAGCTTCAAGGTAAAGGAAAAACTATTATTGAGATGATTAGCGCAATAAACGCATTCAAAAGTAAATTGCAACTTATGATAGATCAACTGAAAAGAAAGGATCTGAAAAATGTTCCGTCTTTGAAAGCAAGGATTCCTCAGTTGAATTATGATATTTATGAGGCAGAATTATCAAATATTTTGGGCCAATTCGAAATACGTTTTTATGATTTCAGTAAATTGGCAAATATCGCATCATTTATGAGTTATCCTTTTTCGTGTAAAAACATTGAGGAATTAGCTACTGGAATAGCAAGTCAGTTTAACATGGACTCATGTTCTGTTGAAAATGAGTTAGTGCAGATTATATCAGATATACATCTCAAAGCCACAGCATCTGATACAAAATTCTGGTGTTTTATATCTGAAGATAAATATCCGAATCTAAGGCAAATCGCCCTTCAACTGACGGCAATGTTTGGGTCAGCTTACTTGTGCGAGTCTGCATTTTCTGAAATGAAGATAATTAAGTCAAAATATCGCAATCGACTAACTGACGAACATATGTCATCATGCTTGCGATTAGCACTCGGTAATTACGTACCATCTTATGAAAAGTATGCTGAGGACATGCAGTGCCACGCTTCAACATCCAAAGTCACTCTTTAGTTAAGTTTAGACACTAGAACTCCTTTGTTTTGTAAGAACCAATAAACTCGCAATTTTGAATAATTATGAGTTTTTTCATTGACATTTTAGAGCAGACCTACACTTACCTTGACTAAAAAAATGCATATTGTGCGGAAAACTAATATCTATGCCACGATACACCCTACCTAGACGACAATCCTGCATCACACTTACTTGCAGTCTCTCAGAGTCGATCGATCGTAGTCTAACAATATTGCGGTAGATCGCCAGCAGTTCAAGTTTGAGCACCCCTGCTCTACAGGTTATACTTTCAGTGTAAAGGAAACCAAAATTCTCGCTTCTGTTTCCAATTTCTATAAACGAAAGTTTAAGGAATTGATGGAAATTTCCAACCACCCTAACGAGTTATATATGCGCGTTACGGTTTCTATCATACGTGGAAAACGGCCTTTATTTTAAGTCCCCGTTCGGTAAGTCCCAATCAGGGATATGTGCTTCTGCGAGCTCAGTGGTTGTTTTATTCTCGAAGAGTAAAGATCACTGAAGAAGTTTCATGCGCTCGTAGGCGAAACGTTGGAAAGTTGCTCCCAATTGACGCGGTCTAATCCCAAGAACCACGATTTCTCATATACTAATGCAAACTGGAAAATTGCTACCTCTTTTCATTCTCAAGCAACGTTTTTTTTTTTATTGATTACTGATTTTATTTCTTTTAGTCAGATTTATTTCCTACATATCTGAGAGTCATGAAAAAAGTTTGAAATAAGTTCGAATTTTGTTTTTTAACAAAATCATGTCTAATATTCGTCATGCTGGATGTACAGTCTGTCAAGTAAGAACGTGTCCGCGATAATTCATTTTTGTTAGATGCGATTCTAGCGATCCAACAAAAAATCAGTAGAGGGCACCTTTCTCTACGATGCATTTTAGAAAAAGTATCAGTCGATTTCAAACTTTCGTACGTACAATCCAAAATAAATCACTTGCTGGCCTAAAATGACACATTCCGCGACCACCGAATATACTAAAAAGTCGGTACCGTTTAGGAAGAAGGGGATAAATCATTTTAACGAGACGAAAAATGTCAACGATTTGCCAAAAAGTGGCTCGGTAGGCAAAGTCCCTCCGAAAGTCGAAAAACGAATCGTGACCTTGTTTTCTTAAAAAAATCGGGTTTGAATGTGTCCCATGAGACTATTCGACACCATCTTCGTGCTCATGATGTCAAATTTCGAAGCAAGTTGAAGAAACTTTTGCTGGGTGAAAATTACGTCGCGAAGCGGCTTGCTTGGGCCCACGATAAGATACCAGAGTGACCCACACAATCGCCGGACGCCAACCGTATTATAAACGTTTGGTCCCTTGTAAAGAGAAAGCTCAGAGAAAAGACTCTGAGGACTTTGACTCAGTTGTCTCGCGAGATTCGAAAAATTTGGAGATAATGCAGAAAATCTCGTCGACAGCATACCTCGAAGATGCTAGACGATTATTGTTGCAGAAGGCGATAGGACAACTTACTAAGGTAATTGCGCCGTTGTTAGTATACTAAGGAATACAGTGATGGCAAAAAATTTTCTCAAAACATATTTCTTCAAGAATACGAGTGGTCACATTCTTACTTTGGTTAAAAACTAAAGATTGGAAAATTTAAAATGAATTTAGCACAAAATAAATGAAGAGCTCGGTGTTGACAGGTATCCCGGGTTACTAACCCAACATAAGGATGGGCATCTCTCGATTAAATAAATAGTCCTTAGTAATATTAAGGTAAAAGAATAAGAATAATCGAAGAGAATAAATTTTATCGTTCGGGCACCTCCGGGGTACTCTTAAAGGTCCGGAGGTGGAGCGGGAGGTGGGACCCCCCTTCGATTATTATTATTACTTTGGTTACTTGACAGACTCTATGTTATAACTCTATATTAAGTGTTACTAGCATTCAATGATTGAAACAGTTCACTAGTTTTGTAAAAATATATATGACTTCTTGTTATCAATGTCTATTTATTCTAAAGTTGCAGGGAGTTCCCAAGAATAAGCCTATTCGTTTAAAATGTGATTGTGATATCAATTTGAACGTCTGAGATTGACTTTAAAAAGCATCAAAATATACATTTGAAATATAATAACATCCTGAAAGTGACAATAACCTACAAGACGTGATTGTAATCGGCATTTTTATAATGCAGCACCAGTAGATTGTAATTTGATTGGTAATTTTTTGTGGGCAGAGGTCAATTAATTGTTTAGTTACCTTTAACTACGTATTTAAATGATATTAATGTGTATTAGAGGACTTTAGTAACGATAATTGTTAGAAAATTGCCTTTAATAATAGCTGTTTATCATGTTCAGTTGTAAGAGGATCTCATAAATAAATTTAAATTTGTTTAGCTTAGTGTAAGAACGCAATGGGAAGCGGAGCTAGGCAGGAGCATAGAGTGTAACCCGATCACTAAACAAAATTGCGGTAATTAGAGTTTGACTAATCGAAATCTGAAGCATAACAAGCCTTTTCATTTCCTTATAGTATCATAATGTCGTATTGTGTAATACTCAGGTCGTACTTATGTAAGAATGACGGAGGCCGCACAACAAATCTTAATCGGAGTGTTGCACATGGTTGAGAACTCCTTCGTATCTGTTTTACAAAATTTTGATCGTTATAACCAGAAAGTCACGTTTCAGTAGGATGGGGCGGCATACACTTCGTTTAAAAGTCTTCCCCGATGTCTCCAAGTTATTTAACTATATATATATATATATATATATATATATATATATATATATATATATATATATATATATATATATATAGAGTACTATAAATGCAATCTACATGTTGTGTTCGTCCCAATTTTTAAATTAAAATAAAAGACAATGAAAACTAATTGACATATGGTTCGTGTAACGAAAAATGAAAAAAAAGAGTACGTTGTGATTCAGTGAAATCGGCAAAGATAAATATTAACCTAAACATCCACGTCCAAGCCAAACCCGAAATTTTGAGAAAGGCAAAGTTTGATTCTATAATTGACCTCCGAACCCAAGAAAATTGAAAAATAAAAATAAAAAAAATACATACAGGGTCAAAGAAAAATAACAAAATCATCCATATATATATATGTATATATATATATATATATATATATATATATATATATATATATATATATATATATATATATATATCCATATCCATATATATATATATATGTATATATATATATATATATATATATATATATATATATATATATATATATAAGGTGCGTCGCCAAAATCTGGACAAATTTCAATTGAAATCTCCCGCCGTATTATGCTTCCGCCAGAGGTCCCGTGGGCGTCCTAGTAGCAACTGAAGCAAATGGACTGAAGTAAATAGTGTTAGTCTCAAAGTGTCGCGATGTCGAAAATAAGTACAGAGTATAATCGAAGAGTCGAGACAGCAATCATCGAAGATCGAAATAATTCGGTTTTTCGGTGACTCAAAATCAACTATTTATGACGTTGTAGCCAAGTACAAGGCTAAAGAAAAGTCCAACGAAAGTTCCAGTACGCCGGATAGAAATCGCCGCTTGAAAATGTACCGTGAGGATCCCCAAAGTTAAGGTCCAAGGAATTCTGACCTCCTAATAGTCCAGATTTGAATACCTTTGACTACTATGTATGAGGCATAGGTGAAAGGATCATAAACAAGTTTCGTCATACCAATGTGACATCATTAATCACCGTTATTGAGACATCGTTCACCAATATGAAAAACCAAGAATTACAGAAGGCGTGCCAGCGCTTCAGACCGAGAACAGAGGCCGTTATTCAAGCTAATGGCCGATAAATCGAAAGATTATTATTAACATATTATGACATCCCGCCGATATTCTCAGAATATGAAAAAGGGTAAAAAGCCCTAATCAGGCAGAGAGGTGAATGATAAAAAAATATAATCGGCATTTTATAACGTAAACGATTTTTTTTTTCAAACATGCCCTAAAAAAGTTTATTTGGATTTTGGTGACGCACTCTATATATATATATATATATATATATATATATATATATATATATATATATATATATATATATATATAAAGGGTACTAGGAAAGTTTTGCAATACAGCTGTATTTATTTAATTTTTTCAAAGTAATTTTCTCTACATTCAATACAACTCTCCATCCTCCGAAACCAATCTTTAAACCAGTTCTACCAAGTTTCACTAGGGAGTAAAGCACACTCGTCCCAAGCCAGCAGAAGGTCCTCATCACCTCGCCTCCCTTTTAGTTTCATTTTCACATGCGGGAACAGTGCAAAGTCGCAGGGAGCAAGGTCTGGACTGTAGGGAGGGTGCTCGAAAAGTTTCAGTCCTGTCGTGGTCAAATATTCGGTGCAAGCTTTCGCGCGGTGAGCTGGAGCATCATCGTGATGGAGGAACCAGGTGTCCATTCTTGACTTTGGCCGCAGGTTCTTCATAGATCCAATGACTTTAGGCAGGCACTGTTCAGTATACCACTTAGCTGTGACTGTCTTCTGTGTGTCCAAAACGACACGTTCCACAATTCCACTCGATTTGAAAAATACAGCTATGATTTTCTTCTTTACAGATCGGGATTTTCTGACAACTACGGGTGTGTCCTCATCATCAAAGACCCAAACTTTGTTTTGAGCCTTGGTCGGCACATCGTAATAGTACAGCCAAGTCTCGTCACCTGTCACGATGTTGTTCACATACCGAGATTGTCCCTTATCAAACTTTTTTAGCATCTCCCGGCACCAAGTCACACGTCGTGTCATCTGCTCTTCAGTCAGTCGATGCGGCACCCAGAGAGAATAAAGTTTCTTCACGTGCAAATGATCATGCAGAATCGAACGAATTGCTGGTGCATTTAGGTTCAAAGTACCCTCTATCTGTTGGTAGGTCACTCGCCTGTCCTCGTTAAGCATTTTCCTCACAGCAGTAACGTTTTCCTCCGTAACTGACGTTCGTGGCCTTCCCGGCCTCTCAGCATCCTCCAGAGTGAAATTTCCCCTTTGGAATTCTCTATACCACCTGAATATCGTTGTACGATGTGGACAAACATCACCTAGTGCAAAAGTTATTTCTTCTAAGTACTGGTTTATGTTTAAACCACGCACGAAATTATAACGCAAAACTGCCCTTATCTCATTTCGTGACCACGATGCCATCGCAAGCACTTTACACTCTCACTGCTAATGAATAACTGAGCCCATCGACTTGGCGCGGCGGCTACTATGCACGTATGAATATGTCTCAACATACAGCAACAAGCAGCTTCCTGCGATTCAGTGTTGCGTCATATTGCAAAACTTTCCTAGTACCCTTTGTATATATATATATATATATATATATATATATATATATATATATATATATATATATATATATATATATATATATATACAATTATATATATATATATATATATATATATATATATATATATATATATATATAATACTTAGCTAATAACATGTTTAGACAAAATAAAAGAAACAATAACACGACATTGTTATCTGTTTACTTTGTTTTAATGCTTTACAACTGTAACCACGCCTATCCATAAAATAAAAACGAGGAGAATGTTATCTATTCTTTTACGGCTTAACCTATAAATAATGAGCGCGAAACTCCCTAAAAACCATTCAGGTATACTTTTTAACGCCTTTTTGGTACGGTTAAAGGGGCGGGGGTAGTTTCAACTAAAAAGTAGCTGTATAACTTAAATTTTTGAAGGGATTCGAACGGGACAATTTCCACCGTACTGCAAGAATGCATAGTGTTAGTTGTAATGTACCTGGTTAATTTTTGGGACGTGATTCGGTGTCCAATTTTAACACAAAAGATTAAGGCATATATGTAGTGATGGAGCCGAAAAAATAGTTTTTTTAGGATTTTTTTTACCGAAACTATTCATTACATATCTTAAGATACAATTTGTGGAACTTTAATTAAAAATGAAAAATGGCGGCGCTATACCCGTTCCCTTGCGCCCCCGTTTTTTTAAGTAGCATTGCCGTGTGCACGATTAATAGGAGTTGGATCATCTGAAATCAAAATTTCCAAAGAAATTAGTTCACTAGAGAACCAATCTTGTCTTTGAACAGAAACAAGCTGAAGTATCTGGGTGTCATCACTGATTCAAGATTAAGATTTGACTTGCACGTGAGCCACATACTACAAAAGGCTTTAGTAGGAACGCAAAATTTGTATGTAGCACCTAATTCCCACATGGATCCAATAAATTGATGATCTACACACAAATAATAAGACCAGTACTAATGTATGCGGCAATAATATGGTGCTGCATATCCGACACACAAACGGAACGACTACATCGTACACATACTAAGATGCGTTACATCCACTGGACGATACATCAGAATCCACGAACAATACCAAATGACTAACATGCAAACCATAAGACAATAAATAGAAGATATACCTAATGCATTCTACAAATCTAAACCACAAATAGATATAAGATATAAGTAGATACTCTTACAAGTAACATCACACCACTAAACAACTAAACGAACCAAAGCATAAACCATTATTCTCCAGATTACCAATTTATTTAGAGAAACCATAATCTCAATACTTCTTTTTTTGTTTGTTTATTGGCTTCGTTCAGAGGCAAATTAGCCAGTCTTATCTATTATATACATATGCAAATCTATTCAGGACGAACACAACACCCAAGCAGATTGGCGGAATCGAACCGCCGACCACTGGATTCACAGCAGATTTCTTAGCCCACTGCGCCAATGGTCCCGCCAATCCCAATACTTCACCAATTTACTTAAAATCATAAAAAAAATACAATAAAGTAAACAAAAACATAAACAGTAAAAGAAAAGTAACAGCAGGTAAGCAGGTAACACTAGACGGAACAACTTATTCACGTAAAATTAGACTTAAATATAAATATTGTAATTTAAACCAATTGTTAAGTGTTTAAAGTAAAATAATAGCGAACTGTACAGTGTATAGTGAATTTAAAATAATGATAAACATTGCAATATACGGTAAGTAAATAAACAAGTGACTGATTGTACATAGAAATAAAAGGGAAAGAAAGTGAAAGAGATGAATATATTCGGACAAGAATGAAAAGACCACAATATTATCAACAAACAAGTAAGTCAAGTTATCTTGATAAAACTCTGTACCTGATAAAATTAAGCTGGGTTTCTTTCGTTGCATAATTTTTCCCATTAAAAACAGACAAATAAATAAACACCACAAATACAAACAAAAATAACAAAATCCTTTAAACCAAAGAAAGGCAAAAAAGTAACTAAAGATGTGAATCGGAAGTAACTGGAAATAATTTAAAAAATCATTGCCCAAACCTACTCAAAAAAGGCCAAACAAGCCTGCCGAAAGGTACTTTTTAAACAAATTAATGTACATGTATTACACATTGTATTTGTTAGACTTGGAACTAGTAAGTAAACTCAAATTGTATAAATGATTAATAATAAAGAGATTTTTGACTTTAAGTTTGTCTTTGAACGAAGGAATTAAAAAAAAACATTTAATCAAATGGCATTAGTTTAAACAAAAAAGCGAAAAAATGACGTTACCGTGTTTTACATTTTTGCTAATTAAAAATAAAGTTCTTGATAAAATATAAATTCCTTCGTTCAAAGATAAAATTGATTCACTAGTAAACTAATTTCTATGGAAATTTTGATTTCAGATGATCCAGTTCCCAATAATCGCGCACACCGCAATGCTCTTTAAAAAAAAAGGAGTCGCAGGGGAACGACTACAGCGCCATTTTTTTTTTTTTTTTTATTAAAATTTCACAAATTGTATTTTAAGATATGTATTATTATATCGGGCGGGCGATATAACACATGGGCTGAAAAGTCCCGGGCCTAACAAAGAAAACACGGTTTTTTTGGTTCAAAATTAGCTTTATTCATCAACGTAATCTCCATCAAGAGCAACGCAATCATTCCAGCGCCGCTCTAACATTTCAATACCACTTTTGTAGAACGATTTATCTTTTGCCTCAAAATAGGCCTCAGTTTCAGCGATAACCTCTTCATTCGTGCGAAATTTCTTACCGGCGAGCATTTTTTTTCAGGTCTGCGAACAGCCAGTAGTCGCTGGGAGCCAAATCTGGCGAATACGGTGGATGTGGGAGCAATTCGAAGTTCAATTCATGTAGTTTTGCCATTGTTTTGATTGACTTGTGACACGGTGCGTTGTCTTGATGAAACAAAATTTTTTTCTTTGCCATATGCGGTCGTTTCTTTGCAATTTCGGCCTTCAAACGCTCCAATAACGCTATATAATATTCACTGTTGATGGTATTTCCTTTCTCAAGATAGTCGATGAATATTACACCACGCACATCCCAAAATACCGAGGCCATAACCTTTCCAGCCGATTGTTGTGCTTTCGGGCGCTTTGGACGAGGTTCACCAGTTGCTGTCCACTCAGATGACGATCGTTTTGATTCCGGAGTGAAGTGATGGATCCATGTTTCATCCATTGTCACATATCGACGCAAAAATTCCGGTTTGTTACGTTTAAACATGGCCAAACACTGCTCAGAATCATCAACACGTTCTTGTTTTTGATCAACAGTGAGCAAACGCGGCACCCACTTTGAACAGAGCTTTCTCATAGTCAAATGCTCATGCAATATAAAGCCAACACGTTCTTTTGATATCTTTACGATGTCAGCTAACTCACGCAACTTCACTTTTCGAACATTCAAAACGATTTTATGGATTTTTTTGATGTTTTCTGGTGTTACCGCCTCATTTGGACGTCCACTGCGTTCTGCATCATCGGTGTCTCTACGACCACGTTTGAAGTCAGCAAACCAACGTTTTATTGTTGTTTCTGATGGAGCGGAGTCCCCATAACACTTTTCAAGCCATTGCTTCGCTTGAACGGTATTTTTTCCCATCAAGAAGCAGTGTAAAATTAAAACACGAAATTGTTTTTGATCCATTGTTTTGAAAATAACAAAAGTAGCGTCACTCTTAGCACAATAACTCACAAACTAATGAATAGAATATCATGAAATTTTAACAGCTGTCTTTTGAAGGTTAGTATTAACTGAAAAAAAGGTGACTGCAATAAAACTAGCGCCATCTATGTGTTAGGCCCGGGACTTTTCAGCCCATGTGTTAATAATACATAACTTAAAATATAATTTGTGAAACCTAAAAAAAAATAATATCCGGATTAACTTACGATCTCATATTTATAAACTTTTAACTAAAATCATCTCCAATAGATTAAAAAATAAGTTAGATTCTTACCAGCCATGCGAACAGGCTGGCTTCAGATCCGGCTATAGGACATGCGACCACTTACAGATAATAAGAAATATCCTAGAGAACGAGAACGAATATAATTTCGAACTCTACATAGCTTTTACAGATTATGAGAAGGCTTTTGATACTGTCAAAACATGTGCAATCATCAACGATTTGTAGAAATGATTCTAATACGTAGGCTGAAAAGTTTTTGGTCTGACCCATAGACGTCGCCCTTTTCAAAAGTTTCATACGATTTATAGGAAGTACCAACCTTCAAACGATACGTGTTAAAAATTCATGACATTTCGACGATTAGTTTACAAGTTACAATGGTTTTAGTGACGCTACTTTTGATATTTTCAAAACAGTGGAAAAAATCGAATTTCGTGTGTTGATTAAACACCGTTTTAGGATAGGAAAAAATACCGCTCAAGCAAAGCAAAGGCTTGATAAGTGTTACGGGGCTCTGTTCCTGGAAAATCACTCATCATTTATTGGTATGCTGAATTTAAACGCGGTCGTACATATACAAATGATGCTAAACGCTCTGGACGCCCAAAATACCGGAAAACATAAAAAAAATCTACAAAATTGTTTTGGATGACCGTAAAGTGAAATTGCGTGAGACAGCTGATACCTTAAACATTTCAAAAGAACGCCTTGGTCATATTTTGCATGAACATTTAGGAATGAGAAAGTTCTGTTCGAAATAGGTACCGCGTTTGCTCACAGTGGACCAAAAACAACAACGTGTTGATGATTCTGAATACTGTTTGGACCTTTTTAAGCGCAATAAAAAGGATTTTTTTTCATGCGATATGTGACAATGGATGAAACATGGATCCACCATTACACCCGGAATCAAATCGGCAATCAGCTGAGTGGACAGCAGGCGGTGAAAGCCGCCCGAAGTAACCAAAGACACAACAATCGGCTGGGAAGGTTTTGGCCTCTGTATTTTGGGAAGCGTATGAAATAATTTTCATCGACTATGCTGAGAAAGGAAAAACCATCAATAGCGAGTATTACATAAAGTTATTGGTGCGTTTGAAGGCAGAAATCGCAAGGAAATGGCCCCAAATGAACAAGAAAAAAGGGCTCTTTCATCAAGACAATGCAATGTGTCACAAGTCAATAGTTACGATGGCAACATTGAATGAATTGAAGTTCGAATTGCTTCCTCATTTATCGTATTCTCCAGATTTAGCCACCAGCGACCATTATCCATTCGTAGACCTCAAAAAAATGCTCGCGGGAAAGAGATTTGGCTCCACCGAAGGAGTTATTGCCTATTTTAAAGACAAAGACAAATCCTTCTATAAGAAAGGTATAGAAATGTTAGAAAAGCGTTGGACTGATTGTATCGCTCTAGAAGGAGACTATATTGATGAATAAAGTCAATTTTGCAAAAAAAATGTGTTTTAAGTAGCTAGACCAACTTTTCAATCTACGTGTTACATACGCTACCTTAATCAAAGATATATATGAAAACGCAACTAGTACAGAACAAATACGGATAGGAAAAGGTGTAAGATAGGAAGATACAATCTCTCGTATTTACTACAGTTCTAGAAGACGTATTTCGCCAATTAGATTGGACAAAGAAGACAATATTGTAGTCATGAGTTGAGTTACAAGAAAAGATAAATGAGTTAAGATGAATACAAGTAAGACAAAAATATTAACCAACACTAATAACAACATAGTTATAAATTTAGAAGAAACAGCTCTTGAAATTCTTAAGAATTAGGTGTACCTGGAGCAAAAAATTACTACGACGAGAGACAGTGTCTCGGATGAAAAAGAATCAGGCTTGGATGATGCACATTCGGGAAATTGAATTATATATTCAAAGATAAAGTCATCCCAAAGAAGTTAGGCCAAAGTTTACGACCAGTTCATCCTACCCGTAATTACATATGGCGCTGAAATTTAGACACTGAATAAAGCCAATGCAGAAGATAGCTCGAACCCAGAGAGCACACGAAAGACAGATGATCGGGATAAAACTTGAAACAAGTGGATACAGGAAGAAACGTAATTAAGGGTTATTATAGAGCACGTAGCAGAAAGAAAGCCGCAATGGGCTGGACATGTAGAACGCACGACCGTTAATCGATGAACCAAACGAACATTAGAATGGAGACCACGAGAACAGAAAAGGAGCGTAGGACGTTACAAAACAAGATGGCGAAATTATATACAGAGGGCTGCGGGCATTGGATGGATGACAACAGCTGCAATAGATGGAAATTCAGGGGAAAGGCATACATCCAACGTTGGATAGAATTAGGCTTACGGAGATAGTGATTATTATATAAAGTAAAAACCTGATTTATATCATGAATAGTTTCGCTTAAAAAACGCTTTTTTTCGGCTCCATGCCTAGATACATGGTCTAAATAAAATTAAAGTACACATGCGAAATCGTTCTAACTTGTTTTATACATAAGCAAATTTTAACGTAAATCCGACTAATTATTTAACAGAATTGCAATAAGGAAATAATATTTATAATCTTAACACCGGAAATCTAAATAATTTAGACATACTGAGATCGGAAATCATTTATCTAAATACATTTGGCCACTAATAAATTAATAGTATACTATCTAAACTAAAACCTTTAAGCTTAATTACGTTCAAAAACAACTTTAAAAGGTAGTTACGCGGGCTTGCATTGGAATAATTAATTATTAATCCAAATCCCCAATTGTGCCGATTGGTATGTTTATTTCTAGTTTCTTATAAAAGCTACAAGGGGTGAAAACCGCCGAGACTTTTGCAGGAAAAAACAATGTTCTTGCTAAAAATCGACTTTATCCTTCAATATACAGTACAATCCCGATTATCCGAATCGCGATTATCTGAAATCCGGCTTATCCGAAACAAACTGTTGTAAGGAAAATTGTATTCCCATTAAACGAAAAATTCCCATTATTCGAAACAGACGATGAGTGGTTTCCTTAACGCGTCGGGGACTCCCCGACGTCTAGAATTTCACCGATGTCTATGTTCTGGTTAGTCGACGAGGTTTATAAGTTACACATTACGTCTATCATTATCGCAGAGGTAATAGTTTCCTTTTAATAGATATTTTACAAAATGGAGAGTCATAATAATAAGCGTAAACGTGTTATTATCACCTTAAAAGAGAAACTTGAAGCACTTCAACGTTTAGATAATGGGTGAAGTTCTTAAAAATATAGCGAAGGGTTTAGGTGTAGCCGTGAGTACTGTTTCAGAGGGGAGAAAAAATCGCGAAAAACTTGAAAAATGGTGTAGTGTTTTGTCATCACCCACACAGACACGAAGAAGTATGAAAAGCGGTGAATCCCAAACAGTGGATGATTCTTTATTTTTATGGTTTACACAAAATCGAGAACGTGGAATACCAATTTCAGGAACAATTTTAAAACATAAGGCAGTGAGTTTAAGCGAAGAGTTGCCGGTTATTGAAGCGCCTGTAAATTTTTCTGCAAGTGATGGATGGCTAGACAGGTGCAAAAAAGACGTGGTGTACGTCAACTGAAAGTTTATGCACAAAGATTGTCGGCTGATATATCTGTTGCAAAAAAATTTGCAGAGAATTTTGAGCAGCTTATGAAAGAACATGGTTTACAACCAGACCAAATATATAATTGTGATGAAACAGGCTTGAACTACAAAATGTTGCCGTCAAATACCTTAGCTTCAAAAACGGAAGCTGGAGCACCTGGTTACCTGGTTACAAACGTAACAAAAAACGTATTACTGTTCTTGCATGCAGTAATGCTTCTGGAAGACACAAACTCCCATTATTATGTATTGCTAAGTCAGCAAATCCACGAACCTTTAAGAATATTCGTAGCAATACTTTTCCTGTTTTGTATAAAAATCAAAACAATGCCTGGATAAACGCGACACTATTTAAAGACTGGTGGAACTTTTTTTAAAAGAACATGGATATCCTAGAAAATGTATTCTGTTACTAGATAATGCCCCCACTCACCCAAGTGCGGAGCACCTTGAAAGTAGGAAAAAAAAAACAATGTTTTTGTCTCCTGCTGTAACTTCTCTCATTCAGCCTATGGATCAGGGTGTACTGGAAAATTACAGGCGTTTGTTATTGGAGCCCATTTTAGAAGAAGTAGATGAAGGTGGCAATGTTACTGATTGTCTAAAAAAGATAAATTTGGAAAATGTTATATATTGGATAGCTTCAGCATGGAATCAATTAAAACGTAGTACTCTGGAAAAATCTTGGTCAAAATTGATTCCACAAGAGGAGAGACATTACTCAAAGGCAGAAACAGAAGATAATGAAAATTTACATCAAATTATTACAAGAATATCAGGATGTGAAAGTGTTACGTAAACCGATGTTTCTGAATAATTAAACAGTGATAGTGTGGAAGATGAAATGACTGACCAAGAATTAATTAAAAGTGTATGCAAAAATGCTAATAAAATAGACAGTGATGACGATGATGATAACGAAGTAGAAGCCACTGACAATATTCCAGTAAAAATGTCACATTCAGAAGGACTAGAGGCCCTAGAAAAAGCGTGAACTTATGTAGAACAACAAGAAAATGCAACTGCCGCCGACGTTTTGCCTATCAAACGTCGGAGAGACATCGCAGCCAAAAACAGAACTAAAGCAAAACGAGTGCAGTTAAAAATTACCTCATTTTTAAGACATTAAAGTTAAGAATGAAACTGTTTTATTTTCGATTTTCCGTACATATACATAAAATAAATAAACTAATTGTTTTATTCTTTGTTTCAATAAATACCTATCTACGTAATAGCATATCGTATAAATGCTTTTAAGTCAATCTGCAATGCTGTATTCATTTTAAACTTCTATTTTATAAAAAAAATTCGGATGAACCGAAATTTCAATTATCTGAAATCACTTTGGTTCATATTATTTCGGATAATCGAGATTCTACTGTACATATATATATATATATATATATATATATATATATATATATATATATATATATATATATATATATATATATATATATATATATATACATTAAAATTCTGAATGTCAATCCGTTCGTCTAACAATGAATTTTCACGACGTTTCGCCAATATTTCATTCGGCATTTTCAAGTGCTCTTGCTGCTGCTGCTACTCGATACTGTGATCTTGCTGCTGCTACTACTCGATACTGTGATCTTGCTGCTGCTGCCGCTTGAAGCTCGAGTTAGCTTCGAGCGGCAGCAACAGCAAAATCACAGTATCAAGTAGCAGCAGCAAGCGCACTTGAAAATGCCAAATGAGATTTTGGCGAAACGTCGTGCAAATTCACCGTTAAACGAACGGATTGACACCCGGAATTTCAATGTAATATATATAGGGTTGTCGAAAAATATTGACCATTTTTCTCGGTAAATAGCTTTAGTGTCATATATGTCAGGTAATATCGAGTCAAACGTGCAAAAAGTGTTGGCATTCGTTTAGCCCGGACCTGGCACAGACTACCATTTGTTGCGGCCTCTGCAGAACTCTTTAAATGATGTTAAGTTAGTTTGAAAACAGGCCTGTAAAAACCACTTGTCACAATTTTTTTTCCCCGGAAACTATAATCAGTAGGAAACTATTCAATTAAAGCTCATACTTCATCTGATTTGTGGTCAGAATATACTGGAGCTTCAAATTGTATATTTAAACTGATTTTCGCACAAGTACATAAAACTTTAATAATTTAATCTGTTTTGTGATTGGAATGTTCTGCGACTTTAAAAAAAATATATTTTCTTAAAGAATATGCTATAAATTTGTAAAAACAATGTATATTCTGTTTTCCATCTACAGCCTAATAAAAACAAAGTACCTCATCTAATTTTCATGAACTCGCTAAATGTATCTTGTATGTTGTGGTCGAAACTACACCCGTCGCACTGTTAGAGCCATTATTATCGGTTATACCTTTCCTAAGTTAAAATTAAGCTATTAAAAAGCTATTTTAATGTGTTATGTGAAGGCACATAAATATAAAAGTGTCATAAAAATCATATAAATCTATTTATACGGGTACGTATTGCCAATAAATCTTTTTCACGCGAAATAATGGTTTATTAACAAATTTAAAAGCAAAAAGAGTTGCTAAATATACAAGACATAAAATGCTTTCAACAAAATCACTCTTCCCTATATTTTTTGCTTTCTGGGGCAAATTTTCGACATATACCGAGAGGTTTATTCTTCTTCCTACAGTGCCATATTGGACATTGACGTAAGTGACCCTCTTGCCTTTGCCAGTGGTCGGTGCCATTTAAGTGTTTCACAGACAAAGGCGAACTACAGTTTAATGCCGGTTCCGAACGGCTTTCTCTCCTAATCCTTTCACCCCAAAAGGTGTGTCGGAGATACTATGCGGTTGCTGCCTCAACAGTTATTCTCCAGGCATCTCTATCTTGCGCGACCTGACTTGACTCGTGCATAACCATACCAAGAAGAGATCTTACTTGGTCAGATCATCTTGTTGGAAACCGTCCCCCTGATCTTCTACCTTCCCCGTTACTACAAACATGGCATCCACTTTCCTCATAATGTGACCAAAATTCTATTTGAAAGACGGTAATTTATACTAAACTCTTCAAGAATAGATTAGTACGGTGTAGGTTGTTATTTGGAATTACCTGACTTTTTCTATTATCTAAAAGTATGTTTAGAATTTATTTTCTAGTCCCTCTTCCTGGAATGAAGCCTATTTGTTCGGTAAACATTTGCGGCAGCAGAAAAATTTTGAGAGGAACACCTTAGCAGCGTGTGACACTAGAGCGATTGTTCTATAGTTGCTGTAATCCAAAGAGTATAAATGCAACTTCAAACCGATCCTTCGGCCATCTTCCAGTCTTCCATACCACATTACACAGTTGATGTAGCATAGTCACGGCGTCTTCTCCCATCATCTTTATTATATCCGCAGTTATCTCGTCAGTAACGGCTTTACTACGCATGAGACTACGGGTAGTTTTCCATTACCTTCCCGAGACAGATGAACGCCACGCGGTAAACTTTTTTTTTAATTATTATATTTCGAGCCGACATTCGAACTCGGATCTCAGGCATAAAAGGCAGACTCCTTACCCACTACACTACAGCCACCTCGGAGGTTTGTTACTGTACTACATTTAAATATCTCCTTCATGAAACATAAAAAAATACAATAGGTGTCCCATAAATAGGTTTAAATTTGCGACGGAGTTCACAGCCTAACCCAGTCCTTAGCAATGTAGTTGATAGGGAGCGTCTTATATCTGTAAGACTTTTGCAGAAACAATAATTTTGTTACTACAGTGCTGTGATAATTCTGCCTACAAAATCATTTACACACAGTAAATGCAGACCTAAGTGTTCAACTGATCCAAATAAGGATCTGAAGTTCGAAGAAGCCTATTGGATTTTAATTAACCTCAGGCAGGGTGACCAGTTCGTTTTCGCCTTTCAAGACGCAAGCGACCCAGTGCAGTAAAAATGGCCTCTAAGGAGTATTAAGGGGTATTATCTACACGCAATTTTTGAAAAAAATCCACTTTTTGCTTAAATGACGTATTATAGTCCTAAAAAACATATCATAGTCTTATTTTAGATTGAAATTTTTTTTTTAGCTACTAGTACTTAATTTCTGAAAGAAGTTGTAGTGCACGAAAAGGCGTTTACTTTGCTCTCAGTCTATTGGAGTGATTTGGTTTATTCGGTACATTTAATCTATCACTAATGGCTAATAATTTCTTAAATTAAGTATAGTTGACATCATAAAGGTAAAAAAATTGGCATCCCAAAATTTTTAAAATTTTGAAATTTTAAATGTGTTTTTCCCGAAACTACGTTTTTTAAGCCAGCAGCATAACTCCAACTCGGTCTGATGGTCTATTATGCTATGGTCTAGCAAATATAGCGAACACTTTTGGGAACTTCCAAAGTGCGGATCTTTCAATTCGCCTTTGGTTGCTTCACCAACGCCATCTATGCCTTCGAGCGGGAAGTTTGCGTAGGTACGCTTCCGCAATTAAGTGTCAGCTGTGGTCTGGCCGCTTTGTTCGGAAAGATTTTAAATAAGTCACCGACAGAGTGCAGTTATAAGCATCTATTTTGTCATGGTTTTCTGTTAGTACCCGGACAAGGTCTGAAATGGTGTTCTTCGTATTTGCTGAACCTAGCCCAGCTGATGAGCCGTGATACGGCGAAACGCGTCTTGGGATGGTCTAGCAAATACAGAGAACAATTTTGGGAACTTCCAAAATGCAGATTTTTCGATTCGCCTTTGGTTGTTTCACCAACGCAATATATATATATATAAATATATATATATATATATAATATATATATATATATATATATATATATATATATATATATATATATATATATATGTAACGAAAGTTACGCAGATACTGTACTGCATATTTTAAAAAAATTTTAATAATACAGGATGCGCCAAGTATACTTTTTGATGTTTTGAGCTTTCCGGTCGATTCTAGCTTCTCAGCCATCTGGTTTTCTTTCCCGAGCTATATTTTATGACAAAGGTAGATATATTGTCAACAATTTTTATTTAATTTTCGTCAGTCTATATTGGCAGGTTCAGAGGACATAATTTTTATTTTATTGATGTTCATGGTCCGACCATACCAATCTGATGCCACTTTAAGGTGGGGCACAATATCGACATGGTTATATATATATATATATATATATATATATATATATATATATATATATATATATATATATATATATGCTTAACATCAGTTAAAAACTGACATTTGACAGTAGTAGACCTACAAAAACTGTTGGAACTCATTTATTCAGACTCAATTTGGGGCGCTTTGAAGATGATTGAAATTTCTCTAAAAGTTTACTACATTTGAAAAATACTAAGCAGGCCTATGAAGAAATTTGTGCTGTTGATGGTCAAGATACGTTACCAAAAGCAACAGCCAAAAGATGGTTAGTCGCTTTCAGCTGAGCAAAGACGATGGAACCACCGATAAAATCTTAAACACAGTACGTGTTATTTACATCTTGAAACGTACTACAAAAGTTTTTTATTGATGTTGCCAAAGATTAGGGACAATTAGTTTTTATTAGAGTTAGCTTAATAAAAAAAAAAACAGCGACATTTTATACTGTGTATGCCATATCTAAATTTTAACGTATATTTAATGTATACTCTGAAATGACAAATAAATCAATAAGCGAGTCCGACTTGCGTCGACATAAAAACTTAGCTTAATTTTCTGTGTTTACGGATTATATCTTGTGTATTAAATAACAGTGATATATTGTTCAAATTTCTTAAGTTTAGAATGAAAACAGCGAAGATATCCTTAGTTAATTATATTTCTTTTAATATGCAGATAGATACTATCCTTTTAAGAATAATAGAGAATAATATTTTGTACTTTTTATCGCTTTTTAGTGTTCCGTACTGTAATGGAATTACTTTGGTGTCCGTCTGTCCATCCGTCTGTTACACCCGATTTTCTCCGAAACTATTTGACATATAAAGTTAAAATTTAGCACAAATATAGGAACTGAGGCACAAAGAGCTGAGTAATTTTGAAAGTTACATTTTGACTTGAGGAATTGGTTTTATAAGGAAGCATAATTTTATTTTATTTACTTATAATTAAACAAATATTTAGGTAATAAATATTTGTGTTACACTTTTATTGCTGGATTTTAGACTGAGCTAGATTGATTTATTGGGTATTAGGTAGGTAAGATGCTATAACTATTATACAGTATTGACTAAGAAAAAACATGAAAATACATATTGGATCTTAGGATATACCCATGTCAGGGACCTCACTAACTTAAGTTTAATTTTTTTTCTAATATTTTAGTTTATATTAGTAAACATAAACAACTAAATATATTATACGATAACAACGGGAAAATAGTCATAGAAATAGAGCAAAAACTGTAAATATGGAAGAACTACATTGCACAACTCTTTGAAGATGAGAGACGACAAACAAATCTTGAAAATATAGAAGGAGAGTTGGGCCCAGACATAATTAGGGATGAAGTGATATATGCACTGAACACACTAAAGAACAGAAAAGCTTCAGGGCCAGATCAACTGCCAACGGAAATCCTTAAACTGATAGACGAGGACCAGATTCATATTCTGGTAGAATTAATTAATACTATATATAGAACTGGAATAATTCCAAATGAGTGGTTACTATCAACTCTCATAACGCTTCCAAAAAAGAAAAGCGCCAAGTATTGCTCAGACTACCGTACAATAAGTCTGATAGCTCACACAGTGAAAATCTTTAAAGGTGATCCATAATAGAATATTCAGAAAACTAGATGCAGACATCGGTAATACTCAATTTGGATTTCGTAAAGGCTTGGGAACAAGGGAAGCATTGTTTGCACTCAATGTCCTGTCGCAAAGGTGCCCAGACATGAATCAGGACCTACACGCGTGCTTTATAGACTATAATAAGGCCTTTGATAAAGTTAGACATGACCAACTCATAGAAACGTTAATAAAGAGAATAATAGACATCAGAGACATAAGAATAATTTCTAATCTCTACTATGGCCAAAAAAGCAGCAATACTAGTGGAAGACATAACATCTAAAGAAATAGAAATCCAAAGAGGTGTTTCGCCAAGGGTGTATACTCTCGCCAATCCTCTTTAATATGTACTCGGAGGACATAATAAGTAAAGCACTGGATGATCAAGACATAGGCATTAAAATAAACGGCACGGCAATAAATAATCTGAGGTACGCTGATGATACAGTTCTCTTAGCTGAAACACATGAAGACTTACAGACGTTAATTAATAAAATTGTCACAGCGAGTGAAGAGTATGGACTATCACTGAACATATATACATATATATATATATATATATATATATATATATATATATATATATATATATATATATATATATATATATATATAACAAGGATTCTCTACAGCTGACGCTGTCTTCCTTCTCTCAGCCTTTGATTCCATCCGTTTCTATCTTCCCAGTCCCCATCTGTTAGACCTCTGTCCTCCATAGCCTCGTCGACATCGTCTCTCCACGATCGTCTGGGTCTTCCTCTTTTTCTTCTCCCTATAGGGCTCCACTCCGTTATTTTCTTTATCCACCTATTATCTTCGCTTCGTCTTATGTGTCCATACCATTTTAATCGCTTTTCTTCAATGGTATTTATTGCGTTCTCTTTATGTTCATTCTGCTTCTTATTTCTTCATTGGTTCTTCTCTCCATACGTGTCACTCTACAACATCTTCTCCAATACTCCATATCTACCGCGTTAATTTTAGATTTATTTCTTTTGTTGATCGTCCATGTTTCTGACTCGTATGTCATTATGCTTTGTATTATTGATTTGTATATGCGTGTTTTGTTTCTTTTTGTAATGTGCTTGTCCCACAGGATCGAATTTAATTGTCTTATGCATGTTCGCGTTTGTCCTAATCTATCTTTAATCTCTTCTTCTGATGTTGCGTTTTTTGAAATGATGGTTCCTAGATATTTAAATCTATCGGTTCCTTTGATTATTGTTTCGTTATCTACTTCTAGATTCTCCACGTTTCCCTCATTTGTTGTTAGATATTCCGTTTTATCAAAGTTTACTGCTAATCCTGCTTTAGTGTATTCTTCTTTCAGTTTTCTTACCATATAACTGAGGTCTTCCTCATCTTGCGCTATGATTACTTGGTCGTCTGCGAAACTTAGAGTATATAAGTAATCTTCTCGTATTGGGACTCCCATTCCACTACATTTTTGCTTCCATTTTTTTAATGTTTGTTCGAGGTATATTTTGAATAGTGTTGAGGATGTAGAGCATCCTTGTAATAGGCCTTTTGATGTTTGGAGTCTCTTCCCTATTTTATGTCCTATTTTTATGTTCACTGTGTTGTTTTCGTAGAGAGCTTTTACTGCGTATATTAGTTCCTTGTCAATGCCTATTTCTTTCATTGCGTTCCATAATCTTTGTCTTGGTACTGAGTCATAGGCCTTTCTTATGTCTATGAAGGCTAGATGAACTTCTCTATTTTTTTGCCAGTTTTTTTTTTCCATTGTTTGTTTTATAGTGTATATGTGGTCTATACATGATTTTCCGGCCGTAAAGCCTGTTTGGTCTTCTCCAATTTTTCCTTTTAAATTTTCCTCCATGATATTTTTAATATTTTTTCCATACAAACGTCCCATACTCGATATTATGCTTAGGCCTCTATAGTTTGTGCATTTTCTGCGGTCTCCCTTTTTAAATATGGATACTATATACGCTTTCGACCATTCCTCTAGTATTTTTTCTTCATTTATCGCTCTGTGGAACATGTTTCTCAGCATTCGATGTAATTTATTAGACCCGTACTTAATCATTTCATTTACCACACCCCCAGGCCCTGCAGATTTATAATTTTTGAGTGTTTTTATTGTCTTCTTTACTTCTTCATAGCTTAGTTCTATCTCTTTTATTTCCTTATTCCGTCCTTCTTCAGGGTTCTCTTCTTGGAATTCTTGTCTATCTTCTGTTAGCAGCTTCTTATAATATTCTTCCCACTCGCTTTCTGGGATGTACTCTATATACGTCTTCTCTCTACTATTAGTCCTTAATGCTTTAATTATTCTCCATGACTCTGTACTTCTAGTTCCTCCTATATACTGATCTACATATTCGCACGATTTTTCCCATCTCTCGTTCTTTTCTTTGTTTATCATCCTCCTCGTTTCTGCATTTTTCTCTTTATATTTCTGTAGATCTTCTTCTGATTTTTGTATTCAGCCATTTTTCGTATAGTCTTTTTTTTTCTCCTTTATAGATTCTGTGGTTTTTTTCACAGATTCTAATTTTATGTTTCTCATTCTCGTTGTCTTCTTTACCTAATGCTTCTAGGGACGCCTGTTTGATGCATCCTTTTATGTGGTCATACATCTGTTGGAGGTTGTCGTAGGTAAATTAATTTAATTTTTGATCTAATCGTCGTCTATATAGGTCTCTTATCGTTTCGTCTTGCAGTAAGTATATTTTGTATTTTATTTCTTTGTCTGCTTTTTCTGTTATCTCATTAGTATTTCTGTTTTCTTTATCTATTGTTTCTTTTTGATTTATTGTCTTGTACCACGGTACCTTTATATTTGCTATTAATAGTCTATGGTCTGTTCCACATTCTGCCCCTCTCTTTACTCTTACGTCTTTTATTTTGATAGTGAACATAAGCAAAACAAAACATATGCTAATAACAAAAACAACTCAGGAAGATCGTAGGATATATGTAAATAATCAACCTATTGAAAGAGTAAAAGAATACAAATATCTAGGCACAACCATCAATAAAAACAACGATAGCTCCAAAGAAATAAAAATCAGAATTGAACAAGCCAGAAGTACATTTATAAGAATGAAGAGGCTTTTCTGTTGCCGAGATCTAAACCTTGAATTAAAAATACGAATGATGAGATGTTATGTAATGTCTGTACTATATTATGGGATGGAAGCCTAGACGATGAAGGCGATTGATGTGAACAAACTGGAGGCATTTGAGCTATGGATATACCGGAGAATGCTAAAGATTTCATGGGTGGAGAAAGTGACCAACGTGGAAGTGATGAGACGTATGCAAAAAGAAAAGGAAGCAATTCTAACGATTAAGACAGGAAAACTGTTATATATGGGTCACATCTTGAGAGGGGAGAAGTATCGGTTGCTCCAGACTATCATGCAGGGAAAGATCGTAGGAAGAAGATCCATAGGAAGAAGACGGAACTCGTGGCTGAAGAACCTTCGAGAGTGGTTCGGCTGTAGCAGCCGCGAGTTATTTAGATCTGCCGTGTCCAAGATAAAAATCGCTATGATGATTGCCAAACTTCGCAGCGGAGACGGCACTTTAAGAAGAAGAAGAATATTTTGTTTTATTCAATCGTAAAGTTAGAAACTGATTAATTAAACTAAACGCACACATACACATTTAGTGTCTTAAGATTTATTAAAATATAACAGTCGAAAATAATATATCTTTCTCTCTCTCTCTCTCACTATCTTGGCCCCAGTACATCCGCATAATATTTACAATATGAAAAATGATACCGTTACAACTGTCATATATTTACCGCCTAATGGGCCGACAAGTTCGGACACACGGTCCGCAGCACTCTCCCTAAAAAAAGGGGCTGCGAATGCGAAAGTGGCGAAACAATACGGGGGCACCCTCGGCACGTGCATATCATATTTTTATGGCAATATGAGCTTTTCCTTATCCATTTCGGAGATTAAATGAAAGATATCAGGAGGGGTTTGAAGGGTCATCTCTGCTTTTTTCTGTAAACAAAGTCAATAATAGCGGAAAGAAAAGGGATTTAGGTGGTTCGAGTGGCCATGAGATAAAATATTAAGTTTAGTAAATATGTCTGAATAGGTATCTAAATGCTTTAGATAAGGTTTTTTTTAGCACATTTTCATTATATTCGTTTAATTTAACTTGCAACGTCCTATGACCGAAATTTAAAGGGAAAGTGGAACATAGTAATTTTAGTGTTCCGTATGGAACACTTATGGGATCATTTCAGTGGCTGTCTATCTGTCTGTCTGTTACACCCGATTTTCACCAAAACTATTTGACACTGAAAGTTGAAATTTGGCACAAATATAGGAATTGACGGCCCAATCAGAGCTGTTTAGTTTTGAAAGTAAAATTTTGGCTTAATAGCAAAAGATACCATTTCTACTAGAGACAGAACCTTGACAGACAATGTGTTTTTCAGTTTTCCTAATAATATGGAAGCTCATGTGGCAGGAAGTTTTTTTTAGCCATCACAAACAAATTTGTGCCCAAATACGGGATCTTGATTTTTGAAAACTCATTTGGGTGTGTGTTTTATGGAGTCACTGGTCATTTTAAACCTTCGTAACAAAAATTTTTATTTTAAAGGCAATCACGGTACGAAACATTAATTGCGCAATTAATCGGCTTTTGAATTTAGTACGGTGGTCGAGAATAATAAAAAAACATTCGCGAACATCAAGAGATTTGACGCACACGTGGCCAACATTTCTTTTTTACAGTGTGTGATTTAATATAAATATTTTAGGAAAAAGATTGGCGAGTAAAAAAAGCATTCGAAACTGCACAGTCTATTTTTTTATTATTTGTTTTTATTTATTTATTTAGTAGTAGTATTCACAATACTTTTCAATTTACATTTAAAATAAATTTAACAAACAATTTCATACTCTGATTAAAAACTAATATTTTTTACAAAATTTATTGTTCCTTTTCTAAACATATTTATATTTGTTTCACTCTTTATGTTGTTCGGCATCATATTGTATAAGGTCAGGCCTTTTGAAAATAGAGATTTTTGCATTGCACTGGTATCTGCACGTTGCGGTCTAAAATCTAATGCGTTCCTCAGGCTGTATGGTTGAACATCCTCAACATATCTTATTTGTTCAATCAAGTATTCCGGTGCATTTCCCATTTTCATTTTCTGGATAAAACATATTGTATTTAGCTGCAGTCTTTGCTTTACATTTAGCCATTTCAGTGCATCTAGCATATATCTTATTGATGTGAAACGATTGCATTTCAAAATAGAGCGCATAGCCTTGTTCTGGAGTTTTTGTAGCCTTGCCTGTTGTTGGTCTGAACAGCATGTGAATAACACAGTTGATCCATATTCAAAATGAGGTTTTATCATGGTGTTGTATATATTTATTGCAGTTAATATTCCATCTGTTTATAACATAATTGATTGCTGTTTCACATGAATATTTCTTTCTAAATCCTGATTGAAACTTTGATAGTAGTCTGTGTTGTTCCATGTATTCTTCCAATTGATTTTTTACTATTTTTTCAATAACTTTTTCACATATTTTTAAAGTGTTAATTGGTCTGTATTCTTCATATTTTAATGTATGTTTTACTTTTTGGATAGGAAATATCATGATTCCTTCCAGTTATTTGGAAACAACCCTGTCTCTAGTGACTTATTTATAATATTCAGTATAATATTTCCTGTTATGCCCCAATTATCTAGAATTTACTTGATAGTTTTGTATAGTCTGGTTTTTTCTTAATATTCTTAAGAATAGTTTTTAGTTCTTGTAGATTTACTGCACGAAATTTGAATTTAGTGTCAATCTCAGGTATTTCATTTTCGTATTGTATATCTTCGATGGAGCATCTGATTTCATTTATACTATTTACAAAATATGTATTAAAATTTTCAGCTATTTGGAAATTGTCTTTATATTCTATTTGATTATATATCACAGTTTTTATCACACTTTTGGGTTTTCTTAAGACTAGTTCTTTAATTTTATTCCACATTTCTTTTTGGTTATTTGCATTGTTTATTTTATTATTAGTATAATTACTTTTTTCTTTTTTAATTTTGACTTTATACGTATTTCTTATTGTTTTATAACTGTTCCATGCCTCATTTGTATTTTCTAAGATTGCTCTTTGGTATTTAAGAACTTTTTCTCGTTTTAATGCTCTGAGCTCATTATTAAACCATTTGTTATAACTTTTTTTAGACATTTTTTTTCTTAAAAGTAAATTTTTTTATTACGTTTTCGATACAATCATCAAAGTTGTGAACATATTCATTTAAATCATTAATTTCATCACATCTTAATATTGCACTTAATTCATTTTTGAATCTGTTTTTGTTGTACTTAAAAAGGCTTATTTCTTTAATATGATAGTTTTGCTGCTTGGTATCACACTCGATTAAAATATCAATAGATTCATGATCAGCTATATTATTATTTATATTATTTTTTGCCGTAATTGTTTCTTTATTTGTTATTATATAGTCTATCAATGTTTTTGAGTTTATTGTTATTCTAGTATATTCGTTCATTACCTGCTTAAGACCGTTTATCGTTAAGTATGCTTTCCAGTTTGCTTGCATAAAAATCATTCTTCCGGTCAATGTTGAAATCTCCAGCAATTAAGATATCACAGTTTGTTTCGCATACTTCTTCTATAAAATCTTGAATTGTATCACAAAATTCTGATTTTGAAGCACTTGGTGATCTATATACTATAATTACTATTAATGATATTTTTTCATATATCGCCATGTATGCACTTATCCAATGTTTTGTATCCTTAATATCGTCTTTAATTTTATTTATTTTCCAATGCTTCCTAAAATAGGCCATTATACCACCAGTTCTAGACGAGTTCGACAATGTACTATAGGGATCATAGTGTTCTATTTCAATTTCACCTTCATATATTTCTTCAGTTTGGTGCGTTTCAGTTAGAATTATGAATTCAGGTTTTTCTGTTTCTGCTAATATTCCCAATTGATTAAAGTTATTAATCAACCCTAGAGACAACAATATTACGATTTTATCCTCTCTGGGGTATCACCAGGAGTATTGTCCTGAGTTTTCGACTTCGAAAAACTCGTGCACTTTTGTTTATAAACAACTTAAGTTTTCAAAACGCGTATTTTGAGCTTAAAATGTGAATAACTCCGGTTATACAGTGTGCCCCAAAAAGTTTTATATAAATGAAGAAAAAGTTTATTTACATATTAAAAAAAATTATTCTTGATAAATCGTTTTGTATCACATGGAAATCCATAATCAAGAATCAAAAGTTTAAAATATTTGATGCTATACAGGGAAAATAAAAAATAATGATTTATAATGAAGTGTGTTTAAATTTAAATGCAGAGCAAAATATTAATTGAAAATGTTATTAGGAACTAAAAAATTATGCTCACGTTTAGATTTGTGGCTTTGCTAGCTCAAAATTCAAAAAAAACTCCAGTAAACACGTCAATAATTGTCGGATTATCTATTGAATAAAGGAAAACGAAACTAATTAAAAGCTAGTGCATTGATTTTGATTTTATCATAGTTTTGTTAAAAATGTGATAACTTTCTTATCTGCTTTGCAATAATTACATTAAAAATAAATTTGCGCTAATATCGTTTTATTTTGAAAATTATAAATCATTATTTTTTATTTTCCCTGTATACCATCAAATATTTTAAACTTTTGATGCTTGATTATGGATTTCCATGTAATGCAGAACTTTTTATCAAGAATAATTTTTTTGAAATATGTAAGATAAACTTTTTCTCCATTTGTATAACACTTTTTGTGACACATTGTATAAGTCGGATCGGGACAAAAAAAACTAAACTCTTCGTAATGAAATTTCCAACATATCCTCGTTGGTTTTAAGTCGCTCAAGTGCACACATAACCAACAAAATTGAAAAATAGGACTAAGTGAACCGATCGGCTTGAAACTTTCAGAAAATGTACTTTTTTTTTTTTTTTTTATACCAAAAATACTCTGAAATTTTGGTACAAAAATATTGAATTCAGTGGGCACAATCGAATTTCTTATTTAAAATTTGAATTGCCGCCCTTTTATGCCATTTGATCCAAAATGGATCTTTTTTTAGAGAAAATTTAGGTCTCGACGCCAACTTTCCGACGTCATAATTTCTTTTTTTACATTTGTTTATTAATCCAATTACAACAAATGCGTTTTTTCAGTCATTTTGAAAAAAAAAAATTGTTGACGAAAATGATTTCGTCTCGCGATTCTCTAAACAGATGTTATAAAAAATCTTTCAATTTTTTTTTCAAAATGACCGAAAAACTTATTGTTATTTGATTAACAAACAAATGTAAAAAAACGGTTAAAAATGAGTCCAAAAAATTTTTTTTAAAGGCGTCGGAGAGTTAGCCTTTTGGCTTAATAGCAAAAGATACCATTTCTACTAGAGACAGAACCTGGACAGACAATGTGTTTTTCAGTTTTCCTAATAATATAGAAGCTTATGTTGTAGGAAGTTTTTTTTAGCCATCACAAACAAATTTGTGCCCGAATACGAGATCTTGATTTTTGAAAACTCATTTGGGGTGTGTTTTAAGAAGTCACTGGTCATTTTAAACTTTCGTAACAAAATTTTTTATTCTAAAGGCAATCACGGTACGAAACATTAATTGCGCAATTAATCGGCTTTTGAATTTAGTACGGTGGTCGAGAATAATAAAAAAACATTCGCGAACATCAAGAGATTTGACGCACACGTTGCCAACATTTCTGTTTTACAGTGTGTGTTTTAATATAAATATTTTAGGAGAAAGATTGGTGCAGTGAAAAAAGCATTCGAAACTGCACAGTCTAGAGACAACAATATTACGATTTTATCCTATCTGGGGTATCACCAGGAGTATTGTCCTGAGTTTTGGACTTCGTGCACTTTTGTTTATAAACATAAGTTTTCAAAACGCGTATTTTGAGCTTAAAAATGTAAATAACTCCGGTTATACAGTGTGCCCCAAAAAGTTTTATATACATGGAGAAAAAGTTTATTTACATATTAAAAAAAATTATTCTTGATAAATAGTTTTGCATTACATGGAAATCCATAATCAAGAATCAAAAGTTTAAAATATTTGATGGTATACAGGGAAAATAAAAAATAATGATTTATAATGAAGTGTGTTTAAATTTAAATGCAGAGCAAAATATTAATTGAAAATGTTATTACGAACTAAAAAATTATGCTCACGTTTAGATTTGTGGCCTTGCTAGCTCAAAATTCAAAAAAACTCCAGTAAACACGTCAGTAAATGTCGGATTATCTATTGAATAAAGGAAAACGAAACTAATTAAAAACTAGAGCACTGATTTTAATTTTATCATAGTTTTGTTAAAAATGTGATAACTTTCTTATCTGCTTTGCAATAATTACATTAAAAATAAATTTGCGCTAATATCGTTTTATTTTGAAAATTATAAATCATTATTTTTTATTTTCCCTGTATACCATCAAATATTTTAAACTTTTGATGCTTGATTATGGATTTCCATGTGATGCAGAACTTTTTATCAAGAATAATTTTTTTTTGTAATATGTAAGATAAACTTTGTCTTCATTTGTATAAAACTTTTTGGGACACACTGTATAAGTTGGATCGGGACAAAAAAAAAACAATCTCTTCGTAATGAAATTTCCAACACATCCTCGTTGGTTTTAAGTTGCTCAAGTGCACTCATAACCAACAAAATTGAAAAACAGGAAAAAAAACTGTTTTTTTTTTTTTTTTTTTTATTTTATCAGGTGTACAAGTATGAAATGCGGATTTCAGACAACAGATGCCACTGCGCCATTTTGTTGTGTCATCAACAAGTGTCAAACGCGCACGAGTGATAAATTGGAAAAGTGTGTGCATAGTGTTGTGTTGTTGTGTTCAATATGTCGAAATTTATACCGAACAAAGAGCATTCGCGGACAGCATTAATTTTTTGTTTTTATTTGAAGAAAACTGCTGTTGAATCATACCGATTACTTCGAGAAGCTTATGGTGAACATGCTCCATAGCGAGATACGTGTGAACGATGGTTTTAGCGTTTCAAAAGTGGTGACTTGGAAGTTGCAGACAAGGAACGTGGAAAAAACCGCCAAAAAAATACGAAGATGTGGAATTGCAAGCATTGTTGGACGAAGATGATTCGCAAACACAAAAACAACTCGCCGAGCAATTGGGCGTTAGTCAACAAGCTGTTTCCAATCGGCTACGAGAGATGGGAAAGATTCAGAAACCGGTAGATGGGTACCACATGAGTTGAATGACAGGCAAATGGAAAAGCGCAAAAACACGTGTGACATTTTGCTCGCTCGATACAAAATGAAGTCGTTTTTGCATCGTATAGGTACAGGGGATGAAAAGTGGGTTTATTTTGAGAATCCCAAGCGCAAAAAATCATGGGTAGACCCAGGCGCACCATCCACATCGACCGCACGACCAAATCGCTTTGGCAGAAAGACGATGCTCTGTGTTTGGTGGGACCAGAGAGGCGTGGTCTATTATGAGCTGTTAAAACCTGGGGAAACGGTTAATACTAAACGTTACGAACAACAATTGACCGATTGGAACCGTTCGCTGCTTGAAAAAACGCCAGAATACCGAAAGAGGCAACACAAAGTCATTTTTCTTCATGACAATGCTCCATCACATACGGCAAAACCAGTTCACGACACGTTGAAAGCACTCAGCTGGGAAGTTCTACCCCATGCGGCTTACTCACCAATCTTGGCTCCTTCCGATTACCACTTGTTTGCATCGATGGGTCGCGCACTTGCTGAGCAGCACTCGGCTCGATGAATGATTTGCAGCAAAAGGGGAAGATTTTTACTGGCGTGGTATTCACAAATTGCCCGAAAGATGGGAAAAATGTATAACAAGCGATGGAGCATACTTTGAATAAAGCACTTTTTATCATTCTTCCGAATTTAATATGTTTTTTTAGAAAAAAAATCCGCATTTCATACTTGTACACCTGGTAGATATGGTTTTTTTTAGCACATTTTCATTATATTCGTTTAACTAAACGCACAACATCTTATGCTCCAAATTTAAAAGAAAAGCGGAAAATAGTAATTTTAGTGTTCCGTACGGAACACTTATGGGATCATTTCAGTGTCTGTCTGTCTGTTACACCCGATTTTCACTAAAACTATTTAACACTGAAACTTGAAATTTGGCACAAATATAGGAATTGACTGTATACCATCAAATATATTAAACTTTTGATGCTTGATTATGGATTTCCATGTGATGCAGAACTTTTTATCAAGAATAATTTTTTTTTGTAATATGTAAGACAAACTTTTTCTCCATTTGTATAAAACTTTTTGGAACACACTGTATAAGTCGGATGGGGACAAAAAAAAACAAACTTTTCGTAATGAAATTTCCAACATATCCTCGTTGGTTTTAAGTCGCTCAAGTGCACACATAACCAACAAAATTGAAAAACAGGAAAAAAACTGTTTTTTTTTTTTTATTTTATCAGGTGAAACTTTCAGAAAATGTGCTTTTTGTTATAGCAAAAATACTCTGAAATTTTGGTACAAAAATATTGAACTCGGTGGGCACAATCGAATTTGTTATTTAAAATTTGAATTGCCCGCCGTTTTATGCCATTTGACCCAAAATGGACCTTTTTTTTTAAAAAAAAATTAGGTCTCGACGCCAACTTTCCGACGACATAATTTCTTTTTTACATTTGTTTATTAATCAAATTACAACAAATGCGTTTTTTCGCGTTCATTTTGAAAAAAAAATTGTTGACGAAAATGAATTTTTTTTTAATGATGGTCTCGCGATTCTCTAAACAGATGTTATAAAAATCTTTCAATTTTTTTTTCAAAATGACCGAAAAACTTATTGTTATTTGATTAACGAACAAATGTAAAAAAAACGGTTAAAATGACTCCAAAAAAAATTTTTTTAATTGCGTCGGAAAGCTAGCCTCAAGATCTAAATTTTGAAAAAAAGATCCATTTTGGACCAAATGGCATCAAATGCCGGGCAATTCAAATTTTAAATAACAAATTCAATTGTGCCCACTAGATTCAATATTTTTGTACCAAAATTTCAGAGTATTTTTGCTTAATAAAAGACATATTTCCTGAAAGTTTCAAGCCGATCGGTTCACTTAGATGACCTGTACAGGGCGAGTCAACGATAGAATAAAGTTAATTATCTCATTTGTTTCGGGAATGACGAAAAAATGTTAAACACAATAGTTTTAGGGAATGTTAAGGTGCACAGTTTAGGTATACAGGGTACTTCAAAAAAGAATGGCCGATGTAACATATATTTTTTATATGGAACATCCTATTTTCTAATTTATTTTTAAATTTTGCAAAAAATTTTATAACTTTTTTATTAATATTGTTATATACCTAAACCTCGTAGTTTTTTATAATATTTCAATTTTTTTTTTTTTAAATACTAGTTTTCAATTTTGTAAAAAATTGCCAGTAACGCCATTGTTTCTAAAGGTGGAATACTCATAATTGGTACCAGCGTTCTATAGAGATGAAAAAAAGATATATGTAAAGAAATTTGAGTTAGATCCTACAGGGCGTAAATTTATGCATTTCGACGATTTTAAATTGCACACCCTGTACATTATTATTTTTTCTGATATATTTTACAAAACTTTCCAACTTTTATTAAGTATGTCATATACCTATTTCTAATAGTTTTCAATTTACTTTGAATTTTTCAAATTTTACCCTTGTTTTTAATATGCTATAACATCATAGTTGCCAAGACAAAACAAAAATGTAGGCATTGTCAAATTTTGACATGTCTATTAATTTTCCTAAAAATAAATTTATTGATATGGTTTATATACTGGGCGAGGCGGGAAAAAAATTGTCTTTTGGCAGTAAGGCTTTATGGAGCGAAGTACCCTAATAGACGTATACCATCTAGAAAATCTGTTCAGTGCTTAATGGAATGGTTTGATGGTAGTGGTAGCGTTGAGTATACGAAACGGAAAGTAGTAAACCAGAATGCTACCAATGAGGAAAAAGAAATGGAGATTTTACTTCATGTTGAAGGAGATTTTACTTCATGCTGAAGATAATCCCCAGGTCAGCAGCCCTCAACTAGCTAACTTATCTGACACATTCCAATCTACGACTAATCGCACCACGAGAAAATACAAGTATCATCGCTTTCATATGAAACTACACCAAGAACTTCAAGACCGTGATTTTGAACGACGAGTAAACTTTTGTACCACCATGAATGGAGCAATAGAGCCCAATCCAAATATTTTATATTATTAACTATTTGTTTCTGTTTTCACAATAGCGTAAGTGTATTAAAAACAAGGGTAAAAATTGAAAAATTTAAAATAAATCGAAAACTATTAGAAATAGGTATATGATATACTTAATAAAAGTTGGAGGGTTTTGCAAAATCTATCAGAAAAAATAATACTATACAGGGTGTGCCAGTTAAAAAATTTGAGATTTTTCAATTTAAAATAGTCGAACTGTATAAATTTATTTTGAACACCCTGTAGCATCTAACTCAAATTTCTTTTCATATATCTTTTTTTTCATCTCTATAGAACGCTCGTACCAATTATGAGTATTCCACCTTCAGAAACAATGGCGCAACTGGCAATATTTTACAAAACTGAAAACTAGTATTTTTTTAATAAAATGGAAATATGAGAAAATCTACTAGGTTTAGGTATATAATATTATTAATAAAAAAGTTATAAAATTCTACGCAGAATTTAAAAATAAATTAGAAAATAGGATGTTCAATTTAAAAAAACATATGTTATATCGGCCACACTTTTTTGAAGTACCCTGTGTACTCAAAAATAATTTTAAACTGTGTACCGTAACATTCCCTAAAACTACTGTATTTAACATTTTTTCGTCATTCCCAAAACAAATGAGATAATGAACTTTACTCTATCGTTGACTCACCCTGTACAATCAAATGGAAAAAAAAAACAGTTTTTGCCTGATTTTTTTTCAATTTAGTAGATTATGTACGCATTTAAGGGACATAAAACCAACGAGGATTTTTTGGAAATTTGTTTTTTTTATCTCGATCCGACTTACGAGGCTGGTTTGAAAAGTCTGTGCAAAGTCCGAGAGATGGCACCACCGGCGCGTATCGAGGTCATGTTTAGTTAGTAGCATCTCTTGAATGAACGCACACCAAGTTTCAGACATATTGGTCTATTTCTTTGTGTTTGGCATTCGTGTGAATCAAGGAAGTCGAGTGATTTTCAAGAAATGGACGAAAAAGAATTTCGTGTGGTAATTAAACATTACTTTGTGAAAGGCAAAACGCCTCAGGAGACTAAAGAGAAGCTTGATAAACATTATGGTGACTCTGCACCTTCGATTAGAACAGTTTATAAGTGGTTTCAAAATTTTCGGACTGGCCATATGGGCACAAGTGACGCTGAACGTTCTGGACGGCCTGTGGAGGTTACGATTCCAGAAATCATTGATCAAATCCATGATATGGTGATGGATGACAGAAGAGTTAAGGTGCGTGAGATTGCTAGTGCTGTGGGCATCTCGACTGAACGGGTACATAATATTTTGCATAAACATTTGGACATGAAAAAGCTATCCGCAAGATGGGTGCCGCGATTGCTCACGCTTGACCAAAAACGGAATCGTATAAAGTGTTGCAAGGATGGTTTGCAGCTGTTCCAGAAGAATCCGGAGGACTCTAAGCGTCGTTTCGTCACTGTGGATGAAACATGGATACATTACTATACTCCTGAGACCAAACAACAATCTAAACAATGGGTTACCAAGGGGGAATCTGCACCAAAAAAGGCGAAGACCGTTCCTTCGGCCGGAAAGGTTATGGCGACTGTCTTTTGGGATTCGCAAGGGATAATCCTCATCGACTATCTGGAAAAGGGTAAAACTATTACAGGTGAATATTATTCATCGTTATTGGACCGTTTGAAAACCGAGCTGCAAGAAAAACGCCCGCGATTGGCCCACAAGAAAGTCCTTTTCCATCACGACAACGCACCAGCACACACCTCAGCAGTTGTGGTCGCAAAATTAATGGCAAAATAGGATTCCAACTCGTTTCACATCCCCCCTATTCTCCAGACTTGGCTCCCTCGGACTACTATTTGTTCCCCAATTTGAAGAAATGGCTGGCGGGACAAAGATTTTATTCAAACGAGGAGGTGATTGCAGACACTAATGGATATTTTGCAGACTTGGACAAATCCTATTATTCGGAAGGGATCAACAAACTAGAACATCGTTGGACGAAGTGTATAAGCCTAAAAGGAGACTATGTCGAAAAATAAAAAAGGTTTACCCCAAACACATAAGTAGTTTTTATTTTTGCACAGACTTTTCAAACCAGCCTCGTACATAACCAGAGTTATTCACATTTTAAGCTCGGAAAACGCGTTTTGAAAACTTAAATTATTAATAAACAAAAAAGCACAAGTTTTTCTAGATCCAAAACTCAGGACAATACACCTGGTGATACCCCAGAGAGGACAAAATCGTAATATTGATGTATCTAAACCATGCCTACCTCATCATTATTTTGACTTTTTTTTACCGCACTAGATAACTAACTGCAAAACAGAGCTGAATTTTTATTATAAACCAAAGCGACTTTGATCGTAACTGTGGAAACAATAAAGTTTAATTACATAGTTTGGCAACATGATTCTAAAGTGACTTGGGTTTCGGTATTTGAATGCAGTGCCAGATATTTTTTTATTAAAAAATTGTTTACAATTGTTTTTTCGATAAAATAAAATTCCTACCTTAATATTAATTGCACACAAGAGGTTTTTAATACACAGGTGATATTTTTTATACACAGGTAAGAACGTAACCGCTCATATTCTTGAAAAAAATGTGTTGCGAGACAATTTCGACCAAAGTTCGAAACATTTACTAAAATGCGTCGTAGACAAGGGTTCCCCTCTACCGATTTTTTTGTTGAATCGGTAAAATCACATCTACTAGAAAATAATTATCGCGGACACGTTTTTACTTCTTAGTATATATCACCACTACACCAAACACTTTATTTTTGCACTCAACGCGCGTTTCGCTAACCATGTTAGCTTCATCAGGAGCGATGATTGACTAAAGCTAAACTACAAATCTATTTATACTTAGCCTAACCCTTGAATTACTCAAGCGGAACTAATGACATAGGCAAGGCCCTCAGTTCCGGTCAAGTACCCAGTAGAGGAGACTATAAGGAATAGGCCCTCTGTCTTTATTTAAATTACTTTTACATTTTATGATTTCCATACTTTCGTATGCGTTCAACAATCTCCTATCAGATACATTTTTTATTAATCTTAGATTATCTAATGTTACAGTATGATCAGCTTCAAGGGCATGTTCGGCAATGCTAGACTTTTCTGTTCTATTGTATCTTAAGTGTGCTAAATGTTCTTTAAATCGTGATAAGAGATTGTTGAACGCATACGAAAGTATGGAAATCATAAAATGTACAGGTAGTTTAAATAAAGACAGAGGGCCTATTCCTTATAGTCCCCTCTACTGGGTACTTGACCGGAACTGAGGGCCTTGCCTATGTCATTAGTTCCGCTTGAGTAATTCAAGGGTTAGGCTAAGTATAAATAGGGTAGATTTGTAGTTTAGCTTTAGTCAATCATCGCTCCTGATGAAGCTAACATGGTTAGCGAAACGCGCGTAGAGTGCAAAAATAAAGTGTTTGGTGTAGTGGTGATATATACTGAGTAGTATCATTGTGCCAAAGATTTCACATTCCCAACTAAGTTGAGATGGCTTCACGGTCAACGGAATTAAACCTTAATCGTAAGTACAGTAATAAGATTAGATTAGTAGGTGCAGATATTTGGTTTTTAAAGTCATGCAAGAAATTTAAAGTTTTTCCTAATTTTATTAAGGTTAATTTGCCAAAATCAAACATTTCAGAAAAAGTTTCATTCTTTGCTAAACAAAAATGGCTTGACTTAGAAATCAAGAATTTGTACACAAAACGTAGTATGTTAGAAGTAGAATCATACAGCATATTCAAAAAACTTACTTCAGGATTAAACAATATTGAATATGAAGTATGGAGCGAGTTCCAGAGGAAAATGTTTTTTAGTTATTGATATTCAATATAAAAAGAAATTCTCTATTCTAAGTAAAAAATTAAAAAAGCTCTTACCGAAGAAGAATAGTCCTCAGGAACTCGTAAATATTGTAGAAAATCATTCATCTCAATCCTTTACACGAAATGAAATTCGCATCTTAAACAAAGGTCTTAACTTTGCAGTACCCCCTTCTAGAGATAATTTATCAGAAATAGTTGCTCAAATTGAAAGTTCCATTAGTACACTTCCAGAAAATAGTAAATCCTTTTTTAGGGAAGCATGTCGCAATCAAATATCGAAAAACATAGTTAACAACACAAATTCTAATTCACGAAAAAACATAAAAGTAGTTAAAGGATTGAAAAAGAAAGATGTCTTCTACTTAAAAGCGGATAAAGGAAATAAGGTTGTTATCTTGGATAAGAAAGATTACTTTGAACGCGTAGATAATCTTATCGAATCTGGCCCTTATGAAAAGGTAATAAGAAATCCATTACCGAGAATGATATCAGAGGTTAAAAATTCTTTAAAAAAATGTAAGAACCTTGTCTCCGATTCGCTAAAATTTAAATTAAATGTGAGTAATCCGACCATACCAAAATTGTATTGCTTACCCAAAATTCACAAACCTGGAAAAGCAATGCGACCCATTGGTTCATCGGTCGGATCACTCACATATTTAATATCCAAATGGTTATCAAAAGAACTTGAGAAGTTACCATTAAATACTTTCGCAGTGAAGAATTCGTTAGAATTCATTAATAAAACAAAAAATCTAGTTCTTAATGAAGGTGAAGTCTTAATTTCTTTTGATGTTAGTTCTTTGTTCCCAAGTGTGCCAATTCCACAAACTTTACAATATCTCGAAGAATTACTTAGAATGAATGACTTTGAAGACGAAATTATTTGTGAATACTTAACATTATCTAAGCTTTGTATGGAACAAAATTATTTCCAATATAACAATCAATTTTATGTTCAGAAAGAAGGAACAGCTATGGGTAATTGCCGTAAATAGCCGGTATGATTCCATTAAATTCATTTACGAAGTTGAGAACAAAGGACAATTGCCTTTTCTAGATATTTTAATTATTAAAAATAATAATGGATTAGAATTTGACATCTATAGGAAGGATACAGTAACAGATAGATATATTCCTAATGATTCATTCCATTGCAAACAACATAAATTAGTCTCATTACATTTTTTAGTTCATCGTTTGGTCACTTTCCCTCTGAATAGAGTAAACTTCAATAAAGAAAGGAATCGTATTAGAAATATAACTAGAGTTAATGGTTACGATGATGACTTAGTAAATAAGCTAATAAATAGACATAAATTTAGGTTTAATATTCAGAATTCCACCTTTTTTACACGCCAAAAAAATAACACCAAATATGTCTCCATACCATATAATCCGAATTATAGCAAGGGACTCAATAAGGTATTTAATAAGATAGGCTTCACCTTAGTCTATAAGTCATCAGACAATCTGAGGAATATCTTAGGAAATTCCAAAGATAAGATTCCTAATTGTGAGAAAAGTGGAATTTATGAAATTAGTTGTAATGATTGTGACAAAAAGTATGTTGGGTAAACTAAAAGGTCAATTAAAACAAGATTTAAAGAACATTTAGCACACTTAAGATACAATAGAACAGAAAAGTCTAGCATTGCCGAACATGCCCTTGAAGCTGATCATACTGTAACATTAGATAATCTAAGATTAATAAAAAATGTATCTGATAGGAGATTGTTGAACGCATACGAAAGTATGGAAATCATAAAATGTAAAAGTAGTTTAAATAAAGACAGAGGGCCTATTCCTTATAGTCCCCTCTACTGGGTACTTGACCGGAACTGAGGGCCTTGCCTGTGTCATTAGTTCCGCTTGAGTAATTCAAGGGTTAGCCTAAGTATAAATAGGTAGATTTGTAGTTTAGCTTTAGTCAATCATCGCTCCTGATGAAGCTAACATGGTTAGCGAAACGCGCGTCGAGTGCAAAAATAAAGTGTTTGGTGTAGTGGTGATATATACTGAGTAGTATCATTGTGCCAAAGATTCCACATTCCCAACTAAGACGTTTTTACTTGACAGACCGTAGTTTCTCTGGCATCACACTAACTAAACTTTTAAAGAGCACGATGGTAGGATACAACGAATTGTATTAAGTACGCATACCTATTACTCCATCGAAAGCTGACACAGCAGCTTTCGAACCGACAGAGTGGTTGACACAGTCAACGCTTTAAAAGCAGGTAGCGCTTTTCGAGGGATCCTTTCTCAAGTATATATAATTATTGTAAAGCAACTGATAATAGACAGAAGTCCATATTCCAGCAGTTTACTAGCTGTTCTCTTGTCTGTCAAATCCATCCTGAGACGCGTTTCGCCGTATCACGGCTCGTCAGTCAGGCTAGGATTGACAAACAAGAGAACGGTATCAAGTGGTACTTATCCCAGAAGTTACGGAGCACGATGGTCGGATACAACGAATTGTATTAAGTTCGCATACCTATTACTCCATCGAAAGCTGACACAGCAGCTTTCGAACCGACAGAGTGGTTGACACAGTCAACGCTTTAAAAGCAGGTAGCGTACTTAATACAATTCGTTGTATCCTACCATCGTGCTCCGTAACTTCTGGGATAAGTACCACTTGATACCGTTCTCTTGTTTGTCAATCCTAGCCTGACTGACGAGCCGTGATACGGCGAAACGCGTCTCAGGATGGATTTGACAGACAAGAGAACAGCTAGTAAACTGCTGGAATATGGACTTCTGTCTATTTTCAGTTGCTTTACAATAATTAAAATTTTAAAGTGTTTTTTTAACCTTCTTATTTTTAGTAAGTCAGGGATAAATTGTTGTTTCTGTTAAGATACTTCCTCTTACAGTTTTGTTTACAGTTATTTTTTCAATATAGATTTTTTTCGATTCAATACATCAGGGCGCTTAGATAATAACTAGATAGAGTAAAAGGTAATTTTTTAATACTTTCTCTGACATCCGACTAACTACAATTTTAAAGTGTTTTTTTTAACTCTCTTGTTATTAGTAAGTCAGGGACAAATTCTTGATTTCGTTAAAATACAGTACAATCCCGATTATCCGAATCGCGCTTATCTGAAATCCGGCTTATCCGAAACAAACTGTTAAAAAGCAAATTGTATTCCCATTAAACGAAAAAATCCCCATTATTCGAAACAGACGATGAGTGGTTTCCTTAACGCGTCGGGGACTCTCCGACGTCTAGAATTTCACCCCTGTCTATGTTTTGGTTAGTCGACGAGTGTTATAAGTTACTCATTACGTCTATTATTATCGCAGAGGTAATAGTTTCGTTTTAATAGACATATTACAAAATGGAGCGTCATAATAATATGCGTAAACGTATTGTTATTACCTCAAAAGAGAAACTTGAAGCAATTTAACGTTTAGATAATGGCGAACTTCTTAAAAATATAGCGAAGGATTTCGGTGTAGCCGTGAGTACTGTTTCAGAGTGGAGAAAAAATCGCGAAAAGTAGTGTTTTGTCATCGCTCACACAGGCACGAAAAAGTATGAAAAGCTGTGAATAGCAAAAATTTTTATGGTTTACACAGAATCGAGAACGTGGAACACCAATTTGAGGAACAATTTTAAGGCAGTGAGTTTAAGCGAAAAGTTTTTCTGCAAGTGATGGATGGCTAGACAGGTGGAAAAAAAGACATGGTGTACGTCAACTGAAAGTTTGTAGAGAAAGATTGTCGGCTGAAGTATCTGCTGCAAAAAATTTGTAGAGACTTTTGAGCAGCTTATGCAAGAACATGGTTTACGACCAAACCAAATCTATAATTGTGATGAAACAGGCTTGAACTACAAAATGTTGCCGTCAAATACCTTAGCTTCAAAAACGGAAGCTGGAGCACCTGGTTACAAACGTAGCAAAGAATGTATTACTGTTCTTGCATGCAGTAATGCTTCTGGAAGACACAAACTCCCATTATTATGTATTGGTAAGTCAGCAAATCCACGAACCTTTAAGAATATTCGTCATAATGCTTTTCCTGTTTTGTATAAAAATCAAAACAATGCCTGGATAAATTCTACTCTATTTAAAGACTGGTTTTTTGGAGATTTTGTTCTCAAAGTGGAATTTTTTTTAAAAGAACATGGATATCCTAGAAAATGTATTCTGTTACTAGATAACGCCCCCACTCAGCCAAGTGCGGAGCAACTTGAAAGTGGGGAGATAAAAGCAATGTTTTTTTTCCCTCCTGCTGTAACTTCTCTCATTCAGCCTATGGATCAGAGTGTACTGGAAAATTTAAAACGCAATTAAAGGCGTTTGTTATTGGAGCATAGTTTAGAATAAGTAGATGAAGGTGGCAATCTTACTGATTATCTAAAAAAGATAAATTTGAAAAATGTTATATATTGGATAGCTTCAGCCTGGAATCAAGTAAAGAGTAGTACTCTGGAAAAATCTTGGTCAAAATTGATTCCACAAGAGGAGAGACATTACTCAAAGGCAGAAACAGAAGATAATGAAAGTTTACATCAAATTATTACAAGAATATCAGGATGTGAAAGTGTTACGTAAACCGATGTTTGTGAATGGTTAAACAGTGATAGTGTAGAAGATGAAATCACTGACCAAGAATTAATTAAAAGTGTAGGCAAAAATGCTAATAAAATAGACAGTGATGACGATGATGATAACGAAGTAGAAGCCACTGGCAATATTCCAGTAAAAATGTCACATTCAGAAGGACTAGAGGCCCTAGAAAAAGCGTTAACTTATATAGAATAATAAGAAAATGTTTTTCGTATCAAACGTTGAAGAGACATTGCAGCCAAAAACAGAACTAACGCAAAACGAGTGCAGTTAAAAATTACCTTATTTTTAAGACATTAAAGTTAAGAATGAAACTGTTTTATTTTCGATTTTCCGTACATATGCAAATGTTAACTGGGTACAGTGAGAGGTAAATTTTGAAATATTTTCTCCGAGGCCAGACTAAATAGAAATTTGAAAGTGAATTTCTTGAGTAAGTTAAAGATGCCAAAAACTACTAAATAAATGAAACTTAAGTTATCTATTCTACACACCTTATTCTAGGAAGTAGTACTGTTATAACTTAAAGATGAACTCCGTAGTTGTTTCATATTTACCTGAAAAAGAAAAAGTGTTTTAATGCCAATATAAAGTTTGGTTTTAAAATGATGATATTAAAAAAAACAAATTGATAAATGAAATAAACTTTTTTTTGAAAATCTTATCTAAATGTGAAGCGTTATGTTCCCGGCAAAATTCTAAGCAAACGGTAAAACTATTGATTCCACGTTCTCCAACTGATTCCCCGGAACGCTCCAATTGTTCCATGCTGCGTAACTTGAACATTAATTGGTGCAAAAAACAAAACCAACAGTATTACAATTTGTTTTATCCAGACAGATTTATAAAAATACTTTAAAAAATGATAACAATTGCTTGACAAATAACACAGGCCAACAAAACAATATTTGTAAAAACTTTTTAAACCAATACATCTAAGTGTTATGTATTTTTGGGTGCTGAAACCGTATCTGGTATCAGTTTTTTTTGTATCACCCACAGTTGTGTCACAATATGTCAGCGATTAAAAATCAAAAACTTAAACCTCTTCCTGCTTGAAAAACTGAGCAAACTCTTGATCTCTTGTTCTATCATGGCAAATAGATGTTTCAGATTCCAATAAAAGTTTTTCTTTCAGCCTAGAACCAAGCAAATCTGCTTTGTCCTTAGTCAAACCCAAATCTCTCACTAAATCATTTAACTCAGCTTGTATAAACAACTGTGGTTTTAAATTTTCTAGAAAACATTGAAACTCATCAGCATCCGGTCGACTTTCAATAAATTCGAGACTGGACTGTAAAACGTCATCAACAGACTGAGGTGGCTCAGGGACAGGAAGTCCCGGTCCATGTCCTACCGGCCGATTAGCTGAAGTAAAGTTAGGATAGACAATTATTTTCTTATTTTTGGAATTATATCCAGAAACATCAACACTGCAAAAATAACAATCATTTGAATGATTTTCTTGCTCTCCCCATACCATGGGTAGTGCAAATCTAAAAGCTTTCTTTTCTTTCTTATACCATTTCCTAAGATCCTCGACACAAACATAACATACTTGTGAGGAGCCCAAATTCTTGATTACCGATTTCTACACCAAAATATGCAAAATATACTTTTTTTACAAAGTCAGTAATGTTTCTTTGATGTTTTTTAACTACAAACTCACCACATATATAACAAAAAGTGTTAGGAGAGATTTTACAACCACGATTAGCCATACTTTAAGTGTGAATTAAAGCACCTGGGTTAAACAGTGCAATGCGAGGTTATATTAACTGGAAGAAAACAAACAGCTGTGACATTTATCGGAACTGCCAACCTAGTAACATTTTATTACCAACCTAACATTCGAATAAACTTTTCACATTTTGCATATTGAATTGTGAAAAATTGGTGGGTGATACGACTTTTTTTATTATTATTTTCGAACTCAACATACCAAAAAACATAGGAATCAGGTGAAATTATTGAAAAAGTTTTTTCCTCGTTGGCCTGTGTAATTTATCTGGTATATAAAAGAAAAACAAAAATTTCAAGCTCATCAGTTTTCAGTAAAGATCGGAAAAAAAAACTTTGTTGAACACTCATTTGGGGTGGGTTTTGTGAAGTCACTGATAATTTTATATCTCCGTAATAAAAATTTTATTTTAAAAGCAATCAAAGTACAGAACACTAATTGCGTAAGTCCAACTTGCCTTTTGTCGTTTTTTTTTAATCAGTTTAAACACTCATGGCTTCATTTACGCTGTGTAAGTGGTATTAAAAGCAAGATTATCTCCACATGATAATTGTAGAATTAAGCAACAGGCTAAACAACTCGAAAACTTACGAGGCTGGTTTGAAAAGTCCGTGCAAAGTCCGAGAGATGGCACCACCGGCGCGTATCGAGGTTATGTTTAGTTAGTAGCATCTCTTGAATGAACGCACATCAAATCCATATGGTGATGGATGACAGAAGAGTTAAGGTGCGTGAGATTGCTAGTGCTGTGGGCATCTCGACTGAACGGGTACATAATATTTTGCATAAACATTTGGACATGAGAAAGCTATCCGCAAGATGGGTGCCGCGATTGCTCACGCTTGACCAAAAACGGAATCGTGTGAAGTGTTGCAAAGATGGTTTGCAGCTGTTCCAGAAGAATTCGGAGGACTTTAAGCGTCGTTTCGTCACTGTGGATGAAACATGGATACATTACTATACTCCTGAGACCAAACAACAATCTAAACAATGGGTTACCAAGGGGGAATCTGCACCAAAAAAGGCGAAGACCGTTTCTTCGGCCGGAAAGGTTATGGCGACTGTCTTTTGGAATTCGCAAGGGATAATCCTCATCGACTATCTGGAAAAGGGTAAAACTATTACAGGTGAATATTATTCATCGTTATTGGACCGTTTGAAAACCGAGCTGCAAGAAAGTCCTTTTCCATCACGACAACGCACCAGCACACACCTCAGCAGTTGTGGTCACAAAATTAATGGAAATAGGATTCCAACTCGTTTCACATCCCCCCTATTCTCCAGACTTGGCTCCCTCGGACTACTATTTGTTCCTCAATTTGAAGAAATGGTTGGCAGGACAAAGATTTTATTCAAACGAGGAGGTGATTGCAGACACTAATGGATATTTTGCAGACTTGGACAAATCCTATTATTCGGAAGGGATCAACAAACTAGAACATCGTTGGACGAAGTGTATAAGCCTAAAAGGAGACTATGTCGAAAAATAAAAAAGGTTTACTCCAAACACATAAGTAGTTTTTATTTTTGCACGGACTTTTCAAACCAGCCTCGTACTTATGAGACACCCTGTTCATATTTTGCCGATTCAATTTCTAAAATATTATTTGATAAATTAATTTGCCCAAAAAAAAAACCTATATTTTAAGTTGTAAAACAAACATTTATCATCACTTCGTTTGTTCTAGAAGACCAGGCTGCATAAACGATTGCAACATAAGAATTCCAACAGAAAAACCCATATTTCTTTATCTAATAAAATTACATCACACGTGTTCCTGCCGTGTCACCCTATTTTTTTTTTTCCTAAAAATATTTCCCCTCTTAGCGAAATTCGTTCCATCCGAGCGACACCTGTCCCTTTTTCTGCGTAACAAACATGTCAACAAAAATCAACATTTACCAAATAGATATAGAGATGCCTTCGAGGGGATGATTCACAATGCTTCTGACAATATATTGTACACAGACACACGCATGTCAGTGTCGGAGTACAGAAAAAATATATATAAAATTCATTCACTTCAAAAAATGTGTTTAAAATTTCACAATATTTTTCGGTAAAATTAACTGTTTTGTCAACCAACAGTCGCAGGATTTATTTATACATTTAGGATGCTACGAGAACTTTAGCACTTCCAAAAAACGCATCCATTAATTACAATATCAAAATTACAACAAATTTAAACTAATCTAAAAGTAAAAGCTGGTCAATAGCGGTGTAACGGATAGAGATGTCAATATTGTAACTACCGGGTACAAAGTACCCGTTACTAGTCCAGATCCGAAGTATCGGGTAGTTGACAATAAACGTACCCGGTATCCATCTACACACTGATGGCGTCTGCGGCCAACCAAACTAAAACTACCAATGCCATACTGGTAGCGGTAGATACCTACTCGTCTCTACGAAATATATCTCGTCTTTATCGGTGGCGTTCGGTTTCGTTACATTCGGTATCAAAAGTAATGACTGACAAGAATGGGTAGGCGGATACAATTATAAATTATACCTACATACATATACCTGTAATTAAACAGGATGATAGTTACAAAAGGGGCTCGCACAATTAGGAATGCAAGCAAAATTTGCACGTCGTTCATGCAATATTTTATTAAATAGGTATATGAAATATAGGTACACATTTTATCGTTTATGGATATTGAATTGAATATGAATATTTTTTTAGTTACAAATAAATTAATTGGACACAATAATAAATACATAAAGAATAGGTCAAGAATTTTGAAGATATTTTTTCTGTGGCTTTAGGATTAGTTTTAAATTAAGATAAGAAGATATCCATAATATATATAAAATGCAACGTCTCTCTGTCTGTCTGTCCGTTAGTGTGCTTATCACTCAAGAACCACTTATCCGATTTATGTGTTTTTTTTTTTAAATAAAAACATATGGCCAGGTTATAGGATATATTTTATTACGTTAGATAACATAAGGAATAAGCAGTGACGATAATAGTGAATCAAGTCGCAAAAAGGTTTGCCGCTAGCGTGTTCTCTTGCAATACACTCCCTAAACCAGGGGTCGGCAACATATGGCACACGTGCCATCTTTGGCAGGCCAAGCAATTCTGAATGGCACGCGTACCTATTCAAAGTTTACACATTAACTCTGTAATCTGTGACATGTTTCGAAATTAAGTTAATAATCGAAGACAGTATTACTTTAACGATACAAACAAAAACGATATATTATATAGGTTACTAGGTATTATTACCAAAAGCTACTAAATATATATTTTGTAATTTATAATTTTATTGAATGCACTGGTTTGGTTTTAATTTTGGCAAGTATTAAAGACGGCAAGCCTCAAAATATAAGCCTAGGCAAAAACACAAATAAACGTCCTCAATTCAGATCAAAAGAGCCGCTATAAGGCGGTTTTTGTTTGACTTGACTTCAATCGTTCCGACGCGCGCCGCAACTCTTTTTATATTGCCGAACTTTAGTTTTTGTTAGATTTAACTTCTAGGCGACCCTTTGATTGCAATGGGCGCGTTGTAGATAATAATTTTTGTTCTAAGAAATTTAATAGACGTAATTATTGGAATTTTCTGGAAACATTATTTTTCTATATATAGCAAGCGGCTACACGTTTGGATCATTTAGTATAGAAGTAACATCCGTTCCAGTCAATAGTCGTCGAAAAGTTTAAAAATTAAAATTACGTTGCGTTATGGCCGCGAAGAAACAGAAGGTAGACGTTCGATCATTTCAAACTTCATGGACAACAGATTACGGTTCTGTACCGCAAAACGATCGGGCCATTTGTGTCCTATGTCGAGAAAGCGTAGTTGTCCGGACATCTAGTGTTCAACGACATTTCCACATAAAACATGAATCGTCATTTAAAGATAACGCAATAAAAGAGCAAGTAAACAATACGAGAAACAGTCAACATTCTTTAGTAAAGTTTTCCAAGGAAAAAATCAGGTAACTAAATGCACTTTTAAAATTGCACAATCGTTGGCACAAAAGGGTAGGCCGTTCACTGACGGAGAATTTATGAAGCAAACGTTTTTTAGTACTGGCGAGATTTTATTCGACGACTTGCCCAATAAGGATACAATATTAGCCAGGATTAGGAATATACCGGCATCAACGCGGACCATCGAGAGACGAATTACCGAAATGACACAAAATGTCCAAAAACAGCAGAGAGACACTATCAAACGGAGTTTTGTATTTAGTATAGCATTGGATGAAAGTGTCGATATTAATGATATTGCCCGTCTAGCAATCGTTGCGCGATACTTCGATGATGGCAGTGTGTGTGAAGAGGTGATTTGTCTGCTCCCATTGTAGGGAACTACAAGAGGAGAGGATATATTTTCAGAATTTGTTAAACATTTTGAAAAGCGGAACATTGATTTAAATAAAATTTTTTACGTAACGACAGATGGCGCTCCTGCTATGATTGGGAGACATAAAGGATTTGTTTCCCTTCTTATTGAACGCATGGGTCGATCAGTTTTGAATTTTCATTGCATAATTCACCAAGAGAGTTTGTGCGCTAAAATCTCCGCTGGAAGTTCTTCACTGATCCATAGACAATTTAAGGCGTTTCTGCAGGAATTAGAAAGTGCATATTCAGATATACCATTGTGCAATAATGTGCGCTGGCTCAGCCGTGGTAAAGTGCTCTCTAAATTTGTGCAATGTTTGGGCGAAATTAAATCGTTCTTGTTGGAAAAAAATCAAGTGGATGCTTATCCTGAACTAGAAGATAAGAACTGGATCTATATGTTAATGTTTCTTACTGATATTACAAATCTCATCTCAGTGAACTCAACTTAAAGTTACAAGGTTCAGGCAAAACAGTTCTGGATTTATACGAATCCTGGAAATCATTCAAATTAAAAATATATTTATTTATCAGCGATATTACTACAAACACATATAAATATTTTCCAAATTTAAAAACTTATATATCCAGTGTCGACGATGGTGCACTAATAGACGAAATTCTTAAATATATGACTAATTTAAAAGAGGAGTTTACCGAGAGGGATCAGGATTTCGATAAACATGGTCCTATGTTCGCTTTTTTAAACAAACCAGATTTAATGGATTTTTCCAGCAGTTGCTTTGACATATCTCTTTTCTCATGGAGGGACATTAATGATTTTGATCTTCAATATATTGAATTTAAAAGCTCCGCGTTATGGAACACGAAATTTGTAGAATTAAGAAGGGTATTAAAAGGTGACTGCCAGAGCCATTCAAACGAGATACTCAGTTGTTGGATGAGTTTACCAGAGAAATTTATTTGTCTTAAGAAAGTATCGTTTGCCATGCTTACAGCTTTCGGATCATCCTATATCTGTGAACAACTTTTTCCCATATGAGAGTGATTTTAAACCCGTACCAGGCTGACAACAGACAACTCGGAAGCATGTGTGGCACTGGAAATAACTAGACATGAACCGGATATAAGAAAACTCTCTAAAGAACTTTAAGCACAGGGTTCACACTAGGTCCTAGGACTAGTATAATAAAATTTTTTGTTAAATGTTAAAATTTTTTTGTAATTAAACCTTCTAAAAGCAATATTTTAAGTTAATTTAAGTGAATTTTTGTTAATTTTAGTTGTATAAGTACCTATGTCGGCACGCAAAATGTTGTATGGATGAAAACTGGCACCTCTTAGTTAAAAGGTTGCCGACCCCTGCCCTAAACCATTAAATATGGAACAATATCATGTAGAAAAGAATATAATATATATATAAAATGCAACACCTCTCTGTCTGTCCGTTAGTGCGCTTCTGACTTGAAACTACTTATCAAATTTATATATATTTTTTTAATTCATACATTCGTTCTCTGGCCAGGTTATCTATAATCTTATATAATATATATAAAATGCAACGCCTCTCTGTCTGTTTGTCTGTCTGTTAGTACGCTTATCACTCGAGAACCACTTATCCGATTTACGTGCTTTTTTTTTAAACATACATATGTTCCCTGGCCGGGTTATAGGATCTATTTTACTACGTTAGGTAACATAAGGAAGAAGCAGTGATGATAATAGTGAATAAAGACCTATTTCAAGAATGCATAAGAGCTCATGAACATAACACTAGGTTAAAAAATGATTTAAAACCAAATAAAAGTAAATATTCTTATATACAAAAGAATGTACATTTTTGTATTCTAAGATTGTACAATAGTTTTCCAAATCATGTTACAATTTAAAGAACGAACTGGCTGAAACTAGTAATTAAGAATTATTTAGTTCGTAAGGCGTTTTACAGCTTGGAGGAGTACTTTGCAGATGAATCACGGCTATTTTTATGTGTGTACTAAATATTTGATGAAATGCAATATTTTTAAGTTAAGTTTAAGAACTTTTGACTTTGTTCCACGCTTCTATATGGAGCTTTGTAATTTACAAGGAATAAATATAAACATTATTTATCTATCTATCTATATACCATATTAACTAAAACTGTAATTGCGCCATTGTTAGCACATCAAAGAATACATGGATGGCAAAAAATGACACACTGTCTCAAGAAGACGAGCGGTCACGTTCGTACTTGACAGACAGTACATCTCTATTAATAATTACTATTACTCCACATCGAACACTATTACGACCAGCTTTTCCGAAATATTTTTTGACGCTAACTCTGTCATCAAACTGACAACTGTGACAAGACACACACGCACGCAGACCCAGACTACCATTCGTACACATCCGAAATATGATCTATTTCCAGTTTATTGGCTCAAATCCCCCTAAACATCCCTCTTAGGCAATATAAAAATTGTCACACGGCCTTTCAATCTGATTTTCACGCGTCTATATTTGGAGATAAACAAAGAACGGGGTCTATGTTATAGTTAATATTGTTCCGACCGGACAATAGATCTGATGTATGGGAGGAAGATAAGAATCATTCATTCATTGTAGTATGATTTAATGTGGTGTGACCGGGCTTTTTAATAAAATGCTACAACAATTAAAATTTATTATTGTTAAGGTTACAGACTAATGCACTATATTTTTAAATATGATTCGATACGAAGCTGTAGATCTAGCCACGATGCTGTATTATTTACTTAATTAATTCGTTGCTGATTAACACAATTTTTTCTCTTTTTGAATACCTTTCTACACTTTTAGTTGGTTTAATTAACACTTGCTGGCCTGTCCATGAACCCGGGAAACACCAAACTCATGACACCAAAAGGTAGAGGACGATATTTACTTAGGACGTAACATCAAACTAAGTAGAGAGAATCAAACCGCCAATATCAACAGACGTACACGACTTTCATGGGCAGTAACGGGAACTAGTCCAGTCAGAATACGGTTCTGAGGTGAAATCGTTGGGGACTGCGAATTTAAAAAAAAAAAATACTCGTCTAAACGAGTACATTAGGAAAAAATAATGCGACCGCTGAAAAATTGGGACAACACCCTCAAAAATGGGAGGATTGGCCCGTTTTTGAATTGTTTAGCGTATTTTTGCAATTTTATCATAAATTTATGGAAAATAAACTAAAAATTCTGACAGATTTTGATTCTAGAAAAAAAAAACAAAAAAATTAAGGGGCTTGGATCAGAAGGTTCAAATGGATGCCATTGGAACCTTATGGTCGGGAAAAATTGTCCATTTTTGTCGGTTTTTTTAAATCATTTTTTTATGATTAAATACGAGGCTGGTTTGAAAAGTCCGTGCAAAAATAAAAACTATTTATGTGTTTGGAGTAAAGCTTTTTTATTTTTCGACATAGTCTCCTTTTAGGCTTATACACTTCGTCCAACGATGTTCTAGTTTGTTGATCCCTTCCGAATAATAGGATTTGTCCAAGTCTGCAAAATATCCATTAGTGTCTGCAATCACCTCCTCGTTTGAATAAAATCTTTGTCCCGCCAGCCATTTCTTCAAATTGGGGAACAAATAGTAGTCCGAGGGAGCCAAGTCTGGAGAATAGGGGGGATGTGAAACGAGTTGGAATCCTATTTCCATTAATTTTGCGACCACAACTGCTGAGGTGTGTGCTGGTGCGTTGTCGTGATGGAAAAGGACTTTCTTGTGGGCCAATCGCGGGGGTTTTTCTGGCAGCTCGGTTTTCAAACGGTCCAATAACGATGAATAATATTCACCTGTAATAGTTTTACCCTTTTCCAGATAGTCGATGAGGATTATCCCTTGCGAATCCCAAAAGACAGTCGCCATAACCTTTCCGGCCGAAGGAACGGTCTTTGCCTTTTTTGGTGCAGATTCCCCCTTGGTAACCCATTGTTTAGATTGTTGTTTGATCTCAGGAGTATAGTAATATATCCATGTTTCATCCACAGTGACGAAACGACGCTTAAAGTCCTCCGGATTCTTCTGGAACAGCTGCAAACCATCCTCGCAACACTTCACACGATTCCGTTTTTGGTCAAGCGTGAGCAATCGAGGCACCCATCTTGCGGATAGCTTTCTCATGTCCAAATGTTTATGCAAAATATTATGTACCCGTTCAGTCGAGATGCCCACAGCACTAGCAATCTCACGCACCTTAACTCTTCTGTCATCCATCACCATATCATGGATTTGATCAATGATTTCTGGAGTCGTAACCTCCACAGGCCGTCCAGAACGTTCAGCGTCACTTGTGCCCATATGGCCAGTTCGAAAATTTTGAAACCACTTATAAACTGTTCTAATCGAAGGTGCAGAGTCACCATAATGTTTATCAAGCTTCTCTTTAGTCTCCTGAGGCGTTTTGCCTTCCATAAAGTAATGTTTAATCACCACACGAAATTCTTTTTCGTCCATTTCTTGAAAATCACTCGACTTCCTTGATTCACACGAATGCCAAACACAAAGAAATAGACCAATATGGCTGAAACTTGGTGTGCGTTCATTTAAGAGATGCTACTAACTAAACATGACCTCGATACGCGCCGGTGGTGCCATCTCTCGGACTTTGCACGGACTTTTTAAACCAGCCTCGTAGGTATATTTGTAAACTGTAAGCTAATTTTTTTTTAGTTAACTCTGGAAATATGTTCTATGGACATTACTTTAATTAATCCAAACATGATTTTAGCCATTTTTTAGATATTAGATGTAATTTTCACTCCTCATAATATTGATAAATTTTACCGATTCAAGTATTTTTCTTCTGACGAATTTTTCGGTACTACTACCTTACCTAAAATATCAGAAAATGTTTTTTAGTCCCCAAGCTTTCATTTGAGGCACTTAAGAACTCATTTAAACCATTTAGGCCCGAGAAATTGGCCATTTTAGTCTTAAATTTAATTTTTTTAATACAAATTTACGATTTCTTTTTTAAAAATTATTTTTTGTACAAGTAATTATTTAATCATAATTAAAAATGAGTCTATACTCGTAGATCGGTAATAAATTATGGTTTCCTTCCTCGTAAAGGTTCAAATTACTTATTAAGACGCTAACAAAGGGAGGAGGTGATTTGGATCACCAATTTGACTCAGCCACTCAACATGTACAGGGTGAGTCAACGATAGAGTAAAGTTCATTATATCATTTGTTTCGGGAATGACGAAAAAATGTTAAATATAATAGTTTTATGGAATGTTAAGGTGCACAGTTTAAAATATTTTTTGAGTATACAGGGTGTTTCAAAAAAGTGTGGCCGATATAACATACTTTTTTTAAACATCCTATTTTCTAATTTATTTTTAAGTTCTGCGTAAAATTTTATAACTTTTTTATTAATAATGTTATATACCTAAACTTAATAGTTTTTCTAATATATCAATTTTTTTTTTTTTAAATACTAGTTTTCAGTTTTGTAAAAAATTCCCAGTAGCGCCATTGTTTCTGAAGGTGAAATACTCATAATTGGCACGAGCGTTCTATAGAGACGAGAAAAAGATATAAGAAATTTGAGTTAGATGCTACAGGTTGTTCAGGTTACTGAAATTAAATTGAAAAATGTCAAATTTTTTAAATGGTACACCCTGTTTATTATTATTTTTTCTGATAGATTTTACAAATCCCTCAAACTTTTATTAAGTATGTCATATACCTATTTCTAATAGTTGTCGATATATTTTGACTTTTACAATTTTTACCCTTGTTTTTAATACACTTACGCTACAGCATCATAGGTGCCACAACAAAACAAAAATGTAAGCATTGTAAAATTTTAGCATGTCTATTAAGCAAGTAAAAATAGTTTAATTTGTTGTAATAAGTGACGCATAAAGGTAATAGTTATGGACTTTCCTAAAAATGAATTAATTGATATGGTTTATATACTGGGCGGGAAAAAATTGTCTTTTGACAGTAAAACTTTACGGACCGAAGTACCCTAACAGACGTATACCATCTAGAAAATCTTTTCAGTGCTTAATGGAACGGTTTGATGGTAGTGGTAGCGTTGAGTATACGAAATGGAAAGTAGTAAACCAGAATGCTACCAATGAGGAAAAAGAAATGGAGATTTTACTTCATGTTGAAGATAATCCCCAGGTCAGCAGCCGTCAACTAGTTAACTTATCAGACACATCCCATTCTACGGCTAATCGCACCACGAGAAAATACAAATATCATCCCTTTCATATGGAACTACACCAAGAACTTCAAGACCGTGATTTTGAACGACGAGTAAACTTTTGTACCACCATGAATGGCACAATAGAGACCGGTCCAAATTTTTTATCCAAAATAATGTTTTCTGATGAAGCTACTTTTCGCAGTAATGGAGCAGTTAACATCTAGAACATGCATTATTATTCAACAGTTAATCCGTTTTGGGTTCGGGAAGTTCAAAACCAAAACCATGGTCGCTTAATGTATAGTGTGGAATACTAAATTTTCGAATTATTGGTCCATATTTTTTCCGCGAACCGCTTAACGGGCCTAGATATCTAAATTTTTTGCAAAACGAATTACCCCAGCTTCTTGAAAAAGTTGATAACTTTGAAAGGGAACAAATGTGGATTCAACAAGGAGGAGCTCTTGTTTATTACCGCCGGGAAGTTCGGGAATTTTTAAACGATCGGAAATCATGCTTCCAACGTCGTTTATGATTAAATTAACGTCTTTGTCTATCGCTAAATATATATATAATATTTTGAAACTGGCGATTAAGGGATTTCTCGGGGTGCTGATTAAGAATTTGATGACAAGTTTAAAAAATTCTAAATGGCGGATCCAATATGACGGCCAGAGAATGCATTTTTTTTTTAAATTTGTTCGAGTAATTTAGAATTCTTATGTTTTCAATAACTGTTTTCTTTGTACCTGGATTTTTAAATGAAATATAAATAAGCTCAGACTTTTATCTTTCATTTCCCACCTTTAAATATATATATTTTTTTTATTTTAAGTTTAAGTTGTATGCTTAATAATAAGCAGAAAATACGTTTATCATGAACCCTTTTCTAAGACCAAAATTATAAAAAAAGAAATTTTTTTTTTAATTTTTAAGGATTTTCTAATATGAAGTATACTTTTAACTCTAACTAAACAAAAAATTGTCTGTATTTTAAGACCATTTCGTACTGCTCTGAACGTAAAATTACCAGCGGCTCACTACAGCACTATATGCACAAGGATTTTTTTTCAATACTATGTTTTATTACTGTATGCCCGTTAAAATCATGGAAAATTTCGTTTTAAGTTTTACAAATTATAAAGCAACAAAAATAAAAACTAATAGTATCATCGGAAAGCTGAAACTTTCTCCTTCAAAAAGCTACCCTTTAATTTTTTTGCACTCTGTAAACAAATAATATCGATTAACCTTCGAGCGGTGCGCGAAGACTTTCAAATTGACCTGTTTGACGAGCTACACTTTTTGGATCATCTATCCGAATTTTTAATAAATTCTCACGCTAATAAACAAAATCTGGAAAAAATCTATATCCTATTTTTTGTAAAATTTCTCGGTCTTTCACGTGGTGCTATTAGTTTTTCGATATCTTTTTTTATTTTTCGAGATATTACCAAAAAAAAACGAAATTTTGTAAACATTTCGAGTTTTTTTGCTTTACATTTCTGCTCCACAATTCCAATTTTATACAAAAAGCATTAATTTTATCACACACATATCGAATATACGAGGCATGTTTTTTAAGTAATCATCTCTGAAAAAACCGTTAATAGGTATTGGATGTGGAGCCCATATAATTCACAATGCAATAAAATCTGCTGCAGATGGTCTACCTTTAGATTACGAAAGCATTATCGTAAAAATACGAGGCATGTTTTTTAAGTAAGTACCGTTTTGCGATTCCGCCGCCGCAGCGATACGGTCGGCGTTCCGCGCATGCGCGCTGGTAACCTACATCTCATGTCTACGCACTGACGCCATTACAGTCTGATTCTTCATTGTATACGTTGTTTACTGAGTGTTTAAGATGCCTCCGACAATCGTGAGTCCCGCCGATTGTGAAGTACGGGCTGTTATACGATTTCTTAGTGCTAAAGGCGTAAAACCGATCGATATTCATCGTGAGATCTGTGAAGTTTACGGACAAAACATTATGAGTGATGGAATGGTAAGAAAATGGGTGAGAGCATTTAAAGATGGCCGCACAAATGTGCATGTTGAAGAACGGAGTGGGCGTCCTTCGGTCGTTAATGAAGATTTGGTGCAGAAAGTGGACGAAAAGGTGAGAGAAAACAGACGCTTTACAATTTCATCATTGTGCGACTGCTTTCCTCAATATTCTCGTAGTGTTTTGTATCGCATTGTGACCGAGAACTTTTTTCTCAGGCGGCAGAATTTTATGAGGAGGGTATTCAAAAACTGGTGCCACGTTATGACAAGTGCCTCAATATTCACGGAAATTATGTAGAAAAGTAGATTAAGGTACAGGCTTTCATGTAAAAATAAAATTATAGCGATATCTTTGCACGTCTTTTTTTAATTCCAAAACGGTACTTACTTAAAAAACATGCCTCGTATGTGTATTTGTTCCTTGGAGTTGAAGATTTAAGGTATTTAGTTTCTCGAATATATCGACCAAGTAGCTCAATTTCATCACAAATAAACTATCTCGAAACTTCTCGGCTTCCGGTCGGTTTTCCTCTTCTAGAAAAATGGCGATTTCATTTCTTAATTCATAAACACGTTGCAAACATTTCCCACGTGAGAACCATCTTGCCTCGTAATAAAATAGTAACGCTGAATGTTCGGCACCCATGTCTTTACAAAGTGCAGAAAAAATTCTAGATTTTAGGAGTCTCGTCTTAATATAATTTACTACGGTCACAACTGTAGTGAGCACAATATTCAGAGCAGGATTCATTTCTTTGGAAGCCAGAGCTTCTCCGTGGATCATACAATGTGTCCACACACACACAGTGGAGATTTTTGTTTTACAAGTGCTTGTTCACTTTGAAATCTTCCAGACATTGAATGAACACCATCGGTACATATTCCGACGCAATTTTTCCACTCCATATTTTCCTCGTTTCTAAAATCATTTAAGATAGCAAACAATGCGAGTGATGTTGCTTTGAGTTCTATTGGTTTACAGAAAAATACTTCTTCTACTACTGACATACCATCACAAAATCGAACATAGGCAATGAAATGAGCATCTTTATTGCTATCTACAGCCTCATCAAGCTGAATCAATTTGTCACGCAACTTCCCAAAAAGCTGATGCTGTACATCTTCAGCTATATCACCAATTCGACGTGCAACAGTATCATTTGATATAGGTATGAATAGCAATTGTTTAGCAAAATTATCTCCAGACATAGTTTTTACAATCTCAGTTGCTGCTGGCAAAACAAGCTCTTCACCAATGGTGTGAGGCTTTTTACATATGGCTATTTCATATGAAACTTTGTAAGAGGCAAGTAAAGCTTTTTCATTCACAGACAAATTTTTTAAAAAAAATGTTCTACATATGATTTTAATTCGAAGAATTCTCGGGGTTTGTTAAGGTACTCACTATGAAGCGTTTCCAAACGTCGTTTAAGTTTATTTGGTTTCATGCTGTCTGCTGCCAAGATTTTTGAGCAAATAACACACAGAGGACTTTCTTCTTCATTTACTTCAGTACTGGTAAACCCTAAATTTAAGTATTCTTGAGAATATTTTCTTGAGCTTTCACGCTTGTCTGTGCACTTGTTGATGCTTCACTATCGTCTAATGCTCGCTTACGCCCACTTAAAAATTTGTCCATGATTCTGTATAAATTTACTGCCGTGAATACTTAATACATTTAATTTCAATTAACACCTAAATTACAACATACACATTCACGATAAATCCGATAGCAGTAGAAGGATCAACTCGACTGAGACGGGCAATAATTGAACGAGGTGCAGCATTTATACACTTTTGGGCAGACTTTCCGAACGTTCGACGCAACTCGGAACTTCTCGCGAAGCCGCTACCGATATGGTGGACGTGATAGAAAGCAATAGAGAGGCATCGATTCTAGTTTTGTCAACGCAGCAGATGTGTTGCCAAATATGAATAAAGTTACTTATTCTTGGTAGTTTGTAAGATTTGTAATTAAGGTTATAGTGTAGCTTTAGCAGCAAAATTCTGAAAATACATTATTATTGTACGCATTGTTATTGTATGAGAGAGGGGGAGGCGCAATGAAAATTATGTTTGAAAATTGGGTCGCAAATACTGAAAGGTTGAGAAATGCTAGGGTACATCAAACTTTAGCAAACTTTTTTTTATCGTATTCTACATCCAAAAAAACTACCTGTGTACCAAAATGCAGCATGTTAAACATTTAATGAGAGCTCAAAACTTCTGGCTACTGGGCTAAAGTAAATTATAAAACTCTCAATTAAATTCGTAATTTTAAAAACGTACTAAACAATGTCCGTCGATAAAGTTCAAATATTTTGAATGACACAATACTCAATGCACATGAATTCGACGTAATCAAAAGGTTCAAATCTAATTCTGCATAAAAATGTAATAATCGCTGAGAATCATAGACGTATAAAACAGTTATAATGATGACTCAGTGTCTGGTTAGTACAACTACGGTTCTAAACAGTTGTTTTACTAAGTCGTTGGTTCCCAACCGGAGGGTCGCGACCCACAAGGGGGACGACGCCTTGGATTTTTTGGGGGGTCGACGGTTATCAACTTTAAAAACCAAAATTTAATTTTAAAATTTAAAGGTAGATGTTAAAATGTTAATAATTTATCTAGACATGCGACGTAATCAGTGGACGGCTGGCGCACGCACCTCACCCGCGAGCTTAAACTTTCGGATATAAATATAAGTGTCCAGATAAATTGTCGCGCTCAGTAAACTTGTTACCTAGTGTTGTTAAATCGTTATATATGAATAGTTCGTTGTTAGTTAGTATTTTGTTTGAGCCGAAAAACGATACAATACTAGGATAGCCCGTTAAAATTCGTCTTCGATAGGCAAGCCTAGAAACTTTAAATATTTTTTTAAATTATTTTAAAATATTTTATTTTCCAGACGTCCAACGTCATGGAGAAAAAAAGAAAATATTTGGAGAACTATTTACAATTTGAATTTTCAACTGTTATTAATAACAGCATAGAGAAACCACAGTGTGTTTTATGCAATGATGTTCTTAGTGCTGAATCTATGAAACCCTCAAAGCTCAAACGTCACTTAGAAACAAAGCATTCCGAACATATTACAAAAGACTTTTTTAAAAGACGTGAGGCTGCCTTGAAAAAACAAAAGTTGGATTTTACTGGAACGTTTCAACAACAAAGCCAAGTTCTACTTTAGGCATCATATGAAATTGCTTTGGAAATTGCAAAAAATGAAAAACCCCATACACATGCAGAAACCCCCATCAAAATCTGTTTATTAAAGTCGGTTAAGATAATTCTTGGAGAAGCGAGTGAGATTAAAATGCGTAATATATCCTTGTCCAACAACACAAGCAGAGCCGCATTTTAGGTATATCCACAGACGTGATGCAACAAATTTTATGTAAAATAAAGGCATCTCCTGTCTTTTTCTTTCAACTTCACGAGTCTACCGATGTTAGTTCATGTTCCCAGTTACTCGTTTGGGCTCGTGGGCAAAAGGTCGTAGCAAGCTTTTTTTAAAAAAAAACATGCGAAATTTTTAGCTCTTCAAGATGGCCAGAAGGAAAGTAAAGAATATACAAAAAACTAATTTATTTTTAATTTTTTTCGTTACGAAAACTTTTTTTTTTCGCTTTTGCTCTAGAAAAGGTACGGCTCACTCTCTTTATTTCTATTCAATATTTTATTTTAAATATAACATGAAAAATTATGATTTAAAGAATAGAAAAAGAAAAAATATAACGAAACAAAAATGGACTAAAATAATGAAAACAAAGAAACTGTTGACAGTCAAAAATTTTTCATAAAGAAATATTTTTAAAATTTGGTCACACAATCACTTTTTGTCTTTGCCTTCAAAACAGGCCTCAGTTTCGGCGATAACTTCTTCACTGGAGCCAAATCTCTTTCCCGCGAGCATTTTTTTGAGGTCTGCGAATAGATAATAATCGCTGGGGTCCCAAATCTGGAGAGCACGGTGGATGAGGAAGCAATTCGAACTTCAATTCCTGCAATTTTGCCATCGTAATCATTGACTTGTGACACGGTGCATTGTCTTGATGAAAGAGCACTTTTTTCTTGTTCATTTGGGGCCGTTTCTTTGCAATTTCTGTCTTCAAAAGCACCAATAACTTTATATACTATTCCCTATTGATGGTTTTTCCCTTCTCAACATAGTCGATGAAAATTATTCCATGCGCATCTCAAAATACAGAGGCCAAAACCTTCCCAGCCGACTGTTGTGTCTTTTGTCGCTTCAGGTGGCTTTCACCGGCTCCATTTGGCTGACTGCCGATTTGATTCCGGTGTGTAGTGGTGGATCCATGTTTCGTTTCATCTATTGTCACATATCGCGTGAAAAAAAAACCTTTTTATTGCGCTTAAACAGGTCCAAACTGCGCTCAAAATCATCAATACATTGTTGTTTTTGATCCACTGTGAGCAAATGCGGTACCCATTCCGAACAGAGCTTTCTCATTCCCAAATGTTTATGCACAATGTGACCAACACATTCTTTTGATATCTGTAGGGTGTCAGCTATCTCACGCAATTTCACTTTACTGCCATCCAAAACAATTTTGTGAATTTTTTTGGTATTCCGGTGTAACCACCTCATTTGGGCATCCAGAGCGTTCACCATCATTTGTGTCTGTACGACCGCGTTTAAATTCAGCATACCAATAAATGAGTGATTTTCCAGGGGTAGAGTCCTCGTAACACTTATCAAGCCATTTGCTTGAACGGTATTTGTTCCCATCAAAAAAGAGTGTTTAATTAACACACGAAATTCGATTTCTTCGATTATTTTGAAAATATCAAAAGTAGCATTACTAAAACCACTGTAACTTGTAAACTAATCGCCGAAATGTCATGAAATTTTGATACATATCATTTGAAGGTTGGTACTTCCTAAAAATCGTACGGAATTTTTGATAAGGGCGACATCTATATGTCAGACCAAAAACTTTTTAGCCTACAAATCACAAAACTGTAATATTCTGGACTGTTTAATGAGTTAAAGAATAGACGAGACACATACGTAAAATAAACAAAGAGATCTTAGCATATCTCTGAAAATAAATGCTGTCCACGGACTACAGTACACTACAATAAGACTTACTACGATGAAATGTTTGATGCTTACGATACAGGTGCCATTTGTATACTTACGAAGGTTGTTAGCATTGCAACTTATTTCGAAGCGTAGCGTCAAGGCACTAGGCGGTAATTTCCAAATTACCTTATATTATGTTTAGGTATAAGTAGGTAATGCCCTTAAATCCAAATATAATTTTTGTATAATATTGTTATTTTATTTGTAAACTGCTATATCATATTACTATTACTAATATTTCAGCACAAATTAATACGTTTCTGTTATCTAAATCATAATTTTATTCTAAAATACGTAGTATTTGCTTTAAAAACACTTTTTCATATTACCAGGTGTACAAGTATGAAATGCGAATTTCAGACAACAGATGGTGCACCAATGCAGTTTGTGCTATAAAGATTTGACACTGCGCCATTTTGTTGTGTCATCAACAAGTATCAGACGCGCATGAGTGTTAAATTGGAAAAGTGTGTGCATAGTGTTATGTTCAATATGTCGAAATTTATACCGAACAAAGAGCATTCGCAGACAGCATTAATTTTTTGTTTTTATTTGAAGAAAACTGCTGTTGAATCATACCGATTACTTCGAGAAGCTTATGGTGAACATCGCAAGATACGTGTGAATGATGGTTTCGGCGTTTCAAAAGTGGTGACTTCGATGTTGCAGACAAGATGATTCGCAAACACAAAAACAACTCGCCGAGCAATTGGGCGTTAGTCAACAAGCTGTTTCCAATCGGCTACGAGAGATGAGAAAGATTCAGAAGACCGGTAGATGGGTACCACATGAGTTGAACGACAGGCAAATGAAAAAGCGCAAAAACACGTGTGATATTTTGCTCGCTCGGTACAAAAGGAAGTCGTTTTTGCATCGTATAGTTACAGGGGATGAAAAGTGGATTTATTTTGAAAATTCCAAGCGCAAAAAATCATGGGTAGACCCAGGCGCACCACCGCAAGACCGAATCGCTTTGGCAGAAAGACGATGATCTGTGTTTAGTGGGACCAGAGGGGTGTGGTCTATTATAAGCTGATAAAACCTGGGGAAATGGTTAATACTAAACGTTACCAACAACAATTGATCGATTTGAACCGTTCGCTGCTTGAAAAAAGGCCCGAATACCGAAGGAGGCAACACAAAGTCATTTTTCTTGATGACAGTGCTCCATCATATACGGCAAAACCAGTTCGCGACACGTTGGAAGCACTCAGCTGGGAAGTTCTACCCATTGCGGCTTACTCACCAGACTTGGCTCCTTCCGATTACCACTTGTTTGCATCGATGGGTCACGCACTTGCTGAGCAGCGCTTTGGTTCGTAAGAAGATGTGAAAAAATGGCTCGATGAATGGTTCGCAGCAAAAGGGGAAGATTTTTACTGGCGTGGTATTTACAAATTGCCCGGAAGATGGGAAAAATGTATAACAAGCGATGGAGCATACTTTGAATAAAGTATTTTTTATCATTCTTCCGAATTTAACATGTTTTTTTAGAAAAAAAATCCGCATTTCATACTTGTACACCTGGTATATTTAAGATAAAATATTAAATAGAAATAAATATAATGTACCAGAGTTTTGCTAGAGCAAAAACGAAAAAAATTGAATTTTTCGTAACAAAAAAATTTAAAAATATGATAGTTCTTTACGTATTCTTTATTTTTCCTTCTAACCATCTTAAAGATCATAAAATTTCGCATATTTAAAAAAGCTTCCTACAACCTCCATCCATAATTTTCCTATAATTTAAAGCCGTAATATCGAACTGAACGGAAGTTACCCGTAAAAAAAACATTTTGCCGTAGTAAATGTTTTTTTTTAGATTATGTACTTAATATTTTTTAATGTAATCTACGTAGTTTTTTTGGCAATTTTATGACGAGCAAAATGATTTTTTTTTTGTGGCATAACAACGAACAGATGCTGAGATATTTAAATAGTGAGCCGAAAGCGTTAAAATATGAAAAAAATGCAAAATAGAAGAAAAATTAGACTGAGAAAACTCGTTTTATAT
>CM032448.1:18188539-18216039 GCA_019049505.1 Pachyrhynchus sulphureomaculatus
GAATGTTTTTACAGAAATCAAAAATTTTCAATAGGAAAAGAATTACAAACATTTTTCCAAAATGCAGATTTTTGAAAAACACCCTGTATATCTAAAACGGTACTAGATAACGATATGCGGTTCACCATTGAGTTTATCATAAAAATTGAGCTTCAGACACCGACATCAGTTTTCGTCTATCTCCGTTAGATAAAGAGGTTTACCTTTAAAAGTGTGCAATTTGGACCACCCTGTACATTGAAAATACATATGTTTCAGACATTAACCGAGTTTCCAGAAAAATATTCATATTTTTTTATATTTGTATAAAAAAACTGAATCCTTATAATAAATGACACACAAAGCAACAGAGAATTAGAGAGTGTATAAACACACCGAAATACTCCGAAAACAACCCTCCATAAAGTCCCATTTCGCAAAGATAAAACCTGATAAGGTCCTTTCGGACTTTATTTACGTTGTTTCACGGTGGATTTTTTCGGCGCGAACGACCGACAAATTTAATTAGTCAACCGTATTTCTACCGAATCTCGTGAGTACTTTACAAAGGGTATATCGGAGCTCCTACATGATAATAATTACCTAGAAAATGTTTCTTTCAGTTTTTTATGAAAAAAGTTGTCGAAAAAGTATTGGGCCAGAATCAAAATTGAGACAATTGTTTTTTAGTGTTCGGTACGGAACACTTTAACATCACTTCGGTGTCTATCTATCCATCTGTCACATCTCCGAAACTATTTGACATAAAAAGTTGAAATATGGCACTAATATAGGAATTGATGGTCTCATCAGAGCAGTGTAGTTTTGAAAGTTAAATTTTAAGTTAAGGGGTTAGTTCTGGGGGGTGAAATTGGAACTGAAAAAAAAAAAATTACCAGGTCATCGAGTGGGGTGTGAAATGAAAATATATGCAATGTAATACTTGCGTACACTTTTCTTTGAATTATTTTTAAAAAAATTGCGAAAAATTGTTGTCCCCTCCCCTTATCTCGAGAAGTACTGATCAAAAAATTTTAAAAAAATTCCGGAATATTCTCCACAGGATGTAGATTGAACGAAAATTATCACGAGTGCATTACCTTTAATAATTTATCAAGGCCATCAATTTTCAGTAAAGATAGGAAAAAAACTTTGTTAAAAACTCATTTGGGGTTTGTTTATACCTCTGTAACAATTTTTTTATTTTAAAAGCAATCAATGAACGAAATACTAATTGCACAAATTCGACTTGTACTTGGCCGGTTATATATGTTTTGAAAGAACTTATTATTAAACCAAATTGTGCCATTTTTCTGGCAACACTATAATCTCGTCACTGTAGAACTTCTGTGAGTTTTGGACAAAAAATTGTGATAACTAGTTTTCACAGATCTCTTTTAAAACTAACTTAATACCATTCAGGGAGTTCTCCAGAGAGCGAAACAAATGGTAGTCTGATGGTGCAAGGTCCGGGGTATACGATGGATGCATTAAAACTTCCCAGAAAAGATCTCTTAATTTTTGCCCGAGTCATGAAAAATGTCTGGCGTTGTCATGGTGAATGACGACATCTTTTCTGTTGTCTAGTTCCGGCCGATTTTCTTCAGTCGCTTCCTTCAATCTTATCAACTGCTGACAATAAAGTACAGAATCAATCGTTTAGCTGGACTGCAGCAGGTTATGATGCATGATTTCCTTTGAATCCCACCAAATACACATCACATCACTTTTTTGGCGTCAATCCGGGGTTTGCCATCGTTTGTGGAGCTTTATCCTTTTTAAACGACTCGAATCTTTTTGGCATGTTATTGTCGTACGTGATCCACTTTTTATCACTCCTTATCAACCTCCTTAGAAATGACTCGATTTGCTTACGTTTCTGTAGAAATTCGCAGATGGAAATTCGACAGAGCAAATTTTTTAGCGTCATATCATGTGTCACCCAAAGTAGCTAGCTTACTCCAAATACTGTAAAACTATTTGATGATGGATGTTTAGTTCCTTGGTGATATCACGTCTACTTACATGACGGTCCTCTTTCACTTTTACCAAAATTCTATCAACTTTGTTGCCTTTGGTCGGCTAGTACGAGGAGGATATTTGATATATCAAAATTTCCAGAGCAAAAGCGACTGAAACATCTTTTGGCTGTTGGTTTTTATAACGTATCTTAACCATAAACAGTACAAATTTCTTCATAATCCCCCCCCCCCCCCCCAAGGTGCCATCCAATTTGTGGTTATTCTTTTCAGATCGTCGATCCATCTAGTTGCTGCTCGGTTACGGCTTCGTTTGTCCGCTCTTGATCGCCATTCCAAGATTTTTCTTGTCCGCCTACCATCGTATTCTCGCATAATACCACACTCATTTCCACTCCATCTTCGCTAGTCGCTCCAGGATGTCAACACCTGTTCTTCTACGAATATCCTCATTCCGTACTCTATCCCTTCGGCCTATACCACACATCGATCGTTCGTTCCATCTTACGTTGTGTTCGTTTAAGTTTTCATGCCGATATTTGGTGAGTCTCATAAGTGAAGATGGGCAGGACGTAATAAAAGCCTTCCTTTTCAGTCTGATTGGAACCATAAGCTGCCCATCCAAATGTTATTCTTCGGAGTAATTCAGCCGTTTGATTGTCGCTGCCTATCCTCACTTCATGACCCAGATATATATATATATATATATATATATATATATATATATATATATACATATATATATATATATATATATACATATATAATATATATATATATATATATATATATATATATATATATATATATATATATATATATATAAATAACGTATATTGTACGGTTTATAGTTCAGTGTTTTCTACAATTATTAACTGGTCAGACACTAGGTCAGTTATCATTTTTGTCTTGTCGAAATTGATCTTTAAGCCAACTTTCTGTGCCGCCTTTTACAGTTCTTGAAGTTCTTCTCCCAAGTTGTCGAGTGTAAGTACGATATCATCTACGAACCTGAAATGACCGAGCTTTTCCCTATCGACACTAACGTCTCTGTTATTCCATTCCAGTTTCTTGAAGACATGTTCTAGAACAGTAATGAATATCTTTGGTGACAAGGTGTCCCCTGCCTTACTCCTCTTTCAATATTGATCTTTTTTGTAGGGAAGTGAAGATAGATAGTTGTGGCGTTTTGTATAAATTTTTGAGTATTGATAATCAACTCGATATACATTCGATGCTTCCAGAACGGCAATTAACTCGACAGTATCGAAACCCTTATGAAAATCGACATACATCAAAACAAGAAGTCTATTATACTCAACAGACTTTTCGATCAAAATTTTTAAACACTGTAGATGATCGTCGGTTCCATAATTAGTTCGAATTCCAGCTTGTTGCTTGATGAGAGCTCGAATTTAGATTCTAATCTGTTAAAATTCTAGTATGTATCTTATATAAGTTTTTTACTTCTGAAGAAGCCATTGTATGGTGAAACAATTGTCAAGTGACTTTAAATATATTGGAAATTAAAACATAGTGTTGTTTTTATATAATTATAATCTTATATAAGTGGTTAAGCAAGCTAACTGACCTGTAATTTTCTACGTTCGTTATGTCACCTTTTTTATATAACAACACCGTAGAAGAGTATTTCACGTCGTTAGGATGCTTTGACTGTGAAGACACAAATTAATAAGTTTTAGGATGTTGTTCATCAGCACAGGTCTTATGGCATGCTCCATCTTCTCCAGGAGCACTATTGGGTTTCATTTCATCGAGGGCATGAAGTTCTCTACCTCAAAAAACATTGAGTATATCTTCAGAGTCCTTTTTTTATTTGGGTGGTGCTTGCTAGTTTGATAGATATGTGAATTATACAAAGTTATATAAAACTCTTCCACCGTACGTCTCAATGTGTCTCGGTCTGTTATTAGAATACCATTTCTCTGTTACAGTATATTCATCATCATCATAGCTTATTCCATCCGTAGTCGGATGTAAGCCTCCCCAAGTTGTATCCAATGAGTTTTGTTTTTTTCTTTTTGCATACAATCGTGTCCTGCTAATCTTTTTATGCCGTTCGTCCATCGTGTCTGTAGTCTACCTCTGCATCTTTTGTGTTCTCTAAGCCTCCATTCAACTATACGTCGTGTCCAGTACCAATTCCACCTTAATATACATATTTGTTGTATTACATCTGTCACTTTTGATCTTCTTCGTATCTCGATATTAGAAATACGATTTTGGAGTCTAATATTTAGTATTATCCTCTCCATTGCTCTTTGGGTTACCGGGAGTTTGTTTATTATACTTTTATTTAAAGCCCACGTTTCAGTGCCATATATTAACACCAGCAGTACATTGTAACATTCATTTTTTCCTAGATTTTAAGATTATGTTATGACACTGTTTTTTCTCCCTATAATTTATATTTTATTACATTTTTATATTTATTGCAGTGATTTCAATTTTTAAACAGTGCAGCTTAAAACAGTGTTTTAAATTTTTGAACAGTTTAATTTAAACCGGCAGTATGTAACGCGTGTTGCCGACTTGACTTATTTAGTTTGCATTAATTTTGCGTCCGGAAGTGAGCCATTTTAAAGACTTCAAGAAGAAGGGGCAAAAGATGGAATTTTTAAGGGCTTTTTCCACCATGAAGCAGTAGTGGCTTTTTCCACCATGAAGCAGTAGTGGCTTTTTCCACCATGAAGCAGTAACGGATTTTTTCCGCCAGTAGGCCGTAATGGCTTTCTTCTCCAGCATGCCAGAGTGGTTTTTTAGTGGTGCATTAGTGCAGTAACGGTTTCTAGCTCTCAAGTTTAAGGCCTTTTTCCTTGCTTGAAATATCCTGCTCATCCTCAGGCATTTCGGGTCAAAAAGTGTTTAGCAGCCCAAATGAAACCAGGATGGTAATGGCTGAGACAATATTTTTATGAGAATCTCACCAGGAGAGGCCACGTAACTTTTGGAAAACCCATGAGGAGAAACCAATCAGTAAGTCATAAGTACACCAGTCTAAATTTCCCACTTGGATGGAGAAATGTGTTTTCTTGTGGGCAAGGGAGTAAATCCATTGATCGGTGTTATTTTGACTTGGTAGTCGCGGACATGTCACCAAAGTATCATTTGAAATTGTCGATGTTTACTACTTGGTGGTTAACTGTAACGTAAAAGTATATTCCCAAGGCCAAACAACACCGATCAACGGATGTACTCCTGGACTTACAAGGAAACACATTTTTTCTCTTTCCAACGACCGAAGAATGAGGTCTATGCGGCCATTTTTAGACAAACGAAATATAAAACAATGGACAATCCGAGAGTGCTATCTTAGCAATCGCCACCGGCAACTTCAGCCTTCCAATCTGTAGGAAATGCATAATAGCATCTATGTGAATTTATCACTTATTTCATATAGGAACTCCGACACACCGTTTACAAAAATCTTCCGTGGCGAAACATAAACAACGTTTTCCGTGTTTTGGGAGTTCTTTTTCCCGGGTGGAAAACATTGATTTTAACGGTTCGAGGGTTTAGACGGTCTGGAAATAAAACACTTCCATTTACGGATAATACATGTGGAATTAAATACCTTCGGTTGAAGTAAGTGAAGCTGAAACATAATCCCGTCAAGGTCGGTTTTATTTGTACGTTTTTCCGATCTAAAATTCTTTGTAGGCACTCATTAAATTTTTGTTCTTTTCCTTTACTTACTTTTCCGTTACTCAAGTCGTTTAAAAAAGATTAGACTAAAATCAAGTTGTATAAAACGTAACAATGGTATACGAGGACTACCTTTTAAGTTTTTACACAAACAATGATGATTGGAACCACTCACTGGAAATAAAATGTCAAATACAGAAAGCTAGGATAACATTTATGAAAATGAAAGCACTTCTCTGTTCAAGAGAACTTAGTTTACTCCTGAAAATAAGGATAATCAGGTGCTATGTTTTCTCAGTCCTCTTGTACGGCTTAGACGCGTGGAAAATGTCAGAAGCCACAGAGAAGAAAATTGATTGTGTATGTACTGTCAACAATTGACAAAATTGAAGCGAGCGATTGAAAAAATCGACGGAAGTAGTCGAAAGGACGTCGTCTTCCACCTTGCTAACGCCTAATCACACACAGCTTTGATAACTCGGCAAAAATCGAACAATTTATAAACAGCATGCCATATGCGGATGATTCGATTTTCTTGTAGTCATGAGGGACTCCATGGGTTATGATCATTTCTAATGACTATATCCAAAATAGAACACTCAACCTATTGAAAGGGTAAATGAATTTACTTATTTGGGATAAGACCACGCACCAAAAATAAAATATCGAATGCAGGAAGCTAGGACAACTTGTTTAAGAGATCTTCGTTTACGCCTGAAAATAAGGATAATCAGGAGCTATGTTTTCTCAGTCCTCTTGTACGACTCAGAAGTGAGGAAAATGTCAGAAGCCACAGAGAAGAAAATTAAGGTATTTGAGATGTGAATCTACAGAAGACTACTAAGAATTCGTTGGAGAGATCATGTTACAAACAAAGAGATTATCCGCAGAATCGGTCATAAACTCATGATAACGATCAAGAAAAGAATATTAGAGTATCTCGGCTACATCGAGAAACGAAAAATATCGGTTATTACCCTGTCAGAAGAAGAAAATTATTTTGGCTGGCAAACATGAAGAAATGTTTTGAAATGACTTCGATTAAACTCTTCAGATTGGCAACTAACAAAATCAACGTCGCCACGATGATCTGCAATATCCCGAAGGAATACGTACCAGAAGAAGAAGATGTTTTCAGAGAAAAACAGATTCACTGAAATAGAAAAACAGATAAAGAGATTGTAACTGTCAATTTCCTCAATTTATTTTGGCATTGGTATATGAAGGCTGTCAATTGTTGGACTGTGTGAGAACTGGCATTGTCATGATGAAGAATGATGTGACGTTTTCGGTTGTTTTTCCTGATTTCAACGATGACTTCTGGCAAACAAATTGTTGTGTACCATTCAGCATTAACTGTTTTTCAAATTTCTAAGGCAATGGGTGCACCATGTCCAGTATAATCAAAGAAATAAGCGGCCATTTTCTTGGAAGTGCTTCTCGAACGAACTACTTTCGTTGGATTCGGTTCATCTTGGTACGCCCAAATAGTTGATTGTTGCTTAGTTTCCGGCTCGTACGAATATATCGAAGTTTCGTCTCCTGTTCTGATGTTGTATATGGATTTTGCATGTCCTCGGTCAAATTTTTTGAGCATTTCCTTACATCAATTGACACGAGCCTGTTTTTCAGTTTCGGTCAAATTATGCGGAATCTATCGGGAACAGATTTTTTTCACAGCTAAATATTCATGCAAAATCGAATATACTGCAGTCTTCGATATGCGTAAGGATGCCGCTATCTCACGGTAAATCACATGCCGATCCTCTTCAGATATGTTGCACACAGCATCGTTTTTTGGAACAACAACCGATTTTGATCGACCTTCACGAAATTCATCGCTGACGGAAGCACGACCATAACGAAATTCCGTAAACCATTTCTAAACACTCCTTTCTGATGGTAATTTATTATCAAAAGATGAACGAAGCGATTCGAGCCACTGTTGAGTTAGGCCTTAACTAAAATCGTAAAAAATCATCCAATGAAAACCTTCACGTAAAATTTCCGTTTGTTCACAAAACTGTTTTTTTAAATGCTCATTATAAACAAACTCCTGGGCCAATTTTTGAGGTGTCACATTAACAAATGTCTAATTTTATAACAACGGTAATGCCAGAACCTAATGGCGGTATCTAGTGGACGTTTGCGAAAACTTAAAAGGCAGCCCTCGAAAACTAAAGAGGCAGTAAATAATCCGGTACTAATAAAGAAGTAAAAGTTTTTAGTATTCGCTGAAATTCCTAACCTCTCCTGTGTTACTCGTATCCTATTTAAAATATCTACGAAGCAGGGTGGCCAGGTATGTCAGATAAAAATATAAAATAGAACAAATTTAATGAATTCTAGGTTTTAAAACCCCATTAGAAATATTTCAATTTGGCGGCCTTGAATTTTAAATATCATTCCAGGCAATTAGTCGAACGGTAGATGTTTAAACGCACTGTGAAGCTATATACACCTCCACATATTTACATTAAAACATGATCACACATCTAACCTGTCCTGAGAATTGACTGACTACTTTAATTGCTCACGAAGTGGCCATTATTACAGTGTTGTCAGACTTCCAAAATTTAACAGATTCCTAAGTTTATTAGATTTCTTAATATCATTGAAAGTTTAATTTAATAAAGTGCATAGTTTTTGCTAGTATAGAGGAAAGTAAATAATATTAGATTTATAAGTAACAGCTGCATATTTTCTTAATTTGTATTTGAATAAGTTATCCACTACCATGTATAAGCATCTAATAAATTAATAAATATGAGTTTATTTTTTATGGGTCTAGCACACGTGCTGCAGGGAAGTCCCTAAAGCGCTCCACGAGCGGCATGCGTGCGGAAAAAGCGATTCACGTTGTTCTTGAATCGCTGTAAATTCTACTCGGTGGGAAACACAGCGCTGGGCAAATTATTCCAAAGGGATGATGTTTTCCATATAAAAGACTGCTTGAAAAGCGTTGTACGCGGAGTAACAAGCTGAACCTCATATGGATGTGAAGCACCAGCGCGACGTGTATTTCTAACATGCACCGGTTTGGGCGGAATTAAGCCGGCTACATCCTTCGAATACTTTCCATGAAAATACTTGTAGAACAGACTCAAGTCGCAAACCGTCCTTCGATGTTCCAGCGAATCAAGGCCGCCGGTCAGTTCGGGTCTCCAATCAGACGAACAGCCCTTCTCTGAACAGAATCCAACAAATGCAGTGTATGTTTGGGAGCGGAGCCCCAAACATGGGAGCAGTATTCCATAGTTGGTCGAATTTGAGCTTTGTAAACAATTAACAGTTGTGGAGTGTAAAGCTTTCTGGTTCGAGATAATATTCCTAACTTTTGAGAAGCTCTCCTTGCTATGCCTGCAACATGTTCATGCCAGGATATATTTGCTCCCAAACTAACGCCCAACAAATTAAGCGACGATGCTAGGGGAATGGAGTGCTCCGACATAACTATGAATGAAGAGATAAGCGTACTGTCGTCTGCAAAGCTGTAGATTGGATTCTCGGTCTTTTCCAGCAGATCGTTAATGTAACTGAAAAAGAGAGTAGGAGACAGTATGGAGCCCTGGAGCACACCGGCGTTGATTGTGAAGTCGACCGCCACTAGTAAAGAACGCTCTCTGAGGAAACATGAGAGTCACAAACAGAATCTTTCAGACATACCACAAGAGCATAGCTTAGCCAACAGTCCATCGTGCGAAACACGGTCGAATGCCTTGGATATATTAAGAGCAACCGCTCGAGATTCTCCAAAGTGTTCAGTTGCGTTATTCCAAACATATGTTACATAAGTCAGAAGATCTCCTGTTGATCTATGTTTACGAAAGCTATATTGGTGATCACTAATAATATTGAATCGTTCAAGATATTTTAGAAGATGCTTTCGATGACTTTCGATATTGTTGAAAGCAGTGCGACTGGTCGGTAGTTATTTGAGAAGACCTTGTTCTTGCCTTTTTTAGGTATCGGCTGAACCGTGGCACATTTCCAGCAGGACGGAAATATTCCCTTTCTGTAGGATAGGTTGAAAAGTCTACAGAAAACTGGTGTTAGTTCCCTTGCACAGTTTTTTGAGAACTATGGCAGGTATTCCGTCAGCGCCAGAAGCCTTTTTGATATCTAGCAACACCAATAAGTATCCAAGATAGGTTTTACTACAAGACAACAGGCGACCTTTCTTAGCTGTTTAACGTATAAGACAGGGTTGCAATTTACTCCACTACTTTCTACTTAGCCTTACCGTACTCATTGATATTTTAAATGGCTAATTGATTTGGTGAACAAGCTACAGGCCACATAATGTCACAGCCCAACGGTCACGTCCTTCACAAGTCAGCACATTTTCTTGAAGCGATATGGCTTAAAAATTATACGTTCCATTTCTATTTCAAGTATTATAAATTCACCAAATTTGAAATGGATATTTCAATTCGTTCGAGAGTTACCATGCTACCTGACAAAACGTCAGACAGACGAAAATTAAAAATTATGTGATTTAAGGATGAACACCATTGTAGAGGTAAAAAAAGGTGAATTTTAAGAATTTTTTTAAGAAAAACTATTCAAGATATCGACTTGCGTAGGGAAATGAAAAAATGTTAATTTTTGTTACTTTGGCAGGCAAGTGAACAAAACAAAAAAAATGACAACAATTTTACTCTAAATTTTTAAAAAAAAAAAATTTTTCATTAATCGTAAAATCCCTGAGTTATGACCTCTTAAAGTTGTGTACAAAATTTTTAGTCAATTGATTGAAAATTCTTTGAGTTATGATTCAGTAAAGTAAAATCCCATCAAAAACATAAAATGTAAAAAAAGTCTCGCAACGCAGTCCTTCCACCACAAGAAGTTGTGAGATCTCATGTAAAACCAAGTCAGTTATTTTAGTTAGTATCTATGGAAGCACCTATTCAACAACTTTGTCATAAATTGTTATCTAATTAGTTACCTACCAACATTTATAGTGACCGTATCAATATTAGACATCTTTACTTCTATAATAAATATGACTTGGCAATCACACGGCAACATAATCACAGAATAATCTACTATTTCGATTGCTAAGTAAGTCTAAACAGTGCACTTAGGAATAAAGTATAATCACATAAGAATAATCTACTATTTAAAATACTTGGGGATCTCATTTCTTTTTGTAGGTAGTTCTCTTTTTTTTTCTTCTCGGGTAATATTTCTTGTACGTCAGCTATGGATTTTCTTAAAGCCCACTCCCTGTCTCTACGGGTTTTTCTCAAAGGCTATGATGTAACAATTTTTGACAAGTCTGGACGATAAGTGCTTCTAAGTCGATTAAATTCAACAATTGCGAACTCCTGAGCTTTGATACTACCGAAGTAGACATTAATTAGATGTAATCCGCCCAGACTTGTCACTCTCGAAAGTGCCACGTATGCTTAACCGCATGTAAACACTGAAGAACCGATGGCCATCAGTGCACTGTTTAGACTTAGCTCCTGACTTTTGTGTATGGTAATAGCATAGGCCAGGGGTGCTCAAACTAGAACTGCTGGCGATCTACCTCAATATTGTTAGACTACGATCGATCGACTCTGAGAGGCTGCAAGTAAGTGTGATGCAGGATTGTCGTCTAGGTAGGGTGTATCGTGGCATAGATATTAGTTTTCCGCACAATATGCATTTTTTTAGTCAAGGTAAGTGTCGGTCTGCTCTAAAATGTCAATGAAAAAAACTCATAATTATTCAAAATTGAGTTTATTGGTTCTTACAAAACAAACGAGTTCTAGTGTCTAAACTTAACTAAAGAGTGACTTTGGATGTTGAAGCGTGGCACTGCATGTCCTCAGCACACTTTTCATAAGATGGTACGTAATTACCGAGTGCTAATCGCAAGCATGATGACATATGTTCGTCAGTTAGTCGATTGCGATATTTTGACTTAATTATCTTCATTTCAGAAGATGCAGACTCGCACAAGTAAGTTGACCCAAACATTGCCGTCAGTTGAAGGGCGATTTGCCTTAGATTCGGATATTTATCTTCAGATATAAAACACCAGAATTTTGTATCAGATGCTGTGGCTTTGAGATGTATATCTGATATAATCTGCACTAACTCATTTTCAACAGAACATGAGTCCATGTTAAACTGACTTGTTATTTCAGTAGCTAATTCCTCAATGTTTTTACACGAAAAAGGATAACTCATAAATGATGCGATATTTGCCAATTTACTGAAATCATAAAAACGTATTTCGAATTGGCCCAAAATATTTGATAATTCTGCCTCATAAATATCATAATTCAACTGAGGAATTCTTGCTTTCAAAGACGGAAAATTTTTCAGATTCTTTCTTTTCAGTTGATCTATCATAAGTTGCAATTTACTTTTGAATGCGTTTATTGCGCTAATCATCTCAATAATAGTTTTTTCTTTACCTTGAAGCTCGAAATTAATGGTGTTTAAATGCATTGTGATGTCTGTCAAAAATGCCAAATCAGTCAGTCATTTTCCGTTTTTCAGCATCTGAGTGTCATCACCTCTTCCGTCCAGAAAAGTTGTTATTTCGGGCAATAATTCTTGAAACCTTTCTAGGAATTTTCTGCGACTCAAACCACCTGACGTCCGTGTGAAGAACTAAATCAGTGTGTTCAGCTGACTCACTAGCTTCCAACTGCAATTTAAAGAGCAGTCGTTGCAAGCTACGTGCACGGATAGAATTCACAATTTTTATTGCAATGCCCATAATCTCCTCCATGTTTAGAACTTTTGAACACAAAACTTGTTGATGTATAATGCAATGGAAGGACAAAAATGAAGGGAAATCATCATTAGCTCGACACAATGCCACAAAACCGTTTTAGTTTCCAGTCATTGCTGGTGCTCCATCGGTTGTAATGCACACTAGTTTATATATTGGTAGCTTGTAGTTTGTTACAAAATTGAAGAAAACGTCATATATATCTTCGCCACGTGTCTTTCCTTTCAGAGGAATCATTGTCAAAAACTCTTCGTTAGCCGACATGTCATTGAATACCACTCGAATAAAAATACACAGCTTGGCAGTGTCTGTCATATCGGGGGATTCGTCGAACTGTAAAGAAAAGTATGTACATTCCATGATATCATGTTTTAGTTTATCTGCCATGTCCTGACTCATGACTTCAACGCGCCTTGTGACAGTCGGACGAGATAACTGAAGTTCTCTAATAGCAGACATAATCTCTGTTTTATTTTTAAAATCTCCAAATAAAGTCTCACCCGCTTCAATAAATGCTTCCTTCACAACCAATCCATCATCAAATGGTTTCTTGTGTTTCGCCAATATATGAGATATTTTAAATGACGCGATCGTTGCAGCTTTTGATTGTTTGGCTGGTCTTGTGAACATGGCTTGTTCTTTTTTTCAAACAAGTTATCAAATCACGTACTTTTCGTTTTCTTAATTCACTCTGTGATGGAAAATCCTTTTCATAGTTTTTATGAACCGTTTTATGATGGCTCTCTAAGTTCCCAAGGCTTAGGTATTGCAACTGACGCACGGCAGATGAGACAAGTGCACTTATCCTTTACCTTACAAAAAAAAATTCTTCCTCCCAATCGTTATTAAAATGATAAACTTTGTATCGATGTATCGCCTTCAAGTTACAACTCGGACTGACTCCTATTCCTGCAGGCGCAACATTTATATCGGCGCGAACGAAGTCTCGAATGTTCCCGTCAAACACGCCGCCAGAATTTTCTAGAAAAATCGGCGGGAATCAAAAACGCGGCTTTTCTTTGACAAGTACCCCGCGTTCCTTTGATAAAGCCACTTTTTGCCGCTAGCAGAGGGTTATTACGATAAAAGAAAGTAATGAGGGGGTTATTCTGGCCTAATTGTGGCCATGTGGAATAAATTTTAGTAGTTTATTCATTACATTTTGTTTTAGTTACCTAAAACAAAATCTGTGAATAGTTCTATATCGGAATTTTTTTCTCGAGATCGACTCAAAAAGCACTCGCGATCGACTTGTCGATCGCGATCGACCCTTTGAGCACCCCTGGCATAGGCTATACATATCGGAAACTGTTCGCGATGAATATAAGCTCTATTAATAATATCAAATTTAGTTTTGACTGGACCAAGCTCGTAAAGATGTTCATTATTAAATGTAATATGTATTTTTTTAATTTTATTTATATTTTCAGGATCAACCTTTACTCCTTGTACTATACCGATAGAACCGTTGACTAAGCCAAGACTCACGTCAATATTTCGTTTTAACATGACTTTTGCTCCTATTTTAATAACTATATTCTCTTCTAGCCCAGCTGTCATGGCAGCATCATCTTCATACTTTTTCATAATTAAAATATACTTAAAGTATTTCACTTAACAATTTTTTAATTAAACGAAGTAGGTAAGTATTATTAAACGAACATATTTGATAAATGAAAAATATTATTAAATATAATATATTAATTAATAAATAATACAAATTATTCATAATTATGGATTTTTTATGGTATTTTATTGGTATTATTTACCGGGTCTCACGGTTGACCTTGCATTATGCTATGTATGGCTGAGCGCTGCGCGCCCTCCGCGCTCTATCTCAAAAACGGTTAAGGGTATAAAAAAATGTTTAGAACAAAATTTGTAGAGAATTTTATGCTCTACAATTTTCATAATGGATGCAAATATCATTGTAACCATAGGAAGCGAGATATTTGCGAAAAACCGATTTTTGTGACCTTTGACCTTGAATATCTTAAGACGCGGACACGAGATTTTATGAGACTTTTGAGACAACTTTTAGAATGCCAAAATAAAGGTTTATACAAGTTTACAGCTTATTATCTCTCATTCCGAGGTTGACCGTCTTGTTTGGCTTAAGTGACTGTACAATTTAGAAAACGGGACTGAAATTTCGGGATGTTTCAGTTTTTCCTTCCTTTATAGGCTAAACACTAACTAAATTTAAAATTTGAAGTTTGTGTGTCTGCTAGAAGTACCTTAGAATTTTGATGATCGGTGAGTGTGTCAGTGACAAAATTAAAGAACTTCGACTGGCGATAGTTCGTAAACTATAAGGTATAAATAGTAGGTAATTTAGGAATATAGCTAGTATAGTATGTCCTCATGGTTACTGCCGTGCCCCCAGAAAACGGTTTCGAGAAAAACGCGTTTAATTTAACGTAAACAATTTTGTGTATACCTTTACTCTGCAATGCTTGCACCACATTCTAGACAATATAAAGAATTATTTAAGCCAAGAAAAAAAATCGATTTTTGAAAACTTTATAGTGGTGTTTACCCTTAAGGATCCCAAATTGTAAAGAAAATTACAAAGAAGATACTTTCCGCCAGCGAGAGAAGTAATAAATAAATAAATAAAAGATGTCTAAAATTAAAGTCTACAGAACGCATAAAACATCAGTAAATATTCCTGTGTTTTATCTTTCCCCCAAAAATTTACTCAATTTTCAATTAAAAATCTCCGGGAATTCCAGCTATCGTTCCCCCTTTGCTTTTCGGACTGGTTCTCTGGATTCTAATTTATTATCTGATGATTTTCACTAATTAGTTGAAAATATTCGTTTTGTCAACGCAATCTCGAAACGCCATGTTTTAGATTCTTTACGCTATTGGGATGTTCCATATTTATTTATTCTTATTCTCTGAAAATAATTCTAAACGTTGATATAAACAATTTTTTTGTTTCTTCTTTTTACAATTCCAGTAGTTTAAGGAGTTACATACAGTCCCTGGCCAAATTATTAGACGCACTGCAAGATTTCATGTAAAATATTAATTACCGAGTGATATTGTACCGTTTTATTATTTTAAATTTATTTGTTTTTTATTTTTATATTATCCAATCAATTACCTATTTATTTGACATAAATAAAACAGCATTAATTAGAAAAGCATAAGTTTATTAAGTTTTTAAGAAAAGTGAAATTAATGTTAGTAAAAGTCAATATTTAGTTGAGCCACCTTTAGCCGCTATCAAAGCTTTAATTCTGCGCGGCATGCTATCAATGCAAGATTGTACTGTCTCCTGCATTTGAGGATGATGATTCCACACATGAATAATTTTTTCTAGGAGCTGGGTTTTGTTTGGTAATCACATCTTTAGCCACTTCTCTTTTCATCAGCTCCCACACATTTTCAATGGGGTTCATATAAAGCTTTAACAGACCGAGCAGTGTGGCAGGGAGCTCCATCTTGCATGAAAGTGAATGGTTCTCCATTTGGAAACCATTCTCTGAGCTGCGGAATCAACCGATTTTGTAATACTTCTTTGTACTGATCTTGACTCATTATTCCTTTGACGACGTACAGACGTCCAGTGCCCTTGCCGCTGATGACTGACCAAATCATCACTTTGGTGGGATGTTTAACCGTCGGGACGACACAATCAGGATAAAACTTTTCTCCATGACGACGACGCACATACTGAGCTTTATTCTGCAAAATTTCGAATGTGCTTTCGTCACTGAAGCAGACGTGTCAAAAATAGGAAAAAATATATAAACTTCCATGTTTATTTGCTTTATTTAACTGAAAAATGATAATAATGTATCAATTATTGATTAAATTGCTGTATCTTACCGATCTCCAGAAGTCCACATCTTTGTCTTGCCATTGTTTGGCCCACTTCAGGCGCTTTGCTTTCATTGAAGCTGTTAACTTGGGCTTCCTGGCGGGGTGACAGGCCTTAAAATCTAATTCTTTCAATTTTCTTCGAACAGTGCGCTCAGAAGCATTTACGCTAGCATCCTGGAGTTGTGATTTTATTACCTTTGTGGTAGCAAATCTGTTTTCTACACAAATTTTCTTCAAACATCTCTCTGACCGTGGAGTGAAAATTGGTTTTCTACCGCATCTTTTCTTTCTTTTCGGGCTTAATTCCTTCCCTGACTCAATTTTCTTTTTTTTGCGTCGTACACTAGCTTCAGAAACCTCCAATCTTCGTGATATTTCTCGGTTTGTAAATGTTTTCGCAATCACAAGGGCCTTCACTTCAGCTTTTTTACGTGGTGAAAGATCGCCTTTTCTACCCATAATAAAAATAGTCCAATTACTTTTTTAAAACACTGCATACAAAATAAACTAATAACTGAGTAGTATATAAAACTGTTAAACAAACAATCACAGTCCATAAAGCCACAGAAACACGTCCGTACCTGACTCGATTCCGATCGCGACTGATACAGGTTTGTACTTATTTACGTTCATGTATCACTTTGTCAACACAGTGTTACCATATGTTAAAAATAAATACAAATATGTAGTCTACAACAATTCTTTTAAATAAAAATCAATAATATTGTAGTTTAAATATACCATTATTGCATAAAAAAACTCTTAAGAAACATAAAATTACTAAAAAAAATACAGTGCGTCTAATAATTTGGCCAGGGACTGTACACCTCGAATATCCAAAAATTGGATTTGTTTTCTACAGATTTTTATTATCTATACTTCTAAGAATTAAAAAAAAAAATTAAGAAAATTCCTTTTCATTACAAAGTTATAGCATTAAATATGACCTGGCGTCGGATTGGGATAGCTACCTGTTTTCCGACACTGTCTGCAATAATACTCCGTCAATTTTTAATAATTTTTAACTTTTTTTTTTAAATCCTAATAATTACTTTTTCTACAAACTGTCCAGTTTTTTTACTGTGTCTTACAAACAATTTTTTATAAATAATGCAGACAAGGACGCGCCGTAGTTTTCATCAGTGGTCCATTTAACTCGATAAAAAATAATGTAAACATTTAAAACATATTTAAAAAAAATTTCTTTCTTATAATTGAGGCACCGGATTGCAGAACTGCCTCTATCCGTGATCCCTGTTTCCCTGGTAGGCAGGAGAGAGGTAACGCGTCGATCTCCCATAATCTCGCCTTCACCCCCATTATAGAGGTTATATCACCTTATCTATCATAATTTCGCCTTATCTCCCATTATTTCGCCTTATCTCCCATAATTTCGCCATCTCCCCCATTATAGAATCTTATATCGCCTTATCTATTATTATTTCGCCTTATCTCCCATTATTTTTCCTTATCTCCCATAATCTCGCCTTATGCCCTATAATTGAGGCTTATATCGCCTTATCTATCATTATTTCGCCTTATCTTCCATTTTTTTCGCCTTATCTCCCATCACCAAGCCTTCTCCTCCATTTATAGAGGCTTATATCGCCTTATCTATCATTATTTCGCCGTATATCCCATTATTTCGCCTTATCACGCCTTTTGCCGGACGACGGGCAAAGTCAATTTATGCAACGCAATAATCAACTCGTCGTTTTTCTATTAATAATTAACGAATCAAGTTATTTTTTGCATAAAAACACTCTTTAGACTTGTGCGCTTCTTATGGATATACTCGTTTGATAAAATTGTTTGTTTAATTTGTTATTAACAATGAATAAATTTTACGCTGAAAAATTTCAATATTAACTAAAAAATTGGTCAAAATGAAGAATTTCGGCTTGTTTTTCATACATTTGCGAGTATTATATCAAAGCAGCATTTGGTTTTATAATAATTGTAAAACCAAATGGTTTTTGAATTTTGGAGTTAAAAATTGTTAAAACGATTTTGAAGCGTGCATATATTTATATCTACACGGTTACACTATTTAGTTCTCTTATTTAATTTTGCTACGACAAATTAACAAATTAACATTAATAGTTGGTTATTTCGTTTTCAAATCAGCAGATTAGCTGATATATAAAACTGGTGTAATACCCAAGGATTGGCTTCAGTCCACTTTTGTGGCAATCCCGAAAAAAGCAAACGCTAAAGAATGTAGTGACCATCGGACTATATCTCTTATGAGTCATACCTTAAAGCTTTTTCTAAAGATAATACACATTCGGATCTACAAAAAGCTTGAAATGGATATTAGTGAGACTCAATGGGATTCAGAAAAGGAATGGGCACACGCGAGGCCCTGTTTGCAATAAACGTGTTGTCACAGAGATGCATGGACATGAATCAGGAGCTGTACGTTTGCTTTATAGACTTTGAAAAGGCATTCGATGAAGTTCAACATGATCAATTAAAGAGAATCCTCAAAAATAAAATATCGAGGATCTAGATATCCGCATTATATGCAATCTATATCAGACAGCGAGAGTACAAAAGTGGTGAACATGATTACGGAAGAGATAGAGATCCGCCGGGGAGTTTCGTGAGGGCTGCATACTGTCACCCCTTTTGTTTAATATTTATAGCGAGAGTGTATGTCAGGAAGCTCTGTCTGAGGCGGACGAGGGCATAACGGTAAACGGTGAATAGACTACGCCCCTCTGGTCCCACCAAACACAGAGCATCGTCTTTCTGCCAAAGCGATTCGGTCTTGCGGTCGATGTGGATGGTGCGCCTGGGTCTACCCATGATTTTTTGCGCTTGGGATTCTCAAAATAAATCCACTTTTAATTCCCTGTAACTATACGATGCAAAACGACTTCCTTTTGTACCGAGCGAGCAAAATGTCATACATGTTTTTGCGCTTTTTCATTTGCCTGTCGTTCAACTCATTTGGTACCCATCTACCGGTCTTCTGAATCTTTTTTAGCGGTTCTCCACGTTCCTTGTCTGCAACATCGAAGTCACCACTTTTGAAACGCCGAAACCATCGTTCACACGTATCTTGCGACGGAGCATGTTCACTAGAGTGACCGGATCTTATAGGGGGGAAAAAAAAATGTCAGGATTCTTGTTCGTCTGGACCCCACAAAACGATTCCCCTTTCCAGATATTGAGATAGCCGAAATTTGAGCTCGATTAAACGACGTTAACCCGTGCCGCTCGTCGCTCCAAAGTTTGAAAAAATCCAAATTTTTGGCCAAAAAGCTGACATATGGAGCCATAACTCCAGAACGGTAAATAATAGAAACAACGCTTAATATCTCAAAAGAAAGCTAATGTTGTTCTTCAAAATTTATATTCTATACATAATTGTTGTTATTTTAAGTCAAACCGAGTTACAACAGCCTTTAGCCCCAAAAAACGTGACCTGGTACCACTAGGAGCATACTTCGTATATTTTGTTATTAAGTGATAAAATTTTGCTTTTTTTTGGTATATTTTTGAGTTTAAAGTAGAAATATAATAAAAAAACAAGTAATACTGATAAGTCTAATGACATTTTTTATTTTAAAATATAAAAATTAGGTATATAATACACACAAAACAGACACAGAAAAGATACAGACGTAGAACCTACATGAGTTGATAATTTTACATAGTTATCTATACGCCTCTTAACAGAATTTCCAAGATATGGTGACGGCAAGCTAGGTATATAAACAATTCTCTTCCTAACATTTGCTCCAATATGACGCATGCTCCTTTGAGTCTTCCCGTGTTGGATGCTGTAGTGTCGAAGCAGATCGCCTTGACGGTGTTGAGAAGACCCCAGTCATGTAGGCATTCATATACGGCTACGGCTTGCTCCTCTCCAGAGCTGTTTGCTGTTACAGGAACTCCCAGCAGCTGTTCCTTTTCGCCATCTGAAATAGCTAGCTATTCGCTCACATTGTTCATTTTTTTAAACACCCGGTAAAAGTTTACCGTCCCAATGGACAACCACGGGCTCTTTTTCAGGAATGTTTACTTTATCAAAAATTTTTTTATTATATTGTTCTCTGAACATTTGCCTTCTATCATGTAATAAAGTTTTCGAGATTTTGTACTCAAGAGGGTCAAGTGCTTCTAGAGTCGCTATTAAAATTCTCGTGGCATTTCTGTCGGATACCTTACATCGATCTAATAAAATGGACAATTTCATGTTTAAAATCTCTTTAACGCCCCTTGCAAATGAAACTTTCAGCCTCTTGCTCTCAGATGGTCCTGGATCTTCTGCAGCTTCTTCAGGGATATCCATTTCCTCCAAGCTCTCAAGTTCCTGGTAGATGCTGTCCTCTTCAGTGTCTTAAAATATCTTCACTAGATAATTGTTCGATCTAACCAGCTCAAAGGCACTTTAGAAACTAAACTGAATAAATAAAAGGTCGGTTGTACGCTGAAGTAAAATCACCATCCATAAAATAGAAATTAGATTCACCCTCCTTTTTACCTGTCAAACGGGTCTTTCTTTGGTAAACTAGTCAGGTAATCCCCATATAATAAAAGATTAAATTTGAACAAAAGGCTCTTTATGTTTGAAAATTGAGTTCCAAAATACTTTTTAACAAAAAAATGTTAATTCCGAGACACATTATGTAAAAACCCGTAAAATTCTTAGAATACTCCCAAACTGGCTCCTACTGGTACCAGGTCACGTTTTTGGGGCTAAAGGCTGTTGTAACTTGGTTTGACTTAAAATAACAACAATTATGTATAGAATATAAATTTTGAAGAACAACATTAGCTTTCTTTTGAGATATTAAGCGTGTTTCTATTATTTACCGTTCTGGAGTTATGGCTCCATATGTCAGCTTTTTGGCCAAAAAATTTGGATTTTTTCAAACTTTGAGCGACGAGTGGCACGGGGTTAACGTCGTTTAATCGAGCTCAAATTTCGGCTATCTTAATAGCTGGAAAGGGGAATCGTTTTGTGGGGTCCAGACGAACAAAATTCCGACATCGATTTTTTGCGGTCACCCTAATGTTCACTATAAGTTTCTCGAAGTAATCGGAATGATTCAACAGCAGTTTTCTTCAAATGATAACAAAAAATTAATGCTGTCTGCGAATGCTCTTTATTCGGTATAAATTTCGACATATTAAACATAACACAACACTATGCACACACTTTTCCAATTTATCACTCGTGCGCGTCTGACACTTGTTGATGACACAACAGAATGGCGCAGTGTCAAATCTTTACAGCACAAACGGCCTTGGTGCACCATCTGTTGTCTGAAATCCGCATTTCATACTTGTACACCTGGTATGTAACCCCTAAAAAAAGCATATTTTTTTTATTTGTTTTATTAAAATTTTATTTAGTTTAAACATTTTTGTGAAATTCTTCAAATAAGCAAGATAAAGAGGTGGTTCACTTATAACCGGTAACTTTACACTCTTTATTTTATTTTTTAGTACAAAAGGAATCGCGTAAAAAAAAAAGAAAAAAACATCTTAACCTGTAATTATCAAATAACAATCCCCTGTTTTATTTTTCTTATTCGTGTTTTTATCAGCACAAAACTACGAATCTTTTATTAGCCTGTAAGTCCCGTAAGTCCCAATTAAGGTAAAAGAGGTACTTTCTTTTAATTTTCCACAACACTTAAGTCCGGGACGGAAATAAAGACAAAAAAAAGTTTTTTTCGCGATAAAACGGGGTTTAATTAAGGCCTAATACTTATATTTTTTGTACCAAGACTTTAGTAAAATGTATACATGAACATATTACGAGGGTGTATTCATAAGTTTCTTCTTCTTCTTCTTACGACGCAGTTTACTCACGAGGGTTGGCGATCCATAAAGCTAAACGAATTTTAGAAACTGCTGCTCGAAAAATATCACTCGAAGGACATCCAAACCACCTTCTCATGTCCTTCAGCCAAGCATTCTGTCGTCTTCCGAGCGATCGTTTACCCTTTATTTTGCCTTCAATAATTAGACGTAGAATTGGGCCCCTCAATATATGTCCGACGTATTAAGTTTCTCGTATTTTTATGGTTATTAATAATTCCTTCATTTTGTTCATTCTTTCCAGTATTTCTGTGTTTTATATTTTTTGTACCCAGGAGATGCGAAGAAGGCGTCTATAAATATACATTTCCAAAGATTCCAGTCGCTTCTCTGAGCCAGAGTCACAGAACCAGCTCTTACATCCCATACAATAGCACGGAGAAGACATACTCTCTCACCATTCTCATTCGGAGTTCGAGACTGATACTTGAGCGATGGAAAAATTTATTCATATTCATGTGTTACTTAGGCCCGTTCAATTCGGAAATATATTTCCTTTCTTGGGTCCCACTTGTCATTTATACTGGTTCCTAAATATTTAAATGTGGAGACCTGTTCTACGGTGTTGTCCCTTGTTTCAAGGGATTCTAGTGGTAGCTTTTTCTTTGTTATTACCATACACTTGGTTTTTCTTATATTCATAGTTAATCCAAATCTTTTCGCTGGCTGTTACGACTCAATTGTACAGTTGCTGGAAATCTTGATATTACCAGGTGTACAACAAGTGTCAGACGAGCACTAGTGATAAATTGGAAAAGTGTGTGCATAGTGTTGTGTTGTTGTGTTCAGTATGTCGAAATTTATACCGACCAAAGAGCATTCGCGGACAGCATAAATTTTTTGTTTTCATTTGAAGAAAACTGCTGTTAAATCATACCGATTACTTCGAGAAGCTTATGATGAACATGTTCCATCGCAAGATACGTTTCGGCGTTTCAAAAGTGGTGTCTTCGATGCTGCAGACAAGGAAAATGGAAAACAGCCAAAAAAATACGAAGATGTGGAATTGCAAGCATTGTTGGACGAAATAAATCGCAAACACAAAAACAACTCGCCGAGCAATTGGGCGTTAGTCAACAAGCTTTTTTCCAATCGGCTACAAGCTATGGAAAAGATTCAAAAGACCGGTAGATGGGTACCACATGAATTGAACGACAGGCAAATGGAAAATCGCAAAAACACGTGTGACATTTTGCTCGCTCGGTACAAAAGGAAGTCGTTTTTGCATCGTATAGTTACAGGGGATTTATTTTGAGAATCCCAAGCGCAAAGAATCATGAGTATACCCAGGCGCACCATCCACATCGACGCGCAAGACCGAATCGCTTTGGCAGAAAGACGATGCTCTGTGTTTGGTGGGACCGTAGGGGCGTGGCTTATTATGAGCTGTTGAAACCTGGGGAAACGGTTAATACTAAACGTTACCAACAACAATTGACTGATTTGAACCGTTCGCTGCTTCAAAAAGGCCTGAATACCAAAAAGGCAACACAAAGTCATTTTTCTTCATGACAATGCTACATCACATACGGCAAAAACCAGTTCGCGATACGTTGGAAACACTCAGCTGGGAAGTTCTACCCCATGCGGCTTACTTACCAGACTTGGCTCCTTCCGATTACCACTTGTTTTGCATCGATGGGTCATGCACTTGCTGAGCAGCGCTTTGGTTCGTACGAAGATGTGAAAAAATGGCTCGATGAATGGTTCGCAGTAAAAGGGGAAGATTTTTACTGGCGTGGTATTCACAAATTGCCCGAAAGATGGGAAAAATGTATAACAAGCGATGGAGCATACTTTGAATAAAGCACTTTTTATCATTCTTCCGAATTTAACATGTTTTTTAGAAAAAAAATAAATTTATTAAGAGTTTTTAATTTTAATTATTCAAATAAGAAACATGAATTAATTTATGATTACACAGGAGTGACTGTAGATGGAGTATCAAATCGTGTTGCAGAACATGCACTTGACAATGACCATCGTCCAGACTACGACAATGTGGAAATAGTTTACAAACACAAAAACTATTATTAAAGAAAATTTTTGGAGATGGTTGCCATTAATACCTGCGATGGCGCGATGAATAGAAGGATCTTAGCATCATCTATTCTTACATCCTTAAACTTTCCAATGATCTATGATAAAATGAGGACATTATACAATAATACTAAATCTTTTATTTTAGTTCTTTAATAAATAATATGTTAAAAGTTTTTACACCATAACAGATCACATTATATATCATTTATTAAAATTTTGTAATTCAAGGTCAATTTTAGTTCGTGTCTACCAACTGTACAACACGACCGTCACTGTTATTCTTATAAAACTGCCAATTGCTTATCTTTACTAACCTAAAAATTAAAACCACGTGCTTTGTTGTCCCGAAAAATATAACCGGAAAATGTATTTACTACGTAGCAATTTAGACAAGGCGAAATCGGCGCCATCGTTGGAAAAAATTTTCTAATTGAATTTTTTTTCATAACCTTCTCCAGGAGATGCCCCTGAAAGAGGATCAACATGTTGCCGGGCGGTAACCTGGTCCGAATTTGTTTTTTTAAACAAATTTTTTTTAAACAAAGTCCAAAAATTGAAATTTTCGCCCCGGAACAAGTTTTTTTAGGTAAATTGGACCATTTTGAACAAAAAAAATGTCTCTTGTGAATTTTCTCTAAAATGCGCCGTTTTCGAGATATCGGCGATTTTAGGTGCGAGGAAAACGCGAAAATGGCCACTTTCACCTCCCAATATCGGGGTCAAAATTAAAATTTTTCAATGTTGCCAAGTGTCCAAATTAAAGTTTGAGATCTCCTCTACAAATTACCGTAGGAAATATTGCAATATCTTCATTTTTAAATATTGTTTTTTAACAGTTAACAAATTGCGTTCGAGCGCCCGCGGCTGCATCGAAACTGTATATGTACATAGATATATACGCAACGCCCGTACGTAGGCGCACGGAAACTGTATACGCACTGCGATGCTCTATAAAGCTTTGTTTCTTGATTTCTTATTAAAATTAATATATTTGAAAAGTATGTAAAAAATATTTATTTATTAAAGAGTAATTGTTATATCAAATTTAATTATTATAACAAATGAATATAAATAAAAATTCAATATTCGATTAGGATGGTAGAAGAATTAAAACAATTTTATGAAATATAACTTATATATATTTAATAGAATTTTCGCAAATATTTAAATTACACCCACACATGAGTATACAACTTACGTTGTTGCTTTTGCAATTACATGCATTAGTTTTACAATTTTTTGTACATTTACATTGCCTAATTAACGAATCTGGTATCGAATTTTTTAACATGAATTTGGGTAACAATTCACCTGTTTCTATAGTGTAACCAAATTCTGTTGCATCTAAATGTCGATACCGAGAATACAATGACATTTTCCATATGTACGTTTGTAGTGAAGCTCGTGCTACCTACTGGTTTATTTAACGGACTAGCAATATAGTTGAAATCTTGTAAACATTTGGAATGATACTTTAGCTTTTGAACTAGTAATGACGTAGTTGAACTATATATGCAAATTTTCGTATAGACTTTGTCCATTTTAAGACGAGCTGTTGCCATTAGCTTTTCCGCTGCATTATAATCAGAAAGTGTATAAGTTGTACTGTCTTTATTTTTATAAAATTTTTTCACAGATCATGCACTCTGCTTTTGACACACTTTTTGATCGCAATGTTGGTTTTTCTTTCTCTTCGGGGTTCAATTGATAATAACTGTTTTTCATTATTAACAGCTTCATTATTTTCTGCTTCCAGTTTTTTTGAGAGCATTTTCCCGACGTACAATTTTTTCTTTACTTACATAGGAAGCATAACACTTTCTGTGCCAAGAAAAAAGTTTGTTCACTGCTACTTGGATTATATAAATCGTTAAATTTTGTACTTATGTCATCTTTCCGACGATTAGCTGCTTGTTGAATTTTTTGAAATGATTCAAAATTTGGTTGTTGTACAACATTTCATCACACTTACCACAGAAAATGCACTTATGATCACATTTAATTCGTTTAATAGAAAAAGACATAATTACACATGTACATACTTGTAAGGGCGGAAAAGAAATGAATAAACTATTAAAGTGTCCGACTCTTATTTAAGCAATAGCATGTTTGAACTTTTGCATGATACTTCACGTTACAGCGAGTTGCAGCGCGTATACAGTTCCGCGCGCCTACGTACGGGCGTTGCGTATATATCTATGTATACAGTTTCGATGCGGCCGCGGGCGCTCGAACGCAATTGTTAACTGTTAAAAAAACAATGTTTAAAAATAAAGATATTGCAATATTTCCTACGGTAATTTGTAGAAGAGATCTCAAACTTTAATTTGGACACTTGGCAACATTGAAAATTTTAATTTTTGACCCCAATATTGGGAGGTGAAAGTGGCCATTTTCGCGTTTTCCTCGCACCTAAAATCGCCGATATCTCGAAAACGGCGCATTTTAGAGAAAATTCCCAAGAGACATTTTTTGTTCAAAATGGTCCAATTTACCTAAAAAAACTTGTTCCGGGGCGAAAATTTCAATTTTTGGACTTTGTTTAAAAAAAATTTGTTTAAACAAATTCGGACCAGGTTACCGCCCGGCAACATGTTGATCCTCTTTCAGGGGCATCTCCTGGAGAAGGTTATGAAAAAAAATTCAATTAGAAAATTTTTTCCAACGATGGCGCCGATTTCGCCTTGTCTAATTGTTTATAAAAATCATAATCCATATTCCTAGAATCATGTCAGCTTCCACTGGATAATCTCACGTGTTTTCTCTACCACAAAAACCGGCAAAAACTTATGCATACACCTATAAAATTTCTTTTTTCTTGAACCTTCTCGATATATATATGATTCTGTGCTTTTTTTTATTTCTTAGGATTTTGGTTCTACTTATTAAAACAACTTATTTTATTTTATTTAGTCTTTACTGACGTTTCGCCCATTTTTTTGTGAGCATTCTCAAAGTATCTAAAAGTTTTTTAAAAAGTTTCAGGACACATTTTACAATTTAAAATTAAAATTTTAGTATAATTCACGTCACGTTATAAAAACAGTTTACACAGTTACGTGCCTTTGGTTTAAAAAAAAATAGATGGTTTTTATGTTATTTTTTTTTATTTCATGTGGATTATATTTTGATAAATATGGCTGAGGCAGGCTATATCAGTTCTATCATTTACAACATCAGGATCCCGTCTTATTTCGATCATTTCCTTGATTTTTAGTTTTTGGTAATTAGAGTCTCTATTTAAAATCTTTGTCGCTTTATAATTGAATTCATGTTTAGTGTGTTTGGTGTGTTTGTTTTAGTGCTGTGGAGGCGTTTTGTGTATATTTGTGTCCGTTTAGTCGGTTTTGTAGTAATTGGCTTGTCATACCAAATCAAATATTTCAGTAAATATTTTTTGTATTAATTTTATAAACAGT
>CM032448.1:18221039-18301954 GCA_019049505.1 Pachyrhynchus sulphureomaculatus
AGTCCTTGAATATATGGCAGGGATATGTATGTTTGTAGCTGTTCTTTGTTTTGGTTGTTTATCTAGAGTACTATATAATTTGTGAATTCTGGTTTTTAAAATTTTGTTAATTAGCTTAACAGGATAATTGTTGTTGGTTAAGATAGTTTTTATTTTTTCTATTATTTCTGCTCTATATTTAGGACTTGTTAGTTTTAAGCCTCTGTCAATTAAATTTATGACGGTATTTTTCTTAAAATTTAAAGGATGGTGTGAATGGTAGTTTAGATATTTTCCAGAACTTGTTGGTTTTGTGTACCATTTGCTATTTATTTTGTTTTTTTTCTCTTATTAGAGTTAGATCTAGGAAGTTTATGGCATTGTTTTGTTCTGTTTCGATGGTGAATTGTAATTTTTTTGTTGAATTGGTTGAAGGCTTTAACTGTGTTTTCTATTTGGTCTTCTTGTAGTGCTAGAATGCAATCATCTACGTATCTTTTGAAGAAAATAGGTTTGTTGCTTAAGCTATCAATAACACTTTCCTCCAAATATTCCAATGCCAGTTGGGCAAGGGTAGCAGAAATAGGAGCCCCCATTGCACAACCTTCCATTTGAAGGTTGAATGAGTTCTGGTACTGAAAGAAATTGTTTTTTAAAGATTATATTTATGGCATTTATTAATTCTTCTTGTGGTAGGCAGGTGTGTTTTTTAATTTGGTCCCATTTATTTTGTTATTGCGGTGATTATAAGGTTTATGGGTAAGTTTGTATATAAGGACATGACATCGAGGGATATGAGTTTACTTTCATTGGGCATGTGTATACTATCTATGAAATTTTTAAACTCGAAAGAGTTTTTTTATATAAAGAACATTTTTCCAGTGACTTTAGAAAGAATATTTGAGAGGAATTTGGAGATATTGTAGAAAGGGGACTGTATACTAGAAACTATCGGTCTTAGTGGGACGTTGGGCTTGTGCAATTTGGGAAGGCCGTATATTTTGGGAGGTTCTGCATTGTGGAATGATAAGAGTGTTATATGTTTCCTTACTGATGTGGTCTTTGTTGTACCAGGTTTTAACTAAATTGTTATTTAAAGTTTGATAGGTATTTGTGGGATTGTTTTGTATTTTCTTACAAGTACTTTCATCATTTATTAATTCTAACATTTTTGATTCGTAGTCATTTGTGTTAAGAATAACCGTTTGTTGCTTTTGTCCGGAGTTAGGATCGTAAGTTATATTACTATATTATATATATATATATATATTTATATATATATATATATATATATATATGTTAGTATAGAGGTTTTCACAGATGGTGGAATGTAATACAATAAAATTTCGTTTTGGTCGAGCTGCCATTTCCCGCGACGTCTTCGACCGTTACGTCGCTCGCCCGATGTTCTAAACCATTCCACATTTTAAAAAAATAAATAAATAGCCAACAATTTTCTATAAATTGGGGCCGGGCGTCTAAAAATGAGTATTTGACAAACACTAGTACGAGTATAAACAAATAGTAATCAGGACGTTTGAAACAAGAAACAAACATAGCTATGGTAAATCCCAAGATATAAGATCCTGCCTTTTTGCTTTTTCAGTGAGGGAATAAACGTCCCTATTAAGTTTTGTGCATAGTTGCCAGGTATTACGATAAACGTATTTTTATTTTACCTGCTTTGTATACCGCTCTCACTTGCACCTGCAATCATATTGGATATATTTTTACCTATATATTTACTACCTGTCAACCCGATTTGGAGCCCTTTAAGTATCTGATAATATAGGCCTAATGACCACAGGTCCCCATTAAGATTCGAAAGACTTTTTATTATTTTTATTTTTAGTTTTACTTACAACGTAACGGTTCTATTTTAATTATGTGGCGTCCATGGGAAAATTGCAGTAGTGGCTATCGCAAGAGAAAACATTTATCACTTGACGCTAAACAAATAGTGAAAAATGTTTACGACAGTTTGGTAAAAAGAAATTTGAATAAACAAAGTGCTTTGCAAGAAACCAGTGAACTAACAAAAACCCCAATTTCTACGATTTAGGGTATTGTAGGAAAACCATCACTGAGGAACAGGAAAAAACGGAAAGATTTTCAAATGCATCATGTACACGATTGTGAAAAAAAAGTCGTCAGAAGAAAAATATATTCTATGTATAAAGAACAGTTGGTGCCGCCACTAGACAAAATAAAATTAAGACTGGTGCAGGACGGGACCAATATACATTGTGGCCGATCAACCCTTCACAGAATTCTCTTAAGAATGGGATTCATGTTCCGAAAAATCAACAAAAGGCAAGTAGTGATGAAGTCACAAAAATTACGAATCCTGCTACATACTTATTTAAAAGAAATTAAAAAGTATCGATCAGAGAATTGGCCAATAATTTACCTTGACGAAACATGCTTCGATACCCATGACACTGTGCAAAAAGGGTGGGTTGACAGCAGTACAAAATATCAGACTAACACACCTTCAAATAAAGGTAAACAAATAACCACTTTTCATGCTGAATCTGAAAAGGGCTGGGTTTCAAATTGTCTACTATTATCTGCAAAAAACATAAAAGATTCTAGTTTGGACTATCACGAAGACACGAGCGCAGAACTTTTTGAAAATTGGTGTCAAAATTCCCTTTGGCCAAATTTTCCCGAACAGAGTATTATAGTTATGGACAATGCAGGTTACCATAGTCGCCTACTAAATAAGGTTCCTAATGCAGCCAACACCAAATCGGAAATACAGGAATATATGTTAGAAAATGACATTTATTTTGACTTTAGTTCAGTGATCTTTTGGAAGTTTTGAAAGACTATAAATTAAAAAAGAACTATGTTTGTGATAGTATGGCTGAGAAAAATGGGACACACTGTTTTGCGGCTTCCATTGTATTATTGTGTGTTTAATTCAACTGAACATATTTGGCATCAAGTTAAATCAAAAATAAGGGCACTAAATGTTTCTCCTACTTTAAGCGTGTCAGTGGTTGAATTAGTAAAAAAAAGTTATAAATGATATACCTTGTGAAAGCTGGAAGAATTCCATTCAACACGTTGTTAAAATTGAAGATTCGTATATTTATGTAAATAATATAAAACCACTGATAATTACCTCAGCTGATGTCAGTGATAGTGAAACCGAATCAGGCTTAAGTTAAAATATATTTTTATTTATACAATATGTCCCCTCTTGTAAACCCCATTCATTCAAACTGTATATTTATACTTCTTATCCATTTGTTTTTGCATGCATCTATAAATAAACATCTCCAAAAACACTTATAATTTTATTTATTTGCATTAATAAATAAAAATCTTAAGTCCATCTCTGCAACCTATCATAAACAAAAGGTCAGAATTTTTATATTGCCCACTTAAAACAGCAAAAATCAGGATCTTATATTTTGGCACTGTCTATATATAAAAAAAACACGAAAAGGTCATAAGTTTTCAGTAAAGATTGGAAAAAACTATGTTAAAAACTCTGGGATGTGTTTTGTGAAGTAACTGATCATTTTATACTTCCGTAACAAAAATTTTTATTTTAAAAGGAGTCAACGTCGGAACACTAATTGCGTAAGTCCGACTTGCACTTGGCCTGTTTTATTTTAGATTAAATAAGCAAGATACAAAAATTTGTATCTCAAGCCGTTTGTAAGCCTAATTTTAAAGGCATTCCTGCCCTTTTGACGTTAACGATGTTTAAGAATTGGGGTTTTGAAAAAAGAAAGATTATATATAAGTTTTATAACAACACTATTATTTTTTTTTTCGTTTTAATTAAAAAGTTATATCGAGTTGATAAATAATTTGTGATAGTATGGCTGAGAAAATGAGACACACTGTTTTACGGCTTCCTCCGTCTTATTGTGTGTTTAATCCAATTGAACATATTTGACATCAAGTTACATCAAAAATAAAGGCACAAAATGTTTCTCCTACTTTAAGCGTGTCAGTGGTTGAATTAGTAAAAAAAGTTATAAATGTTTGTGAAAGCTGCAAGAATTCCATTTAGCACGTTGTTAAAGTTGAAGATTCATATATTTACGTAAATAATATAAAAACACTGATAATTACCTCACCTGATGACGGTGACAGTGAAACCGAATTAGGCTTAAGTTAAAATATATTTTTATTTATACAATATGTCCCCTCTTGTAAACCCCATTCATTCAAACTGTATATTTGTACTTCTTATCCATTTGTTTTTATATGCATCTATAAATAAACATCTCCAAAAACACATATAATTTTATTTATTTGCATTAATGAATAAAATTCTTAAGTTCATCTCTGCAACCTATCATAAACAAAAGGTCAGAATTTTTTTATTGCCCACTTAAAACGGCAATAATCAGGAACTTATATTTTGAGACAGGCTATACCACATCATTTTCAAGTCCTGATATTTATTATGAACAACGTTCTAAAAATTGCATTTAAATATAAATCAGGAAATAAACACGCGGCCCTATATTTTACGTAGTATCTGTACACTCGCATCCTTCTAAAAGAAAAAAACGACAGAACATAATTTTTAACCCTCCAATTCAAAAATATCCTTGAAATACTCCCGCTTCCAGATCGTAATTCACCATCAAAAATAGGAAAATGGAAATGGGCGTTACCCTGGATAGAAATTATGGGAAATTTGTTTGTTCGGTTTGAGTATTTATGGCATGTGACTCATTTTTATTACTTATTTTGGTTTCGAGAGACACTATTAGAAAAGATAAGTGTTTTATTCTGACAGTTGGTGGTCTCATTCATTGGGGTTTTATAGGGAAATCACTTGAGAAGCTCTCTTTTCTATGCATGCAACATGCATATGGAGTGCGCCAACATAACTATGTCGGGGAAAGTTAACGTTGCTGACAACGTTAACTTTCTTTAGAAAAAAACTGCCAGTTTCTGTAGCGTTAAGGGGACATATCAAGTCATCTGGGTCAAGAAATTCAGTTTTTGAATTTTTACTTTTTTTTAGTATCAGAAGAGTCGGTTAAATATTGATAAAGTTATAGCAGTTTAAAAGAAGTGCCGTTGCGTAGAGTGTTTGAACCAGATAGCGAGCAGATGCTCTCGGGCCAGCCTTCGCAGACTTTAACTCGAGTTTAATGCATTTTAAACTTTTTCTTTTATAATATAACTAGCCCGGCCCGCGGCTCCGCTCGCGTGGACTTGGTTCACTACCATCGTCACTGCTTATTCCTTATGTTACCTAACGGAATAAAATATCTCCCATTATTTCCCCTTATCTCCCAATATTTCTCCTTATCTCCCATTATCTCTACATAATTTCCATTATCTGGGCTTATCTCTGCTCATCTCCCATTATTTCTCCTTATCTCCCATTATTTCTCCTTATCTCCCATTATCTCACCTTATTTCCCATTATCTAGGCGTATCTCGACTTATCTCGCAATATTTTTCCTTATCTCCCATTATTTCTCCTTATCTCCCATTATCTCACCATAACTTCCATTATCTAGACTTATCTCTGCTTATCTCCCATTATTTCTCCTTATCTCCCATTATCCCACCTTATCTCCCATTATCTAGGCTTACATCTAATTATATAGAACATATGTAAAAATTTATAAAAACACGTAAAACGGATAAGTGGTTCTCGAGTGATAAGCGCACTAACGGACAGACAGAGAGACGTTACATTTTATATATATTATATTCTTTGCTACATGATATTGTTCCATATTTAATGCTTTAGGCAGTGTATTGCAAGAGAACGCGCTAGCGGCAAACTTCTCTCCGACTTAATTCACTATTATCGTCACTGTTTATTCCTTATGTCACCTAACGTAATAAAATATATCCTATAACCTGGCCAGAGAACATACGTATGTTAAAAAAAAAAGTACGAAAATCGGATAAGTGGTTCTCCAGTGATAAGCGCACTAACGGCCAGACAGACAGACATACAGAGATACGTTGCATTTTATATATATTATAGATGTAATAAAATATATATCTATAACCTGGTCAGAGAACATATGTATGAATTTAAAAAATCACGTAAATCGGATAAGTGGTTCTCGAGGGATAAGCGCACTAACGGACATACAGACAGACAGAGAGACGTTGCATTTTATATATATTATACATATAGATTATTATTATTATTATATAACCTGGCCAAAGAATATATGTATGAATTTAAAAAAAGACAGAAAAATCGGATAAATGGTTCTCGCGTGATAAACGTACTAATGGACAGACAGACAGACAGAGAGAGAGACATTGCATTTATATATATTATAGATATTCTCTGCTACATAATATTGTTCCATATTTAATAATTTAGGCAGTGTATTGCAAACGAACGCGCTAACGGCAAACTTTTTTCCGACTTCATTCTCTATTTTACGTCACTGCTCATTCCTTATGCTACCTATCGTAATAAAATATAGCCTATAACCTGACCCGAGAACATATGTATGTTTTAAAAAAAAAGTGCTTAAATCGCATAAGTGGTTCTCCAGTGATAAGCGCACTAACGGACAGACAGGGAGACGTTGCATTTTATATATATTACAGATACAAGGAGATTATTTAATTGTCCTTCTTAGAAGAAATGAGGTATTCACATCTGCTATGCTAAGGTTCTATATTCGAAATTGGGAATTTGTATAGTACCGCTATACATTTCACTCGTAGCAGATCACTCGTAACAATATAGTCGTAGCAGTTATTAAAGTTTTATACTTTAATTGGCTTTGTTAAACATAATGACAGCTATGGAAGTTCATTTAGCCGAAATAAATATGACTACGCAGCTAAAGTGAACGGAAAACGAGTTGACCTAGTCGAGCGACAATTTTTACAAAGTACAAAAGAAGTTAGAATGCGTCACAGACAAGAACAAATTAGTATTCTAGAACCTCAAATAGCCGATGAAGATTCATATGGCCAAGGAATGGATGATTCATTTACAGGTAAGAATTTATTTTTGTATTACTGTTTTTCAAACCCTTTTCAAATCTAAAACTTTAAACGCGTTTTTTCTTAAAATTACTTTTTCTTGAAAACCTCTTGGCGGTGTGCAAGATATCTCAAGAACCACTGAACCGATTTTGATGAAATTTAGTACAATACTACCATCAGAAAGTATTTGCCCATCTAGAAATTTCAATGTAACTGCCAAAATTTAATACCTAATTAAACCCTTTTATTATATTAGGTAAATTTAATTGTTCTTAACAAGTGTCCATCATAAAATTGTTTAGATAAGCCCTTTTGGTGAAATTACAAATTAAAAACCAATTAAAACAAATTTCCAAGTTTTGCATGATAATCGTTTTGAGGCGATTTCTGAGAATTCCAGTTGAAGTAAGAACTAATTTCTAGTTTCCAGGGATAATGGAAATTCCTAGTGACATTTTATGATAAAAACTATGCTATAAATACCACTGCCCTTTTGGAAATTAACCATTCGCAAACAGTACTTTGTCATTAATACAGGCTAAATTGTTTTGTGAAAATGCCAAAAACGAAAGAAGTTTCCGTTGAAAATCGGGCTCTGATAATTGCGAGACATCAAAATGGTCACTCGAGTCGACAAATCGCGAGTGATATGCGGATGCCAAGGAGAACGGTGGGCTACATCGTAAAAAAATTTTCTGCGGGACATGGAATTCTGAACCAAAAAAGTTCAGGAAGGCCTCGAAAAAAACGACTCCCGCTGAAGACAGAGCTATAACAATGACCAGCAGACGTAATCGCCGCCTAATCACACCAGAAATCACGGCTCAAGTAAACCTGAAGCGGCCCAATCCCATCAGCGTGATAACCGTGAAGAACAGGATAGCAGAAGGTGGACTACACGGGAGAATTGCAGTAAGGAAACCACTTCTTAGGCAAGTGAATAAACATAAACGATTAGAATGGGCCCGAGAACATGAAAATTGGACATCAGAACAATGGAATTCCGTCCTTTGGAGCGACGAATTTAAATTCGAAATTTTCAGTTTAAATCGACGAGTTTACGTGCGGCGGTCATCGTGTTGGTGGAGGTGGAGATTCAGTAATGGTTTGGAGTTGTTTTGTCAACAGTAAAGTTGAGAAAATCTTTAGGATAGAAGGAATCATGCGAAAAGAACAGTATCAAAAAATTTTGCTAACTCAAATGCTTCCTTGTGGAAGAGATATTTTTCAGCATGACAACGACACTAAACATTCTGATAAACAAATTAGAGAAGTTTTGGACCAATGGAAATCCGACGACGTTCTGGAAGTGATGACTTGGTCTTCACAATCACCCAACTTGAACTCCATCGAATTGCTGTCCCATTTGGATAGATGTGTTCGAAAACTCAATCCAACATCATAAAATCACTTGAGGGAACTTTTACAAGCAGAATGGGTTAACAAAACCGAAGAAACTCTAAAGAGACTACTGGACCGAATGCCGAAACTCTGTAAAGTGGTAATTAAAAACAAAAGAGGTCACATAGATGAGAAAAATCCTGGAAAATCATGAGTACACGTATTTTTCTGATTTTCTAGACTGAAAATAATGTGAAAATAAATAATAATTCATTAAAATTATCTGGGTCTTGGGCCTGAAATAACTAGGTGGGCAAATACTTTCTGACGGTAGTGTATTTTCTTTATACATATTGCTTGCCTTTGAACGAAGGAATTTTGCAAAAATGTAAAACTCGGTAATGTCTTTTTCGATTTTTGTTTAAACTAATGCCATTTGACGTTTTTTTTTTAAAAAATCCTTCGTTCAAAGACAAGATTGACCCTCTAGTAAACTAATTTCTTCGGAAATTTTGATTTCCGATCATCCAGCTCCCAGTAATCATGCACACACAATGCTTCTTAAAAAAGGGGGTCACAAGGGAACGTGTGTAGCGCGGCCATTTTTTTTTAATTAAAATTTCACAAATTGTATTTTAAGCTATATATTATTATATAAAATAAAAACTTGATTTATAAAAAGAATAATTTCGCTAAAAAAATTCCTACAAAAACGCTTTTTTTTTTCGGCCCCATGACTAGGTACCTTCCCTTAAATGCTACTTAGTTACTGTCACTCAAAGATAAAACTACATCCAGGTCTTTGTTAAGCTGAACGACTTCCTGCTGCTATATACATAATGAAAAATAGTGTCGCCAATGAAGAGCCTTGTGGACTCCGGCTCCCACTCACTCATCCTGAGAGGTCACTGGTTGTAAAAATTGAGATTATCTGGTGATAAAACGGGTGTGAGGAAATTTCCAATCAACTTTACATATCGGTCAATAGTTATTTTACAGTCTTTAGCATTCTCAAAAAAGTACGTGTCCAATATTCTACATATGAGTATTGCGCTCGAGCCCAAGAAGAAGGTTGTTGATGTTTTATTCTTCAATACAGTCTGTCAAGGAAGAACGTTTCCGCGATAATTCATTTTTGCAGACGCGATTCTAACGATTCAACAAAAAATTGGTAGAGGGAACCTTCGTCTACGACGCATTTTACTAAAAGTATAAGTCAATTCCGAACTTTCGTCGAAATCGCGTAAAATCCAAAATGAATCCCTTGTTTGCGCGTCGGTTCGAGGCAGTCTTTCCTTGTTCCCATCTAAAGGGTCCTAAAATGACACATTCTGCGGCCGCTAAATGTATTAAAAAGTCGGTGTCGTTTGTGAAGAAGTGGGTAAATCATTTTAATGAGACGAAAAATGTGGACGACTTGCCAAAACGTGGCTCGATAGTTAAAAAACGAACCGTGTCTTTGTTTTCACGAGAACCGAAATTGACGCTGCGTCAAGGAGCGGCAAAAAATCGGGTTTGAATGTGTCCCATAAGACCATTCGACCACATCTTCGTGCTCATGGTGTCAAATTCCGAAGCACGTTGAAGAAACTTTTGCTGGGAGAAAATCACGTCGCGAAGCGGCTTGGTTGGGCCCACGATAAGATTCTAGAGTGGCCCTCATAATCGCCGGACGTCACCCCTATTGAAAACGTTTTATCCTTTGTAAAGAGAAAGCTCAATGGAAAGACTCTAAGGACTTTGACTCAGTAGTCTCGCGAGATTCGAAAAATTTGCAGAGTATGCAGACAATTTCGGCGACAGCATGCCTCGAAGATGCCAGGCGATTATTGATGCAGGAGGCGATTGGATAACTTGCGCCGTTGCACTATAGGAAATTTTATCCCTTTTTTTGGCCAAAAGTAAAAATTAAAATTTTTGCAGAGTTTATTTTTTTTTGCTTTAATATAAAAAAAAACAGAAAAGTAGGCATATCTTTTTAAATTATTTGACAAAATTGATTTTCAGTCACTTTATCAGTTGTTTTGCTTAAGATTTCTAAATTAGTTTTCAAAAAACTTTTGAGTGCAGTGAATTTTGTGACAGTTTCTAACAAAAATTTTCGTAATAAAAATTTATAGTTTTTGAAAATTAAAAAATGGAAAATAAAGCCGAAGGTAAGTACTTTAATATTATATAGTGAAATGTTGGTGAACTTATCTATTAGATCGATTAAATGGGAAAAGTTGAAGTGACCTTAAGATGAACTAATGGAATTGTGAATTGGAATTTTATTTATACTTACAAAAAAATGATAGCACATGATAGACATAACACCATAATAGTCCTCTAGGACAGTCATTTATCTTCCGAATTTAATATATTTTAGCTGCTACTATCTGCTACTTTTTTAAAAAAAAATGCATTTTTTTCAGCTGACTACCGCGTGCCAAATTCAGAGTTATTCAATATATGGTGAGAGTAACACAACGAAGTTGGCAAAAGAGCCGCTATTTATGCTAATTTCTTTTCATACATTGCTGAGAGTGATTGTTCCGAAAACTTTGAACAATATTTAAAGAAGCAGTCACGAATATTTGGTTCAAATATGAGTATGAAGTGGCGTAAAAGTGGTCGAATTTTGAAACATTTCGAAAAACAGCATGCTGTTTGGCTTGAAGGCAATACTTCGATAAAAAAACGTAAAACGCAGCGTAAAAAGTGGACGACCGCAATTAACTTTCTGCCAAAAATCTGAGAGAACAAAAAGAAGAGTTGCCGCAGAAATCTCTAAAGATCAAAATAATGAAGTTGAACCCCTGGTTCTTGCTGCATCTGCGGCTGCTCGTAAATGTAACCAATAGATTTAGCAGTTGTTTTAAAAGAAGCTCTCAGTACTCCGACTAGAGCAGCGAAAGTACGGAAAATAATTTCAACAGCAACACCAACTAAGCTATCTCCTGATGAAGGACTAGCCTTTCTTTTAGAAAACAACTTTTCAAAAGAGCAATATGGCAATATAAGATATGAAAATAAAATAAAAAATTGCGATATATATCCTCTATACAAAGAACTTACATGTAGTAAATATAAATGCAGACCAGACGGCGTAATAGTTACTGAGACATTAGCGAAAGTTCCATTGGAAATGTTACTGAAGCATACATCCGAAAGAATAATAAAAGTGCAAGAGGAAGTTATATCTACCTTAATGGAAACAAAAAAAACTGAAATTTTATATGCCGAACTCATTGTCAGTTATGGATTTGATAGTAGTACTGGTTATACAAACTATAAACAACAGTTTGAAAACGCGGGTTCGTCTCAAAATTGTGACTCCTCTATTTTGGCCACAACAATTATACCTTTGCGTTTAATAGAAGCGTTCGGAAATATTTTATGGAACAATCGTACACCACAATCTATTAGATTTTGTCGACCATTAAAATTAGAATACACAAAGGAGACTAAAGAAATCATTTTGAAAGAAAAGAAAAATATAGAGGAAGAAATAAATTCCTTAAGTTCTTTTGAAGTAATGCTTGGTGAAACAAAAACTTTATGCGTTTAAATTTAAATTGTACTTAACTTTAATTGATGGCAAAGTATTAAATATTTTGACTGAAACTAAATCTAGTCAAACGTGTTCATTATGCGGTGCTACACCAAAGGATTTTCTGAGCATAACAGATTTCCAAAACCACAAATTTAAACCTAAAGAAGAGAACTTAAAGTATGGGATAAGTCCATTGCATTGCTGGATCCGTTTTTTTGAATTTGTTGTGAATGCAGGGTACAAAATTCACATTAAAAAGTGGCAAATAAGAAATGAAGCTGACAAAGCCTTAGTTGCGAAAAGAAAGGCTGACATCCAACAGTTATTTTGGGATGAAATTGGTTTGCACGTTGATAAGCCTAAGACTGGTGGCTATGGGAGTACGAATGACGGTAACACGGCCCGGCGCGCGTTCAAAGAACATTTAAAATTTTCTGAAATTACAGGTATAGACAAAGAACTCATTTATAATTTAAAAGTCATTTTAATATGTTTATCATGTCAGCTTCCTTTAGATTCGAGTAAATTTGAAGAATTTTGTTTTCAAACGGCCACAATGTTCATGCAGAAGTATCCATGGTTACCAATGACAGCAACTGTACATAAGGTTCTTGTACATTCGCGGCAAATTATTGAGTCGACTGTGCTTCCAGTTGGATGCTTTGGTGAGAATGCCTCTGAATCGCGCCATAAAATATATAAATCAGATAGATTGCTTCATGCACGAAAAAGTAGCCGGGTGAACAACTTGGCGGACGTTTTTAATCGAGCATTAGACACATCAGATCCGCTTATTTCCAGCCTTTCGTTGAATAAACGCATCAAGCACCAGAACAAATTAAAGCTTCCAGCAGAAGTAATCGAATTACTGAGATCAGAGGAGCAAAGTTTTGTGGAAAATTGTCAAACAGATGAAGAAAATTCCGAAAACGAAAATCAAGAAATGGAGAGTAATGGCATTTTGAACCCATCTGTATTAAATGTAGTTGACGATTTGGAACTCGAAAATCAAATTTGTGAATAAAATCCTTTTTAAAAACATAACTGTTTGTTACTTCTTTAAATTAGTAAAATGAATTTCTACTGTTATTTTCGAACGTAAGTGTACACCCGAAAAAATATTTATTAAAAAACAGTTTAGAAAACCAGATAACCTACCAAAGATCTAAAAAAATCTTGGATGCGGGAACCTATAACCCTTAAACCTCTTTTGAAAATAATTATTAGTTAATTTTTTAGTTAACTTTACTTATTTTTTTTTTCGGTGTATGAAAAACTTTAGTGGTTCCTCCCTCCCTCTTAACAGGTTGACTGCCGATCTATATTTTTGAGTTTGTGGTTGACGCCGGTAAGATTTTTCCAAATATTTTTATTTTATTGTGGTAAATATGAATTAAAATGAGTCTTGGATGTGTTTTTTTTATGTGCCATTCAAAATATTAGAAAAAAAAAATTTCACTCCGATCGGAGTAATCGGCATTGCAAGTGAAAATTTTTACTAGATGCCGAACACTCCGATCGGAGTGTCCAATTAAATAAGTAAAGAAATAATAAATCGAACTCATGAACTCAAAACATTTATTTCTAAATCATTTTTGTACATTTTTATGGTAATCCTCAAAGCAATTAAGGCAAAAACCTGGTTGTCCAGGGCACATTTTGCATTCATACACTGTTTGCTTTCTTATTTTATTTTTCCTGCATTCTTTGCATTCCTTTCTGCTTACCCGTTTTGTTTCTTTAGTTCCTTTTTTTTCACTAACAATTTTTTCTACTTTGCTAATGCTGTGGACATTTATTTGGCCTGGAGGAATTTGCGGCAAATTAGTATTTTGGCTAGTAAATTTCTTATGACATCCAATCGGAAGTCATATAATCGTAACTGGTCAGACCGCGAATATTTATTGTACAAAAAATAGGCGTTTATCATGCTCATTTGCAGCACATGCATGAATAACTTTTTGTACCACCGAATGGTTGTACGGCTGCAAGGATAATATGCCATCATTTGATCCTGTCTATCTATACCGGACATAAAAGCATTATATCCAATGATTGCGGAAGGTTTTTTTCAGATTCTTGATTTCTTTTGTTTTTAAAAATGCCCATTTCGCTTCCAAATTCTGTTGAAATGTATTGAACATTGCGTTTATCGCGCCATTTTCCGACATGCACTCCATTGCAAAACATAGATTTATTCTCACCAAGTTTTAAGTTTGCACTCATTACCTCTTTCGGATTATCTTTCCTCTCAGCTCTCAGCGTACCAGTGCAGTATGTATTTTGTTGAAGTAATTTCCTAGCTAAATTAACACTATTGTAAAAATTGTCTAGATAAACAGCATGTCCCACACCCAATTTTTCCTCCAATAAATATAAAACAATCTTTTCAGTATGTCCGCTTCCACCACAAACATCTGTCGCACCTTCGTAGACACGAAATTTCAAAATAAGTCCATTAGGCTCTGTCAGCATGTATAACTTCATACCATACTTATGACGCTTATTCTTGATATACTGTTTAAACTGGAGACGACCCCGATAAAGTACCATAGCTTCATCCAACGACAACTCTCTTCCAGGATAGTAAATTTCTCCCATCTTGTTGTTAAAAAAATCTGCCACAAATCTAATCTTTCCTAGCCGATCTGCCGGATCCATATCTGGAGATGTAAAATGCAAACACCTCAAGATAAGCAAAAATCTATTCCTTGACATATATTTTCTAAAAACAGGTAGATTAAATAGCGGATCAGTTTTCCAATAATCGTTAAGACGGCTCAAGGATATTGTGCCAGTGTGAAGTAACAGGGCCAAAAAATTTTTAGTTCGTCAAGAGTAAGATCTTTAAAATTAGTAATACGTGATTTTGTACTTGTTTCTGGGCGCAGCAAAACCTCGACTGCGTAAGAGTTCGTTCGTTCGTTCGTTCTATATATAGTTTGTAAAAAATCATCATCAATGATCATTTCGAAAAAATCGATAGGTGCACCACCCTGTCCTGGAATTTGCACCAATAATTCCTGGGTTTTCTGGAACAAAATTTGTTTTAACGCACCTCTGTCGTTCCATTTTATCTCATCAAGGCTAGGAAGTGTTTGATGTGGCCGAATAGGGTCTATAAAATTATCTTCTTCGGACTCGGAGCTTGAATTTACATCATTATCGTCTGTGTCTGGTACGTAATGTTCGTCACTACTACCTCCGCTTTCTTCCAATAGCTGCAATAATTCAGTGTCAGTTAGCTTCTTTTTCTTATCATATACCTTTTTTTCATCACTACAATGTCTTTTTTTAATACCAGAAGGCCCAGGTTGATTGTCCATATTGTACGGCAGATTACAACCACACCAAAAGCAAATCCGCGGAACCACTTAAGCACCCGTTAGAACTTGCGTTTTTAAGCAACGCCACCACTAGAAACACGTTTCATATACAACGCGGACGGAATACTAAAACGTTTCGTAAGAACGCATGTCGAACTCCGATCGGAGTAGACGGCGTTGGCGAAGAGACCCGACGCACTCCGATCGGAGTGGTCGGCAGTCAACCTGTTAAGAGTCTTGCAAAAGTCAAATCCAAAAAAATCATTAAAATCGGTCCAGCCGTTTGGCTGTAAATAATTTTGGCCAAAAAAAGGGGTAAAAATTCCTATAGTGCGTTGTTAGCACACCAAAGAATACATTGATGGCAAAAAATGTTCTCGAAACACATTTTTTTTTTTAAGAAAACATGCGGTGACGTCTTACTTGACAGACTGTATGTCAGTCTCCATAATTGCAGCTCTCCTAATTCACGTGGACATTTAAGTAGAACTGTGTCTTATCCAAGGGTAAGATGTTGGTAAATGTAATTAACGAAGTTTTACCGGACAGATGAGAAAAGGAGCTTCGGTTTTAATTCGATCCTAAAAATTGGCAACTCTACTCTATTCTATAAGTACCTAATGTTTATTCAAACACTGTCCATTAGTAATTTAATTTAAATGTATGTATAATTTATGAGCCAGAGACTTTTTAAACTGACAACATAGCGATAACCATCTCAAAAAATATTTCTACATCCTATAGGCCCTCCAGGTGTTCACATAGATAAGACTTCTTAATGAAGTACGTTTATTTATAGAATATTACTTAGTAATTAAAATTAAAACGACAAAACATGAGAATTGAATTAACATCAGTCATAAAAAACATTTCCCCTATTAATTAAAACGAATGGTGGATAATAAATGTTTTCGCTGTCTTTCTTAGGGTGTACGGAGTGGCACAATAAAAGAGAAGGATGACAGTTTTTTTTTTATCGTTCACCTCCCCGCCTGAATAGGGACTTTATCATTTTTTATATTCTAAGGATATTCGCGAGGATGTCGTAATATCCGTCAATGTTGTCCAAATGCCGAAACATACATTTGCGTTTCATGGCATCTTTTAGACAACGCGGTAGTGCTGCCACGGACGTTATTGCATTTCTGTGAACAACTACTACCTATGTACAGTAGAACCCCGGTTATCCGAGGTAACGTCGGGGGGCACCCTCCTCGGACAACTGAAAACTCGGATAATCCGGATTTGTTTTTTATTCATTCAAAAAATAAACATCAATACTTTAAACCGATGTATTAATGTTTTTAACATATAAATAGGTACATACATTATAAAACAGTGAAATAGGTATCTATGTGCTTCTGTTTCATATTACATCTTGTTTTTCTCGCTGCAATCTATTAAGAAGAAGCAAATCCGCTGGGGTTGCCTCTGGTTGTTGTTCGATATACCTCAAAGCTTTTTCCAAAGAAGCAAAACCTTCTTGATGAGATCATCATCTCATGTTTCGGTTTCCTGAAAGGTATTCGTTATTTCTGTCTGCCTTTGCGAAGGTCTTTGAGACGGCAGTGTACGAGCGGGTTGGGACCCAGGTGGCCCAACTGATCACATCCAATCAACATGGCTTTATTTCTAAACGAAGCACTATTACTAACCTAACGTGTTTCACCCAATATGTAAGCGAGGCTTTGCATAGGCGCCAGCAGGCTGATACGCTCTATACTGACTTTTCGAAGGCCTTTGACAGGGTGGATCATGGGTTATTCCTGGCAAAAATTGATGCTATGGGATTTGATAATAACTTGGTCAGTTTTTTTTTGCTTCCTATCTCACTGGTAGATCTCAGTATGTCGAAATTCGTGGTCACAAGTCTGCAAGCTTCTCAGCAATGAGTGGTGCGCCACAGGGAAGCAACTTGGCTCCTCCGATTTTCTCTCTCTTTATTAATGACATAGTCTCTGATATTTCCAGTAGAGTGCTCCTATTCGCGGATGATCTAAAACTCTTCCGGATAATAAACACCACCTCGGATTGCCTTGACCTGCAGGCGGATCTAGAAAGAATCAATTTATGGTGTGAACGTAACAACTTACCGCTGAATATCAAAAAATGTTACGCCATGACCTTTTCCAATAAGTCAAGTATTCACTACAATTACGAATTAAACGGTTCGCAACTTCAGCGGTGTTCTGATATTTGAGATTTGGGGATTACTTATGATGCCAAGCTTGCTTTTGACACTCATATCAACAGCGTTTGCTCAGAGGCGTTTAAGGCGTTGGGATTTGTTTTGCGCAATGCTAAAAGCTTTACAAATATTCAGACACTTATACTACTTTACTTCTGTTATGTCCGCTCAAAACTTGAGTATGGATCTGTGGTCTGGAACCCAATATACAATCGTTATATCCAGAAATTAGAAGGCATACAGAGGAAATTCCTTAAATTTTTAGCATTTAGAGTTGATGGTTCTTTCCCTTCGAGAGGCTGTGACCACGAGGGCTTGCTGGATAGATTTCAGATACCATCACTGCTGCGACGCAGGAACTACCTACTTACGAGTTTTCTGGCAAAACTTGTGAGGTCTGTTATTGATTGCCCTGAATTACTGTCCCAAATCATGTTGCATGTACCTGTTCGTACAATGAGATCCCTCTCGACTTTTAATGTGTGTACCCCACATAATAATTTTCTATTGAAATCACCACTTTACCGAGCAATGGCGTTTTATAATGAGACATTCCAAAACATTGATGTTTTTCATTTAACACTTCCTCAATTGCTTGGACTCTTCAAGAACAGGTTATTGAGATGATCTAAAATTTTTATTTAGCATACTTTTCTTGTGCGATGAATGGGCTGAGCAGTGTTTGTGGTGTGTAGTTGTTGAATTTTTGTAAAAATTACTATTATAACTTAAGTAGGTCTGATACTTTTTTCACCTATTGTCAAATTGTCTTGTAAATGGATGTAGTTCTGTTAGACAATAAATGCTTAATATTATTATTATTATTTCTTCAATACTCATTTCTTTTTTCTAAATCATCTGCTGCAATCCATTCAACAACATCTTCTCTTGTCACATTTTCGCAACCTTTTAATTTTTGTATTAATTCAAATAAACTTTTTCTTTTTCTTCTATCTCGCTGTCAAAATTTGAACAGGACATTTCTCCATGGCTTCTCAATTTCAAAGCTAATTCATTTAATGGAGTATCATCTTCACTGTCATTATAGTCCTCAAAATCAATAACTTTTGGCCAAGATTTTTGAATAGTGGTAGTACGCACAGAATCCCAAGCTTGACTTACCCAGTAAATAAAATTTTTCAGTGTAACCTTTCTCATCCCACTGATAATATCCTCCTTTTATGTGTATTTTAACAGATGTTCAAGATATAAACGCCTATAATTTTTTAAAATGTTTTCGAGGATGGCTTGATCCATTAATTGCATTATGCTGGTTACATTTGGAGGAAAAAATTTTACAACAATTTCGCCCACATGAAGTCCTTCTCCAAGGTGAGAGGAGGCATTATCCATTAACAAAATTGCTTTAATAGAAAGACGGTTTCTGTTCAAAAATTTAGTCACAGATAGCACGAACTCTTCTTCAATCCAGTTAGTAAATAAAGTCGCATCCATCCATGCGCTCTTCTGACTTTTGTAATAGACTGGTAGGGCTTTGGGTGAGATGTCTTTTAAAGCTCTTGGACGTGCAGACTTGCCAGTCACCATCAGTGGGATTTTGTGCCAGATGCATTGAAACATACCATTATAGTTAATCTTTCCTTACTTCGTTTGTGCCCAGGAGCTGATTTTATAATTCAGATCAGTTTCGTCACAGTTGTAAATTTAATCACATGTGTATCCACAATCTTCGATTTGCTTTTAAAGTTCTGCTTAAACTTCTCAATTGATGACACATCAGCAGAAAGTTTTTCACCACATACAGTCAGTTGTCGTACACCGTTTTTTCCAGCGGTCAAGCCATCCAGAACTGGCGGTAAACTGATCTATCTCTGGGAATTGCCTACTAATCATTATTGCTTTCTGTTGTAAAATTGGACCTGACAGAGGCACACCTTTTGATCTCTGTTGGTTAAAGCACATGAATAAAGCTTCGTTAACCTTTTCGTAGTCGCCGGTTTTCAATGATTTTCTTCCTGAGGACGAGGAGGCTTGATTTATACACCACTCTTCTGTTTTTATGCGGTTTCTTTTCCAATCTCCAACTGTTACCTCAGCTACTTCATAATCTCGTGCAACAACTTTAATTGTCTCTCCTGCTTCAGTTCTTTTGATGGCTTTTAATTTTTTTTCAATAGGAACGACGATTCTTTTACGCTTATTTTGCTCCATTATAATACGACAAACAAAAATTCAAACAAAGCAGTTCGTATTAATTACGCTTAACTACCAAAAACTCCAACCAAATAAATTATGTGAGTATACTCGTACTTCTTCGTAGTAAACGCTATAACGCACTGCATTCACGCAAATTTACATGCTGAAAGAGTCCAAAAACATAAATAGGGGAACCCCTCACACGGGCCAGAGGGATTCCCCGAAGGCCGCGACGATTTTAAATGGAAATATGTACATACATATTTGAAAAGCTCTCGGATAATCAGGTTCTTAGATTGGCTCTGTTAATCCGGAGCTCGGATAATCGCGACTCGGTTAATCGGGGTTCTACTGTATGTGGCCAAGCCAAATAATAATAATAATAACAATAATAATCATTTATTAGTTCCAAGAATAACAATAGTTATAAACACAAAATGGTATGGAACATTGTACGAAGAACAAAAAGATAAAAGGACATTTACAAAAACACATACATATGTTAATGACAAAAACAAAAGGCTCAGAAGACATCATTAAAGACAGTCAACGGAAGATGAAAAGCAGCCTTAACAAGTAGCAATAAAATTAACATTTTTATTCATAAGTTAAGTATGTCGGAATCACTATAAAAAAAAAATAATACAGTAATGCAAGTTATACGTAAAAAAAACCAAAAAGTACAAATAATCAGTGTCGTGGAAAAAATAATTTGTTGGTAAATAGTTTCCTGCCTAAAAAGTTCAAACAATCTTGTTGGTTATAAATATAGAACACAAACTCTAAAAATTTTAGTAAAAATATCTAATAAAATATTTCTTTTTTTCATGTAAAAGCCCCGTCTGGAGACGCAGCTAAAAATATCCAATACAAAACTCCCTTATTCCAAATTAATATTCTTCATCTCTTCCAGCCTTTCTTTACACATTTATACGATTTCCAATTAAAAAATTCCATAGGAATTTGAGCTATCGTTTTCCCTTTTTTCCCCTCGCCAATTTCAGCTTAATTTCTGTTAATTATCCTGCGATTTGTGTGCTAATTAGTTAAAAATATTCGTTTGTCGTTGAATGCTTAAACCCTCATATTTCAAATTCTTTTTATTGGGTGACCTATATTTGTATACAACGACCTCTTGAAGTCGCGCAATAAACGATTTTTAGCGAATGAAATGAAGGAAAAAATGAATCTTGGAAAAAGTTTTAACGAATTTTTAATGGTTATCATTTATTTCTTTTTGAAAAGAACAGCCAGGCTTCCGCTCAGGGTATGGACCAAACGACCATCTGCTTACAGTTAGAATCCTCATCGAACGGTGTATAGAATATTTCGTCCAGCAGTGGATAGTATAAGCTGAGGATAATCATTTATTTAACCCTAAAAGGTTGCCTTTTTGTAGTTAGTGTTCTAATGAGTTTGTTACGTTGTCATCAAAAGTACTGAGGGCCATAAAACATATGACCGGATCGTGGGGGATTAGCAAATTTTGTAATTTTTCTCATTTAGAACAATAATAGTAAGTTTTGCTCTTGGACTGAAACTATTAGTCCAATGAATTGGGCATTCAACCGTGAATTTTGGGTAGGAGGCGATTTTATCTTTTTATCATGTGAGGAGTACAACTTAAGGTTAAATTTGAGTTTTGGGGGTCGGGGGTGCACCCATTTGGCCGCCATATTGAAAATCGGGATGTAAATGGCCTTTTTCATATATCTCGGTAACCAGAAGCCTGATAAAAATTTTGTAAGGAACTTTTTTGTAGACTCTACAATAATATGCAACTTTTCTTAATAATTTATAATATAAATATAATTAAGAAGTTAAAAACAAAAAATAATGAAAATGTAGGAGATGAAAAACTATTATTTTTAATAACTTTTTATCTATCAATTCTATAAAAAAATGCATCAGAACTTTATAAAATGACCTGCTAGTCTTTATGATTTTAATTTTCTTTAAGGGTTTCTTAACGCTGCAAAGGGAGGAAGAATAAAGGTAGGTGAGGTAAATAGGTAAAAAAATTATTGTTCCTTTATTTTTACTATATATTATTTATATGACTATATTTTATGTTGTTTTATTAATTTATTAGTATATTTTTTAATAATAATATAACTTCATTTTATGACAAAGTTTTTGAATAGGTGCTTCCATAGATACTAACTAAAATAACTGACTTGGTTTTATATGAGATCTCACAACTGTTTGTGGTGGAAGGATTGCGTTGCGAGACTTGGCATTTTTTTACATTTTATGTTTTTTGATGGCATTTCATTTCTTTTTGTAGGTGGTCCTCTTTTTCTTCTTCTCGGGTAATATTTCTTGTACGTCAGCTATGGATTTTCTTAAAGCCCACTCCCTGTCTATTGTTTTTCTCAAAGGCTATGATGTAACAATTTTTGACAAGTCTGGACGATAAGTGCTTCTAACGATTGCGGACTCCTGAGCTTTGATACTACCGAAGTCGACATTAATTAGATGTAATCCGCCCAGAGTTATCACTCTCGAAAGTGCCACGTATGCTTGACCGCATGTGAACACTGAAGAACCGATGGCCATCAGTGCACTGTTTAGATTAGCCCCTGACTTTTTGTGTATGGTAATAGCATAGGCTATACATATCGGAAACTGTTCGCGGTGAACATAAGCTCTATTAATAATTTCAAATTTAGTTTTGTCTGGACCAAGCTCGTAAACATGTTCATTATTAAATGTAATATGTATTTTTTTTTTTTTTATTTGTATGTTCAGGATCAACCTTTACTCCTTGTACTATACCGATGGAACCGTTGACTAAGTCAAAACTCACGTCAATATTTCGTCTTAACATGACTTTTGCTCCTATTTTAATAACTATATTCTTTTCTAGCCCTGCTGTCATGGAAGCATCATCTTTATACTTTTTTATAATTAAAATATACTTAAAGTATTTCACTGAACAATTTTTTAATTACACGAAGTAGGTAAGTATTATTAAACGAATATATTTGATAAATGAAAAATATTATTAAATATAATATATTAATTAATAAATAATACAAATTATTCGTAATTATGGATTTTTTAGTGATTAATTAACTTTATACGACGTATTATTTACCGGGACTCACGGTTTGACCTGGCATTATGCTATGTACGAGGCTGGTTTGAAAAGTCCGTGCAAAAATAAAAACTACTTATGTGTTTGGGGTAAACCTTTTTTATTTTTCGACATAGTCTCCTTTTAGGCTTATACACTTTGTCCAACGATGTTCTAGTTTGTTGATCCCTTCCGAATAATAGGATTTGTCCAAGTCTGCAAAATATCCATTAGTGTCTGCAATCACCTCCTCGTTTGAATAAAATCTTTGTCCCGCCAGCCATTTCTTCAAATTGGGGAACAAATAGTAGTCCGAGGGAGCCAAGTCTGGAGAATAGGGGGGATGTGAAATGAGTTGGAATCCTAATAGTTTTACCCTTTTCCAGATAGTCGATGAGGATTATTCCTTGCGAATCCCAAAAGACAGTCGCCATAACCTCTCCGGCCGAAGGAACGGTCTTCGCCTTTTTTGGTGCAGATTCCCCCTTGGTAACCCATTGTTTAGATTGTTGTTTGGTCTCAGGAGTATAGTAATGTATCCATGTTTCATCCACAGTGACGAAACGACGCTTAAAGTCCTCCGGATTCTTCTGAAACAGCTGCAAACCATCCTTGCAACACTTCACACGATTCCGTTTTTGGTCAAGCGTGAGCAATCGCGGCACCCATCTTGCGGATAGCTTTCTCATGTCCAAATGTTTATGCAAAATATTATGTACCCGTTCAGTCGAGATGCCCACAGCACTAGCAATCTCACGCACCTTAACTCTTCTGTCATCCATCACCATATCATGGATTTGATCAATGATTTCTGGAGTCGTAACCTCCACAGGTCGTCCAGAACGTTCAGCGTCACTTGTGCCCATATGGCCAGTCCGAAAATTTTGAAACCACTTATAAACTGTTCTAATCGAAGGTGCAGAGTCACCATAATTTTTATCGAGCTTCTCTTTAGTCTTCTGAGGCGTTTTGCCTTTCATAAAGTAATGTTTAATCACCACACGAAATTCTTTTTCGTCCATTTCTTGAAAATCACTCGACTTCCTTGATTCACACGAATGCCAAACACAAAGAAATATACCAATATGGCTGAAACTTGGTGTGCGTTCATTCAAGAGATGCTACTAACTAAACATGACCTCGATACGCGCCGGTGGTGCCATCTCTCGGACTTTGCACGGACTTTTCAAGCCAGCCTCGTATGGCTGAGCGCTGCGCGCTCTCCGCGCTCTATCTCAAAAACGGTTAAGCGTATAAAAAAAATGTTTAAAACAAAATTTGTAGAGAAATTTATGCTCTACAATTTTTATAATAGATGCAAATATCATTGAAACCATAGGAAGCGAGATATTTGCGAAAAACCGATTTTTGTGACCTTTGACCTTGAATATCTTAAGACGCGGACACGAGATTTTATGAGACTTTTGAGACAACTTTTAGAGTGCCAAAATAAAGGTTTATACAAGTTTACAGCTTATTATCTCTCATTCCGAGGTTGACCCTCTTTTTGGCTTAAGTGACTGTACAATTTAGAAAACGGGACTGAAATTTCGTGATGTTTCAGTCGTTCCTTCCTTTATAATCTAAACACTAACTAAATTCAAAATTTGAAGTTTGTGTGTCTGCTAGAAGTATCTTAGAATTTTGATGATCGGTGAGTGCGTCAGTGACAAAATTAAAGAACTTTGACTGGCGAGTATCGTACGTCCTCTTGGTCACTGAAAATTCAGGCTTCTAGCTTTATCCACAACGAAAATACAGGGGAGTCGAAAGTGCCGTGAGTGGCTTGGTGAATGGAGGCCTAGAGAACACAAAATATGCAGAGGTACACCACAGACAAGACGGACGGACGACATAAAAAGATTAGCAGGACACGATTTTCTAGACAACTTGGGAGGCTTACATCCGACTATGGATGGAATGAAGTAATGATGATGATGATGAATAGTTAATGAGGCAGTATTCCTTTGACATATGATCTGTAGCAGCCACTCCGAAGATATGCAAAATATCCACTCAACATAATCCGATAAAAATCTAAAAATTTAAATTCAATTTTTCCTTTATAAAATATTTTAGAGATTGAAAAATAAGGTACGCGCTTGATATTTTCCATTTTAAAACAATTTATTCAAATTTCCACAAAGAATTCATCTTTGCAATTTTATTTCAAGTTATATAAAACAACTCTCTTACGGAATAAAATCGTAAAACTGAAAATAAAACCCTCTCATAACAATAATTTTAATTTGAAATTCAGTGCCTTTATGACAATGATACGTACCTATTAAAATAACTGTCACAATTCTTGGTTTGTGTAATTAACTCGTGGGAAGTCGTGGAAAAACGAATTAAAAACGAGTTACAGAATGGAAAGGAGATGAAAGAATGGGAATGAAATTATTGTTTTCGCCCGGTGTTCGTTTGAAATTCATTGCTTGTTTGTTGTTTTGAAATAATTATAGACCATAGTTTGTTCTTTAAAAAAAAAAAAAACCGTTTTTCTCCATATTATAACAAAAATAAACATTCTTTCTAAAGATGTAACGGATAGTACTTTTTAGGATCTGGCAAAACAAAGTAACCGGCTACGTAGGATGGAGCAAAACCGGGTACCCGGTCGGGTAGGATCCGGCAATATTCCTTTTACGTGTTCAGCAAATTTACGCAAAGTTCCTTTTACGTTTTATTAACATTTGCGGATTTCAGACAACAGATGGTGCACCAGTGCAGATTTGACACTGGGCTATTTTGTTGTGTCATCAACAAGTGTCAGACGCGAACGAATGATAAATTGGAAAAGTGTGTGCATAGTGTTGTGTTTAATATGTCGAAATTTATACCGCACAAAGAGCATTCGCGGACAGCATTAATTTTTTGTTTTCATTTGAAGAAAACTGCTGTTGAATCATACCGATTACTTCGAGAAGCTTATGGTGAACATGCTCCATCACAAGATACGTGTGAACGATGGTTTCGGTGTTTCAAAAGTGGTAACTTCGATGTTGCAGACAAGGAACGTGGAAAACAGCCAAAAAAATACGAAGATGTGGAATTGTAAGCATTGTTGGACGAAGATGATTCGCGAATACAAAAACAACTCGCCGAGCAATTGGGCGTTAGTCAACAAGCTGTTTCCAATCGACTACGAGAGATGGGAAAGATTCAGAAGACTGGTAGATGGGTACCACTTGAGTTGAACGACAGACAAATAAAAAAGCGCAAAACACACATTTTGATCGTTTGGTACAAAAGGAAGTCGTTTTTGCATCGTATAGTTACAGGGGATGAAAAGTGAATTTATTTTGAGAATCCCAAGGGCAAAAAATCATGGGTAGAGCCAGGCGCAGCATCCACATCGACCGCAAGACCCAATCGCTTTGGCAGAAAGACGATGCTTTGTGTTTGGTGGGACCAGATGGACGTGGTCTATTATGAGCTGTTAAAACCTGGGGAAACGGTTAATACTAAACATTACCAACAACAATTGACCGATTTGGACCGTTCGCTGCTTGAAAAAAAGCCAGAATACCGAAAGGGGCAACACAAAGTCATTTTTCTTCATGACAATGCTCCATCATATACGGCAAAACCAGTTCGCGACACGTTGGAAACACTCAGCTGGAAGGTTCTATTCCATGCAGCTTACTCACCAGTCTTGGCTCCTTCCGATTACCACTTGTTTGCATCGATGGGTCACGCACTTGCTGAGTAGCGCTTTGGTTCGTACGAAAATGTGAAAAAATGGCTCGATGAATGGTTCGCAGCAAAAGGGGAAGATTTTTACTGGCGTGGTATTCACAAATTGCCCGAAAGATGGGAAAAAATGTATAACAAGCGATGGAGCATACTTTGAATAAAGCACTTTTTATCATTCTTCCGAATTTAACATGTTTTTTTCAAAAAAAAAATCCGCATTTCATACTTGTATACCTGGTGGTAAGACACGATAAATTACCGCTTAAGGTATTTCTTACGAGAAGACAGAATATGTTAGAGAAAGACGCGAAATAATTTGGTTTTTAGGGTATAATGAATGTGGCAACGTAGCTTCTCGCTTGCTTCCCGCCGGCCGCACGCAAACACTAGTCCAGTGCAATTGGCCATTAAAAATGAAAAACGACGGAACCCAACTATAATGAATGGATTTGAATGATTCTTTTTTTTTAAGTTGTTAATGCCACAAACTACAAAGTTTGCCCATTGAAAAATACCGCAATTTTAAAACTCCATTAATTTAAAAAAATAAAATAAGAATTTTTAAAAATTTCTTTTAAAAAAATAAAATTATCGGAAATTTTAAATATTTCTTTTAAGAAAATAATGAATATTATAATTTTCGAGGGTCTTTATAAAGAATTTGTAAAAAATAACACTTTTTAGTGTTCCGTACGGAACACTTATAAGATCACTTCGGTGTCTGTGTGTCTGTCACACCCGATTTTCTCCGATACTATTTGACATAGAAAGGTGAAATTTGGTAATAATATAGGAATTGATGGCCTCATCAGAACCATGTAGTTTTAAGAATTAAATTTTGACTTAAGGGGTTAGTTTTGGGGGGTGAAGTCGGAACTGAAAAAAAAAAATTTTTTACTAGGTTATCGAGTGTGGGTGTCAAATGAAAGCTTGTGAAAACACGAGTAAAATATATATATATATATATATATATATATATATATATATATATATATATATATATATATATATATATATAATATTATACTTGCGCGCACTTTTCTTTGTATTATTTTTAAAAATTCGCGAAAAATCGCTGTCCCGGGCCTTATCTCGAAAAGTACTTATCAAAAAATTTCGAAAAAATTCTGGAATATTCTCCACGGGGTGTAGATTGAACGAAAATTATCACGAGTGCATTACCTTGAATAATTTATATGGTATATAAAAAAAAACAAAAATTTCAAGGTCATCAGATTTCAGTAAAGATTGGAAACAAACTTTGTTGAAAACTCATTTGGGGTGTGTTTTTGTGAAGTCACTGATCATTTTATACCACCGTAACATAAATTTTGACTTAAGGGGTTCGTTTTGAGGGGTGAAATCGGAAGTGAAAAAATTTTTTTTTTACTAGGTCATCGAGTGTGGTGTCAAATAAAAGCTTGTGAAAACACGAGTAAAAAATATATATATAATGTAATACTTGAGCACACTTTTCTTCGTATTACTTTTAAAAAAATCGCTGTCCCCTACCTTATCTCGAAAAGTACTGATTAAAAAATTTTGAAAAAATTCTGGAATATTCTCCACGGGGTATAGATTGAACAAAAATTATCACGAGTGCATTACCTTTAATAATTTATTTGGTATAAAAAAAAAACAAAATTTCAAGGTCACCAGTTTTCAGTAAAGATTGGAAACAAACTTTGTTGAAAACTTATTTGGGGTGTGTTTTGTGAAGTCACTGATCATTTTATACCAACCTAACAAAAATTTTTATTTTAAAAACAATCAACGTACGGAACAATAATTGTGCAAGTTCAAATTGCACTTGACCGGTTTTTTAAAATTAATTTGAAGACAGTAGAAACTCCAAAAATCAAAATAAATAGAAGAAATGTTACATAATACAACATTAAAATCTACATTATCATGTACAGGGTGAGTCAACGACAGAGTAAAGTTCATTATCTCATTTGTTTCGGGAATAACAAAAAAATGTTAAATACAATAGTTTCAGGGAATGTTAAGGTGCACAGTTTAAAATTATTTGAGTATACAGGGTACTTCAAAAAAGTGTGTCCGATATAACATGTTTTTTTTAAATGGAAGATCCTAAATTTCTAATTTATTTTTAAAATCTGCGTAAAATTTTATAACTTTTTTATTAATAATGTTATATACCTAAACCTAGAAGTTTTTTTAATATTTCAATTTTTTTAAAAAAATACTAGTTTTCAGTTTTGTAAAAAAATGCCAGTAGCGCCATTGTTTCTGAAGGTGACATACTCATAATTGGTACAAGTGTTCTATAGAGATGAAAAAAAGATATATGTAGAGCAATTTGAGTTAGATGCTACAGGATGTTCAAAATAAATTTATGCATTTCGACTATTTTAAATTGAAAAATCTCAAATTTTTTAAGTGGCACACTCTGTATATTATTATTTTTCTGATAGATTTTACAAAACCCTCCAACTTTTATTAAGTACGTCATATACCTATTTCTAATAGCTTTCGATTTATTTTGAATTTTTCAATTTTTATCCTTGTTACCCACAAAAATGGATCGATAGCGATGGATTCATTCAGTGGCCCCCACGATCATGTGTGACTTCTTTTTGTGGGCTACATTAAAGATCGTGTTTATGTGAATCTCCCTACAACACCAGTAGATATGGAAAATGGGATTCGGGATGTGTGCAGGAAAATATAGTAAAACGATTAAACGTGTGTATTCAAGTAAACGGGCCTATTTTTGAACATTTATTATGTCATAATAATTAATCATTAGATAAGTTAAACTATATTAAAATTATTATTAACCATTTGTTTATGTTTTCACAATAGCGTAAGTGTACTGAAAACAAGGGTAAAAATTGAAAAATTCAAAAAAAATCGAAAACTATTTGAAATAGGTATATGGCATACTTAAAGTGACCATACGTCCCGTTTTGAACGGGACTGTCCCTTTTCTCGGTCACCTGTCCCGTTGTCCCCAAACAAAGCGCCGGGGCGGTAAATAGTCCCGTTTTCCGAAACCGCGCGAAAATTTTAAATTACGATGCTCGTGAGACACGCGCGGGCGGGGAATCACAGACCGTCGCGACGTCGACGATTGGCGATTCCCCGCCCGCGCGCGCTGTCGGTTACCTAGTAACGCGGGGAGAAGAGGGAGCATTTATTTGGTTATTAGGCTAATCACGCGCATGCACACAGACTTGTCGCTATTGTTTTGTTTTTGCGTAATGTTCGTGAAGTAGTTTAGTGGTAAACTGGTAACTTATTTGAAGTTTTCTGTTGTTTTGGAATTTTACCTATAGTTATGCCGAAACGCAAGTGTTCATTTAATGTCAACTTACAAGCAAAATACCCATTTATTAAGCAAATTAATACTTCCTCGGACGTCAGATGCGAAAAGTGTCGTACAGAGTTTTAGTGTTTCCCATAGTGGTGCTGGTGATATTGAACAGCATTTGAAGTCTGAAAAACATAAAAATGCCGACCGTGCCGCTGCTTCCAGTTCTTCAGTGTTGAACTTTTTCAAGAATTCAAAACGCACCAACTTCAAAGGATTTTGGATATTGCTGCTGCAGAAGGCGTCTGGGCTTATCACACTATACAAGAAAACCACAGTTTTCGCTCCAATGATTGTGCGTCGAAATTAATCCAATCATGTTTTGATCCAAAATTCACATGTGCGAGCACAAAAACAGAAGCTGTTATAGTAAATGTTTTGGCGCATACAGCGATCGATAATTTAAAAAGATGATCTCGATAAGTCCAATTGTATTACAATTTTAAAACGACGCTTCAAACCACGGTAACAAGAAAATATATCCTTGTGTAGTGCGCCTTTTTCAACCTTATGAAGGTATGCAAGTAAAAATTTTAGACCTCCAAGAGCAACCAGGTGAAACTTCTGATATCATAGTCGACTATTTACACCAAGTATTGACAGATAATAATTTGTCAAATAAAGTCGTGGCATTTTGTGGCGACAATGCTAATGTCAATTTTGGGGGTGTAGCTAGGCGAGGAACTAATAATGTATTAGCAAAATTACAATCATCTCTGAAAAAAAAAAAAACCGTTGATAGGTATTGGAAGTGGAGCCCATATAATTCACAATGCAATAAAATCTGCTGCAGATGGTCTACCTTTAGATTACGAAAGCATTATCGTAAAAATATATTCATTTTTTTTATATTTACACGGTTCGAGTTGAAGCTCTAAAGGAGTTTTGCGCTGAAGCTGAAATAGAACATCACCAAATGCTCGGCTACAGTAAAACCAGGTGGCTTGCGCTTATGCCTGCCTTGGAGAGAGTTTTAAAAATGTACCAGCCGTTAAAAGACTATTTTGTGACCATTAAAAAATGTCCCAAATTGTTAAAAAACTTTTTTGATGATCCCATATCAGAATTATGGCTTCATTTTTTACACGCTCAGTCAGCAAGTTTTCACCAAGCTGTTTTGAAGGTTGAAGGTCAGACTGTGTCGGCAATTGAGGCTGCAAAAGAAATCAATCATCTCAAAGACAATTTGGCTCAGAAACAGATCAACCAGTTTCTTCCATTTACTGTTCGTAGTTTAATTGTGAAATTAAAAGATAATGGCACTAATATTGATGAAGAGTTTGTGAAAAATACGGCCACAGAATATTATAAAACAAGCCGTAAATATCTGGAACAGTGGACTTGCTTTCTTACTAAAGAAATGGAGATATTTCATTGGGCAGATTTAAGAAAAGTACCTGCATGGGAAGATATTCAAAAAGCGCTGGATGTATTGATTGAAAAGGGATATTTTCCCTGTAACAAAGATACAGAAGTATTTGACGAATTTACATTAATTTCAAGCTACGTCACTTCCCAAAAAATTACCGAATGGGATAATTTAAAAGTCTCCACAGAAACTCGTTGGGTGGAAGTATCAAACACTTTCGCACCAACAATCTACAACATGAAAATTTTTGTATTTTTAATTGAATATATTTTATGTCTACCTGGTACAAATGCTCCAGTAGAAAGAGTCTTTTCTCTTATGAATAAATTGTGGACGTCTGAAAAAAATCACTTACAGGTACCAGTTCTGAAAGCGATGATGATAATAAGGTCAATATAAAAAAAAAAAACGTGCCAAGAATTTTATTCTTATTTAAAATCATCACCAACTTTATTAAAGCAAATTTGCTCCTCTGATAAATATAAATACAATTAAAAAAAATATGGTGCATATAATTTAATAATTTCTGTCAGAGGAACTTTGCTTCAATAAAGCTGGTTAACTGGTGATTGATTTTTATTTTTCACAACTTGTTATAATAAAAATAATTATAATTAATATGAATATAATAACAGTCAATACTAATTGCATTAAGTTACACTTTTTCTAAATAAAGAAAATTAAGAAGTTGTGTTTATTTTCATTGTTAACTTGGGTATAAAAACTTATGTCCCGTTTTGAGTTCAAAAATAAATGGTCAGTTTAGGCATACTTAACAAAAGTTGAAGGGTTTTGTAAAATACATATGTTTTTTTTTTCATCTCTATAGAATGCTCGTACCAATTATGAGTATTCCACCTTTAGAAACAATAGCGCTACTGGCAATTTTTTTACAAAACGGAAAACTAGCTAACTAAAAAATTTTACGCAGAAATTAAAAATAAATTAGAAAATAGGACGTTCCCCGTACCCTGTATACTCAAAAATAGTTTTAAACTGTGCACCTTAACATTCCCTAAAACTATTGTATTTAACATTTTTTCATCATTCCCGAAACAAATGAGATAATGAGCTTTACTTTATCGTTGACTCACCCTGTACAACTGGTAGTAGCCGACTCTTTAAAAGTGCAAAGATCGGCACCAGCGTCTCCAACATTTATTGGAACTGTATATTCTGAGGATGAAAATGTATATGAAGAAAAAAGGAACAGATTGTTGTCTGAAAATTGTGAATTGTGAATAACATCCCTTCATCACAATACGAGGCTGGTTTGAAAAGTCCGTGCAAAGTCCGAGAGATGGCACCACCGGCGCGTATCGAGGTCATGTTTAGTTAGTAGCATCTCTTGAATGAACGCACACCAAGTTTCAGCCATATTGGTCTATTCTTTGTGTTTGGCATTCGTGTGAATCAAGGAAGTCGAGTGATTTTCAAGAAATGGACGAAAAAGAATTTTCGTGTGGTGATTAAACATTACTTTATGAAAGGCAAAACGCCTCAGGAGACTAAAGAGAAGCTTGATAAACATTATGGTGACTCTGCACCTTCGATTAGAACACTTTATAAGTGGTTTCAAATTTTCGGACTGGCCATATGGGCACAAGTGACGCTGAACGTTCTGGACGGCCTGTGGAGGTTACGACTCCAGAAATCATTGATCAAATCCATGATATGGTGATGGATGACAGAAGAGTTAAGGTGCGTGAGATTGCTAGTGCTGTGGGCATCTCGACTGAACGGGTACATAATATTTTGCATAAACATTTGGACATGAGAAAGCTATCCGCAAGATGGGTGCCGCGATTGCTCACGCTTGACCAAAAACGGAATCGTGTGAAGTGTTGCAAGGATGGTTTGCAGCTGTTCCAGAAGAATCCGGAGGACTTTTAAGCGTCGTTTCGTCACTGTGGATGAAAACATGGATACATTACTATACTCCTGAGACCAAACAACAATCTAAACAATGGGTTACCAAGGAGGAATTTGCACCAAAAAAGGCGAAGACCGTTCCTTCGGCCGGAAAGGTTATGGCGACTGTCTTTTGGGATTCGCAAGGGATAATCCTCATCGACTATCTGGAAAAGGGTAAAACTATTACAGGTGAATATTATTCATCGTTATTGGACCGTTTGAAAACCGAGCTGCAAGAAAAAACGCCCCGCGATTGGCCCACAAGAAAGTCCTTTTCCATCACGACAACGCACCAGCACACACCTCAGCAGTTATGGTCGCAAAATTAATGGAAATAGGATTCCAACTCGTTTCACATCCCCCCTATTCTCCAGACTTGGCTCCCTCGGACTACTATTTGTTCCCCAATTTGAAGAAATGGCTGGCGGGACAAAGATTTTTATTCAAACGAGGAGGTGATTGAAGACACTAATGGATATTTTACAGACTTGGACAAATCCTATTATTCGGAAGGGATCAACAAACTAGAACATCGTTGGACGAAGTGTATAAGCCTACAAGGAGACTATGTCGAAAAATAAAAAAGGTTTACCCCAAACACATAAGTAGTTTTTATTTTTGCACGGACTTTTCAAACCAGCCTCGTATACCTTGTTGTAATTGGCATCAATGCTACACATAATATTTGATTTTGTATTTTAATAACAAAAAGGGACTTTTAAACCAAAAATTGTGGAGCCCTAAAAATTAGTTCATGGAGACTGTAACATTTTTTTTTTATGAAATCCACTCAGCAAGTAGAAATAAATTTATATTTTATATCCGCTCTTGCGGCATGTTTTTTATGCTCGGATTTCAAAAGGAAAAGATTAAAAGGCAAACAAGCGTTAACGGCCAGACTGACCAAGTGGAAATCGAACCGCAGCAACTGAGAAATACCCTCTGGCGGAAAAGTGAGGGAGGGCGGAAAGGGGGAAAGCTGTCCCGTAGGGATGTTCTATCTTCATAAAAAGTGTCGATCTTCCGTTCTAGCATTTTCCACAAAAAATTCTAATTTAGTTATCAACAAAAATACTCCTTTTCAGTCAATTATCGTAAGAAAATTATCCATAATTCATATCAAATTCAGAATATTACTTGGCTGTAAACTAACCAGACAGGAATTCGTCATAATGAAAAAGCTATTAGAGCCAAAATTTATTCAAAGTTGAGTGATTTAAACATTCGTAGTGCCAAAATATACTACTATTTCGATTTATTTATTTAGATGTGATATTGCTCTAAATGAATCGACACAATACAACGAAACTTGGGTGTATCGGTATATGTCGAACATCCCTAGTAACCAACAGAAACGGATAGAAGGAAAAACTTGTATGAGAATGCAAAATATTGAGTAATATTTAGGATTTATTAACGTTGTGCTTTGAATGTATTATAGAAGGTGGGAAAACGGACGAAATAAAATCCATAAAAAGGTGTTTAGCGGCCATAAGTTAACATAAAGGCGAGAAACTTCAGCTAGCTGATGAGATATAACAGACTGAATCGCATTCTGGATTGGTGTTTAGGTAGCGAGAGCACCCGGGAATTTCTGTTATTTTGGATTTCCCATACTTCTAATACAGCAGGGAAGATTAGCAATCATCTCCGTCTACTAACACGTAGGCTGAAAAGTGTTTGGTCTAGCTTCTTAAAACCTATTTTTTTTGCAAAATTCGACTTTATTCATCAACATAGTCTCCTTCAAGATCAATATAATCAGTCCAACACTTTTCTAACATTTCTATACCTTTTTTGTAGAATGATTTGTCTTTGCCTTCAAAATAGGCCTCAGTTTCTTCATTGGAGCCAAATCTCTTTCCCGCGAGAATTTTTTTGATAATAATCGCTGGGGGCCAAATCTGGAGAATACGGTGGATGACGAAACAATTCGAACTTCAATTCATGCAATTTTGCCATCGTAACCACTGACTTGTGACACGGTGCATTGTCTTGATGAAAGAGCACTTTTTTTTGGTTCATTTGGGGTCGTTTCTTTGCAATCTCTGCCTTCAAACGCGCCAATAACTTTATATAATATTCGTTATTGATGGTTTCTGCCTTCTCAGCATAGTCGATGAAAATTATTCCATACTCCTCTCAAAATACAGAGGCCAAAACCTTCCCAGCCGACTGTTGTGTTTTTGATCGCTTCGAGCGGGTTTTACCGGCTGCTGTCCACTCAGCTGACTGCCGATTTGATTCCGGTGTGTAGTGATGGATCCACATTTCATCCATTGTCACATAAAAAAGATGTTTTCATGCGCTTAAACAGGTCCAAACAGCGCTCAGAATCATCAAGTTATTGATTTTGGCCCACTGTGAGCAAACGCGGTACTTATTTCGAACAGAGCTTTCTCATACCCAAATGTTCATGCAAAATACGACCATCACGTTCTTTTGATATCTTTAGGGTGTCAGCTATATCACGCAATGTCACTTTACGGTCATCCAAAACAATTTTGTGGATTATTTTTATGTTTCCGGTGTAACTACCTCATTTGGGCGTCCAGAGCGTTCAGCATACCAGCAAATGATGAGTGATTTTTCAGGGGCAGAGTCCCCGTAACACTTATCAAGCCATTGCTTTGCTTGAGCGGATTTTTTTCTCATCAAACTAAACGTCGAAATGTCATATGGATTTTTTTGAAAAGGGCGACATCTATGTGTCGGACCAAAAACTTTTCAGTCTACATGTTAAATATCTTTTCTTTCTCTCTCGTTTCTCTCCGTAATTGGCTATATAACGCGTGGCACATCTCTTGGTCCGCATTTCTTAAAATCAACGAATAAATTTCCACAAGAATATACTCTCAGTCAAGTAAGAACGTATTGCCTATAATTTGTAAAAGATATTCTTTTTTTTTTGTTATTGTTGGTCCCCCTGCAAACATTGCAGCGAGAAAAAGAAGATGCAATATGCATAGATACCTATTTCACTGTTTTATAATGTACTAGCCGTGCCCGCGGCTCCGCTCGCGTGGACTTGATTCACTACTATCGCCACTGCTCATTCCTTATGTTACCTAACGTAATAAAATATCTGCCCTTATTTCCCTTTATCTCCTATTATTTCTCCTTATCTTCCATTATCTCTACATAATTTCCATTATCTAAGCTTATCTCTGCTCATCTCCCATTATTTCTCCTTATCTCCCATTATCTCACCTTATCTCCCATTATCTAGGTTTATCTCGACTTATCTCGCAATATTTCTCCTTATCTCCCATTTTTTCCTTATCTCCCATTATTTCTCCTTATCTCCCATTATCTCACCATAACTCCCATTACCTAGACTTATCACTGCTTATTTCCCATTATTTCTCCTTATCTCCCATTATTTATACTTATCCCCAATTATCTCACCTTATCTCCCATTATCTAGGCTTATCTCGACTTATCTCGCAATATTTTTCCTTATCTCCCATTATTTTTCTCCTTATCTTCCATTATCTCACCATAACTCCTATTACTTAGACTTATCTCTGCTTATCTCTCATTATTTCTCCTTATCTCCCATTATCTCTACATAATTTCCATTATCTAGGCTTATCTCTGCTCATCTCCCATTATTTCTCCTTATCTCCCATTATCTCACCATAACTTACATTACCTAGACTTATCTCTGCTTATCTCCCATTATTTATACTTATCTCCCATTATCTCACCTTATCTCCCATTATCTAGGCTTATATCGAATTATATAGAACATATCATATGTATAAATTTATAAAAACACGTAAATCGAATAAGTGGTTCTCAAGTGATAAGCACAGTAACGGACAGACAGACAGAGAGACGTTGCATTTTTATATATATATTGTATTCTTTGCAACATGATATTGTTCCATATTTAATGGTTTAGGCAGTATATTGTAAGAGAACACGCTAACGGTAGCCTTTCTTCCGACTTGATTCACTATTATCGTCACTGCTTATTCTTTATGTTACCTAACGCAACAAAATATATCCTATAACCTGGCCAGAGAACATATGTATGTTTTAAAAAAAAAGCACGTAACGCACTAACGGACAGACAGACAGAGAGACGTTGCATTTTATATATATTATAGATATAGATTATTATTATTATTATTATATAACCTGGCCAAAGAATATATGTATGAATTTAAAAAAGACACATAAATTGGATAAGTGGTTCTCGCGTGATAAACGCACTAATGGACAGACAGACAGACAAAGAGACATTGCATTTTATATATATTATAGATTAAAGATATTCTCTGCTACATAATATTGTTGCATATTTAATGGTTTAGGCTGTATATTGCAAGGGAACGCGCTAGCAGCAAACTTTTTTCTGGTTCTCCAGTGATAAGGTCACTAACGGACAGACAGACAGACAGACAGAAAAACAGACAGACAGACAGACAGAGAGACGTTGCATTTTATATATATTATAGATGTACCTATTTATATGTTAAAAACGTTAATACATCGGTTTAAAGTATTGGTGTTCATTTTTTGAATGAATAAAAAACAAATCCGGATTATCCGAGTTTTCAGTTATCCGAGGAGGGTACCCCCCACGTTACCTCGGATAACCGGGGTTCTACTGTACTGTGAAAGATATTCTATCAGCACCAGAAGCAACTAGCTTAATTAAAATGCGTTTTATGATACGCTGTTTAAAGACAATATCTTCGGCATCCCTTGAAATAGTTAGTGATGTTTTCCGAAATCGACAGTAGAATGTGTTTCGTACCTTTTAGCACTTTTTTTCAATTTTAGTTTTATCTTAAAAATTCAATCTATTTTTGAACAAGGGGTGTACTTAAAACATTTTAAATATTGCAGTTTTTTTCTGTTTCTACGACTTCGCCAACTTCCTTGAAGTTTTTTTTTTATTATTATTGTTGCGAAACAGCTACTAAAACATTTATGGGCACATTTTCTATAGCCCTTGCCTTGTTATAAAAAGTTCTTTGTGAGTTTTCCCCTCAATATATTTTTTTAGGAACATAAAAGCATTTTTAAAGATCGAGTTTGTTTTTTATATTTTTACCGCGGCTTGTTTTAATGCTAAAAAATTTTTTCAAACTGAAATGAAATGAAACCCGAAAAAAAATTATGCCTACTTCGGAGGAATTAAAAAAAAAACACAACTTCAGACGAGTAATTGAAGGCCTCGTTTTCAGAATACTATGACACAAATTTATTATTTTTTTTATTTACAGTCTGTCCAGTAAAAACGTGTCCGCGATAATTCATTTTTGGTAGATGCGATTATAGCAATTCAACGAAAAATTGGTAGAGGGAACCTTTGTCTACGATGCATTTTAGTAAAAGTATCAGTCGATTTCGAACTTTCGTCGAAATCCCGTAAAATCCAAAATGAGTCACTTGTTTGCGCGTTGGTGCGAGGCAGTATTTCTTTGTTCCGATCCAAAGGGGCCTAACTGACCACATTCCGCGGCCGCTAAATATATTAAAAAGTCGGTATCGTTTATGAAGAAGTAGGTAAATCGTTTTAACAAGACGAAAAATGTAGCGAATTGTCAAAACGTGGCTCTGTAGGCAAAGTCAATCCGCAAATCGAAAAACGAATCGTGTTTTTGTTTTCATGGGACCCGAAATTGACGCTGTGTCAAGGAGCGACCAAATTAAAAAAATCGGAAGCAAGCACAAGATACCTCTACAGAAACAGGCTGGATCGAAAGCTACAATTACAAGTTTTGGCAGAATCAACTGATAAACTGTATGATCACATAACTCTAGCCATGCGAGAGGCAGCTCTTGAGGCGCTGGGGGAAAGATCAAAACCACCAAAAAAGAATACAGGCATAAGCTGGAATCCAGAACTAGAACATCAAAAAACCACAAAACAAGAAGCCTACACACGCTGGCTGACAACAAAACATAAATGACAAGATCGTCTATAAACACGAACAAGCCAGGTTTAAACGGATGATATGGGAGAATAAAAATGCAACCTGGGAGAAGAAATGTAGTGAAGTTAATACATACACTGGAGGAGCAAAACCAAGGGCGGCGTGGAAATTTATTAAGACACTAAGGTCAAATACGTCAGATCTAACTAATATTCATCCCATACAACCGGAAAGGTTTAAGGAGAATTTTAAGAATGAGCTCACTGAAACCAGAACATCATATATGGAACAACCCTCAGCGGCCCTAGAGACTACAGGACAATACAATGAAGTAACAGAAGACAGGGTATAGAAAGCCGTAAAGACAATGAAGACTGGAAAGGCAAGCGGACCCGAAGGCCTCCCTGCAGAACTGTTTAAACATGGCACTACTAAGCTAATATCATTTCTAACTGAGTTGATTGCTAGATTGGTGAACGGAGAAGACATCCCACAAGCATGGAGAGAGACCTGGATAACGCCCATATACAAAAGAGGGAAGAAAGACGAATGCACCAACTACCGATGTATAGCCGTAACTAACACTATGAGTCGAATTTACGGGAAAGTCCTCAAACAACTAATAGAGGAAGAATATGCGCCATATGAACTAGAACAGCAAGCAGGTTTTAGGACGGGCAGATCGTGTGTAGACCATATTTTCACAATTGCTGCACGAAAAAAGGGTAACACCAAACAGGGAATCACACCTTCTCTTTGTTGATCTATCCATAGCCATCCAGCAGCTATACAGAGATCAAAGAGCAAAATAAAACTAAAAGACCAGTTGTCAAAAAGCTTTCCAGTCAACAAAGGACTACGACAAGGATGTTGCCTCTCACCTACATTATTTAATATCTACATAGACAAAGCGTTGAAAGAATGGAGGAGATCATGCGAAGGAATGGGTATCGAGCTTAATGACGACATCACGCTGTATACGCTACACTTCGCAGACGATCAGGTGGTGCTCGCACAAGATAAAGACTATCTGGAATTAATGACAAGGAAACTGCTAAAAGAATGCGAAACATGGAGCCTGATAGTAAACCAGGAAAAGACAAAGTACCTCTGTGTAGGAAAGGAGGAAACATCGGTTCTCCAGATAGAAGACCACATTCAAATCGGACCATGTACAGAATATACATATCTGGGTACAAAAATTAGAAGCAACGGACGGACTGAACCAGAAATTGAACACCGTATTGTACAGGGGAAGAAGGTCATTGGGTGTCTAAACTCGATTCTGTGAGGAAAACATATATCAAAACAAAAAACTCTTGTATAACATAAGGAGTATAGCACTCTACCGCAAATGAATCAAACTACACAGCGGAAACTACGAGTATTGGATATGGACTACTGGCGCAGATCGGCAGGAAAATCACGCCGTGACAAAGTCCCAAACAAAACGATTCTAGAAATAATGGAAGTGGAGGAGAATATAATATAAGGATTGAAAAGAAACAACTAGAATGGTATGGTCACGTGGAGAGGATGAGCGACGAAAGACTCCCGAAGCTGATCAAAAACTAGTCACCACGGGAAAAGAGAAAAAGAGGGCGCCCAAAAACAACATGAATAGAAGAAATAGAAAGAAGTATGTCAGCGAGGAATCTAAGCCACGGAGACTGGGAAAATAGAGAGGACTGGAGAAAAGGGACCAAAAGGCGTACAACGCTATAAAGAATGGATGATGATGATGGGTCTTTCTTTGTTACCATTCAAAGGGGCCTAAAATAACACATTACGCGGCCGCTAAATATATTAAAAAGTCGGTATCGTTTGTGAAGAAATGGGTAAATCATTTTAACGAGATGGAAAATGTCGACGACTTGTCAAAACGTGGCAACGTAGGCAAGGTTACTGCGAAAGTCGAAAAACGAATTCGTGTCTTTGTTTTCACGGAACCCGAAATTGGAAAAGGAGCGGCAAAATTAACAAAATTGGGTTTAAATGTGTCCCATGAGACCATTCGACAACATCTTCGTGCTCATGATGTCAAATTCCGAAGCACGTTGAAGAAACTTTTGCTGGGCGAAAATCACGTCACGATGCGGCTCGCTTGGGCTCACTATAAGTTACTAGAGTGGCCCTCACAATAGCCGGACGCTAACCCTATTGAAAACGTTTGGTCCCTTATAAAGAGAAAGCTCAGCGGAAAGATTATGAGAACTTTGACTCAGTTGTCTTGCGAACAATTTGGAGCTCATTGCAGAAAATCTCGTCGACAGCATGCCTCGAAGATGCCAGGCGATTATTGATGGAGGACTCAAGGAAGCCCTAAGATGGGCAATCTCTTCAAAATCGAGTAAGAGATACATACGTATTACGAACTTTCTGTCCTCGCTGCGGGCCATTTCCTCTTCCAAAATTTCTTACCTTCTGGTTCTGTACATTATTGACCTCCTACAGATTGGACATAACAGAGGCTTAACATTTGTATTCTTGTGGGTCCCAAGTCACAAAACATTTTAAAGAAATGAGTCAGCTGACCTGAATGCAAAATCTGCCATTTCCACAGGAATCCCCACAAAATTCATTTTCTCCTCTAAAGATCTTTCAAACCATTTTAAAACCACTACAGCAAATCTATTCCAATTAGACTGGGAGTTGCAAGAGGGCACTAACAAACTATGGGAGGTAAAATTTCTCGTTTTTCCCCCTCTTTACCTTCCTTCCTGATCTCGCAAGGAAAATGTTATGTGAAGGAGAGTTGCCATCGGCCACACTTATCTCACACATTCCCACCTACTAAAAGGAGAGCCTCACTCAGTATATACTAAGTGCAATAGCCCTCTGTCTATAAAGCACATTTTGGAATCAAACGACTTCCTCGACAAGAAATTAAAATACAACATCAGAGGACCATTATCGCAAATTCTAAGACTGAACCATGACGGAATCAAAAATCTAATAAACTATCTGAAGGAAAGTATACTCCAAAAAAATATTATTTAAATTCAAATTGGGCGCCAAATGATCTAGTTATCGACGCGCCCCCATTAATAAAAAATCATAATAATAAAATCATTAATGATCTGCTGAAGAGGACTAGGAATCCAAAGCTTTGCAAAAGACAGTACGCTTCTTTCTTCATTCACTCTATCACGCAATTATCCGCAGAGAGCAGGGAGTCGTTCAACTTAACAAAGATCTGGAAGAAATTCTACCTTGAGGTGGAAGTACCCAAATAGAATTTAACGCTACAAAAATCCAGGGGGCAGTTCTTTCTACAAAAGTTAACGTTGCTAAGCCTGACATAGTTATGTCGGAGTCCTCCACTACTCTTTGCAACGTCACTCAATTTGTTGGGCGTTAATTTGAAAGCAAATATGTCTTGACATGAACATGTTATAATAATAGCCAAGCGAGCTTCGCAAAAGCTCTTATTTCGAACTAGAAGCAGCAAACTTACTTATTTTTAAATTTTTTCAACTAATTAGGAAGCTTTTCATGAATGAAAAATTGTAATAATTATCAATGATTTCGAGCAATAACCTATATCAGGCGAATGAAGTAGCACCACCACACTGACAAAAAATAGACGGAAATTAAAATGCGTCTATGTTGGGCGTAAATTACATCTATGTGCATAGTTAAACGCACAGTATCAGTATGTAAATTTTTAAATAAAAAAGTAATAAAACTAATGTTTCATTTAGAATGCCTTTAATTATTCACGCTAGTGTTATAAATATTCAACGCATAGTAATAATTTTTTTTTTATCTTAAATAGTACTGAAATATCGCATATATAAAATAAATAATTATTTTGTAACAATACTTTTTAAATATTTGAACAATACGACGGCCACAGCCCGAGAAGTTAGAACTGTCATTACGACTGTTTACCATTCGTCTTTTTTCGCCACATTTTCGACTCAATCTTTATCTATAAATATATAATAAAAGACTGTTCTTAGTCAATTTCCACTGGTTTATTTAAATTGCGATGACGCGTTTCGCTATCGATGCAGCTTCTTCAGATCTACATTTTACACTCACTCACTCAGAGTGTAAAATGTAGATCTGAAGAAGCTGCATCGACAGAGAAACGCGTCATCGCAATTTAAATAAACCAGTGGAAATTGGCTAAAAACAGTCTTTTATTATATATTTATAATGAATTTCCATCAAGTAGAAGCTACAACCATCCAAAATTTTATCTACAGTCCCTGGCCAAATTATTAGACGCACTGCAAGATTTCATGTAAAATATTAATTACCGAGTGATATTGTACCGTTTTATTATTTTAAATTGATTTGTTTTTTATTTTTATATTATCCAATCAATTACCTATTTATTTGACATAAATAAAACAGCATTAATTTAGAAAAGCATAAGTTTATTAAGTTTTAAAGAAAAGTGATTAATTTCAGTAGTTAGTAAAAGTCAATATTTAGTTGAGCCACCTTTAGCCGCCATCAAAGCTTTAATTCTGCGCGGCATGCTATCAATGCAAGATTGTACAGTCTCCTGCATTTGAGGATGATGATTCCACACATGAATAATCTTTTCTAGGAGCTGGGTTTTGTTGGTAATCACATCTTTAGCCACTTCTCTTTTCATCAGCAACCACACATTTTCAATGGGCCCGGCCAATCCAACAGAGGGATATTTTTTTTCTGCCAAAAAAGCTTTTAACAGACCGAGCAGTGTGGCAGGGAGCTCCATCTTGCATGAAAGTGAATGGTTCCCCATTTGGAAACCATTCTCTGAGCTGCGGAATCAACCGATTTTGTAATACTTCTTTGTACTGATCTTGCCTCATTATTCCTTTGACGACGTACAGACGTCTAGTGCCCTTGCCGCTGATGACTGACCAAATCATCACTTTGGTGGGATGTTTAACCGTCGGGACGACACAATCAGGATGAAACTTTTCTCCATGACGACGACGCACATACTGAGCTTTATTCTGCAAAATTTCGAATGTGCTTTCGTCACTGAAGCAGACCTGTCAAAAATAGGAAAAATATATAAACTTCCATGTTTATTTGCTTTATTTAACTAAAAATGATAATAATGTATCAATTATTGATTAAATTGCTGTATCTTACCGATCTCCAGAAGTCCACATCTTTGTCTTGCCATTGTTTGGCCCACTTCAGGCGCTTTGCTTTCATTGCAGCTGTTAACTTGGGCTTCCTGGCGGGGCGACAGGCCTTAAAATCTAATTCTTTCAATTTTCTTCGAACAGTGCGCTCAGAAGCATTTACGCTAGCATCCTGGAGTTGTGATTTTATTACCTTTGTGGTAGCAAATCTGTTTTCTACACAAATTTTCTTCAAACATCTCTCTGACCGTGGAGTGAAAATTGGTTTTCTACCGCATCTTTTCTTTCTTTTCGGGCTTAATTCCTTCCCTGACTCAATTTTCTTTTTTATGCGTCGTAAACTAGCTTCAGAAACCTCCAATCTTCGTGATATTTCTCGGTTTGTAAATGTTTTCGCAATCACAAGGGCCTTCACTTCAGCTTTTTTACGTGGTGAAAGATCGCCTTTTCTACCCATAATGAAAATAGTCCAATTACTTTTTTAAAACACTGCATACAAAATAAACTAATAACTGAGTAGTATAAAACTGTTAAACAAACAATCACAGTCCATAAAGCCACAGAAACACGTCCGTACCTGACTCGATTCCGATCGCGACTGATACAGGTTTGTACTTATTTACGTTCATGTATCACTTTGTCAACACAGTGTTGCCATATGTTAAAAATAAATACAAATATGTAGTCTACAACAATTCTTTTAAATAAAAATCAATAATATTGTAGTTTAAATATACCATTATTGCATAAAAACTCTTAAGAAACATAAAATTACTAAAAAAAATACAGTGCGTCTAATAATTTGGCCAGAGACTGTATAAACTGCCTCGGTAACATGTGTTCTTTTCCAAATATATATATATATATATATATATATATATATATATATATATATATATATATATATATATATATATATATATATATATATATATATATATATATATATATATATATATATATATATATATATATATATATATATATATATATATATATATATATATATATATATATATATACAGTGGCGTGCAAAATTTTTCGGCCAGTGACATTTCGTACTCTAATTTATTAAAAAAAAAGATTTTTAATCATTATGAGATGTGAGTATGAGATATAGGAAACAAAATAATATAGTAAAAGAATATTATTTATGTTTGTGAATATATTTATTATTATTATTCTTATATTTATATGTGCAAAAGTTTCCGGCCACTTTGTATTACGAGAAAAATTATTGTTCATATGCTCTATAATAGACTTAAATTATATTTTTATGGAAATATTTTGTAGCCATACCCTTTGCAGCGATAATAGCCGCACAACGATGTGGCATTGACTCAATTAATCCATTAACACAAGCAGGAGAAATTTTATCTCATTCTTCCTTCAATGATTTGAATAATGTGGCTTTATTTGAATATGTTTTCTTTCGAACTAGCGTTTCCCATAAGTGTTCTATTGGGTTCAAGTCCGGTGATTGAGATGGCCACCTTAAAACTCTCACATTTGAAGCAGAAAACCACTGTTTTAACAACTTGGATGTATGTTTGAGGTCATTATCCTGCTGAAATATCCAATTCTGCGGCAATGTTTCTTTAGCGTATGATAACAAATTGTTTTTTAAAATGTCCTTGTAAATATCAGCGTTCATATTTCCGTTGATCTCGATTAATGGACCGACTCCTTGTGCAGAGAAAATTCCCCAAACGGACGCTATAAACTTTATCCATATGGCTTGGCAAAGCGTCAGTAGAGAAACCATTGCAAACTGTTTTAAGCATGGCGGAATTTTTAAAGAAGGAATGTTGATATGATACAGATGATGAGCTATCGTTGACTTAGTGAATTGAAAAACATAGAGAAGATTCTACTGATTGTCTAGAATTTGTTTACGATGCTGACATTCAACAAAGTATAGTAGAAATCGAGATTAAAAATTCACTTTAATTTTGAAGAATATGTATGTGCAGATAATGAATTAATGACGAAAGAAATATTTACTGATGATCAAATTGTGACATCAGTGACTTCTGGAAAGATTTTAAGAGATAATGACGACGAAGACGAGCTTGGAGAAGGAGATACGAGGCTGGTTTGAAAAGTCCGTGCAAAAATAAAAAAACTCCTTATGTGTTTGGGGTAAACTTTTTTATTTTTTCGACATAGTCTCCTTTTAGGCTTATACACTTCGTCCAACGATGTTCTAGTTTGTCGATCCCTTCCGAATAATAGGATTTGTCCAAGTCTACAAAATATCCATTAGTGTCTGCAATCACCTCCTCGTTTGAATAAAATCTTTGTCCCGCCAGCCATTTCTTCAAATTGGGGAACAAATAGTAGTCCGAGTTAGCCAAGTCTGGAGAATAGGGGGGATGTGAAACGAGTTGGAATCCTATTTCCATTAATTTTACGACCACAACTGCTGAGGTGTGTGCTGGTGCGTTGTCGTGATGGAAAAGGACTTTCTTGTGGTCCAATCGCGGGCGTTTTTCTTGCAGCTCAGTTTTCAAACGGTCCAATAACGATGAATAATATTCACCTGTAATAGTTTTAACCTTTTCCAGATAGTCGATGAGGATTATCCCTTGCGAATCCCAAAAGACAGTCGCCATAACCTTTCCGACCGAAGGAACGGTCTTCGCCTTTTTTGGTGCAGATTCCCCCTTGGTAACCCATTGTTTAGATTGTTGTTTGGTCTCAGGAGTATAGTAATGTATCCATTTTTCATCCACAGTGACGAAACGACGCTTAAAGTCCTCCGGATTCTTCTGGAACAGCTGCAAACCATCCTTGCAACACTTCACACGATTCCGTTTTTGGTCAAGCGTGAGCAATCGCTGCATCCATCTTGCGGATAGCTTTCTCATGTCCAAATGTTTATGCAAAATATTATGTACTCGTTCAGTCGAGATGCCCGCAGCACTAGCAATCTCACGCACCTTAACTCTTCTGTCATCCATCACCATATCATGGATTTGATCAATGATTTCTGGAGTCGTAACTTCCACAGGCTGTCCAGAACGTTCAGCGTCACTTGTGCCCATATGGCCAGTCCGAAAATTTTGAAACCACTTATAAACTGTTCTAATCGAAGGTGCAGAGTCACCATAATGTTTATCAAGCTTCTCTTTAGTCTCCTGAGGCGTTTTGCCTTTCATAAAGTAATGTTTAATCACCACACGAAATTCTTTTTCGTCCATTTCTTGAAAATCACTCGACTTCCTTGATTCACACGAATGCCAAACACAAAGAAATAGACCAATATGGCTGAAACTTGGTGTGCGTTCATTCAAGAGATGCTACTAACTAAACATGACCTCGATACGCGCCGGTGGTGCCATCTCTCGGACTTTGCACGGACTTTTCAAACCAGCCTCGCATGTGCTGATAATGAATTAATGAAGAAAGAAATATTAACTGATGATCAAATTGTGACATCAGTAACTTCTGGAAAGATTTTAAGAGATAATGACGACGAAGACGAGCTTAGAGAAGGAGATAATATTTATGTTTCATCCATTTTGGAAGCTCGTGAAGTTTCTAAACATATATAGAGTAGTTTTTGTGACCTTGACAATTATATAAACACCATTTCTTTTTCAACTAAAATTGTACAAACGAAAATTACTGACTTTATTCTATAAACTACGTATTTTAATATTTTCGTTTATACTCGTATATGTACCAACATACATAATAATAACTTTAGTGTGACTTGTTCTATTTTCCTTTGAATGTTTTTAATTTAATAATTATTATTATCTAAGCATTAGCGCCTAATCTACATAAAAACGTAGTGAAAAATGATATTAGATTTTGTTTACTGTTCGTAACGAACTTTGGAGATAGCGAACCATTTTTAGTGATTTTTTGGAGTTCGTTATAAACGGACTTCACTGTATAATCTAACGCAATTTACTTTTGGTTTCACCTATAGCACCGCAATTTCCCTAATCGTGTCATTTTTAGTTATCCGTGCAACTCAATCCACGGAAAACAACCGTCAAGAATTTAGTTTCATAAGTGATTATTGCATTTTAAAAATATATGTATGTAATATTTTTAATTCATTCATAGGTATCGGTCACAGAAACATTAAATGGCCTTTCTTTATACATAATAGGTTTCGAAAAAATTTATAGACCCATTTAACCTGGCCCCCGTTACAAAAAAGGTCTTTTTTATGTTTTCCTCCAAACGTTTTTTTGAAATCATAAAACCATTTATCGGGGTTTCTCTAACAATCTGATTTAATGTTGACGTTTTAAATCTAAGGATATCCTTAGATTGTCAATTTTGATTGGAAAACTTTCTCTTCATTTAAACAAAGACCAACTTTTTGATGGAGAAGCTCAATTATATACTACGCAACGTCAAGATAAATTGGGAAATATTACACTTACAACAAATATACAAAAAATATTCTCATTGGTGAAAACTTATTTAATTTCTTTATTTATATAAATTAGGTTTTTACACTTTGTGTTCACATTCGTCATAGATAAAGTATAAGAGAATAAAAACAAGAAACATACAAAAAAAATTATGTGGGGTAATTACAATATGTAAGAGTAGGAACATAAGAAAAAATTGGTAAAATGACTTAGCAGGTACTTCTCTTGCAAACCTACGATTCTAAAATAAACACTAAATTTGGCTGGCTTTCACTACAGAATAAATACAGTCCACTTTATGGTGAAATATTAGTAAAAAGTGGTAAAATTACGAAAAACCTCTTGATGTGTAAATAAAAATAAACCTTTTTAGTAAGGTGTGGCTAGATTCTGATTTTTACGATATTTGATATTATTTATAGTTAAAAAAATATATTTTTCGCAGTTTAAAATCCCACTACCTCAAACATAGAAAAATTTCGGAGAGTAATTTTTTCACGAATACAATACGTTAGCTGGGAAAGTAAATAAGATAAATCGTGTATTTAAAGATATTAATCTTACAGTCAATGTATATAAAACACGTAGGCTAAAAAGTTTTAGGTCTAGCTACTTAAAACACATTTTTTTTGCAAAATTCGACTTTATTCATCAACATAGTCTCCTTCCAAAGTAATACGATGAGTCCAACGCTTTTCTTACATTTCTATACCTTTCTTGTAGAATGATTTGTCTTTGCCTTCAAAAAAGGACTCAGTTTCGGCGATAACTTCTTTATTGGAGACAAATCTTTTTCCTACAAGCATTTTTTTGAGGTCTGCGAATAGATAATAGTCGCTAGGGGCCAATTCTGGAGAATACGGTGGATGAGAAAGCAATTCGAACTTCAATTCATGCAATTTTGCCATCGTAACCATTGATTTGTGACACGGTGCATTGTCTTGATGAAAGAGCACTTTTTTCTTGTTCATTTGGGGCCGTTTCTTTGCGATTTCTGCCTTCAAAGGCACCAATAACTTTATATAATGTTCCCTATTGATGGTTTTTCCCTTCTCAGCATAGTCGATGAAAATTCCATGCGCATCGCAAAATACAGAGGCCGAAACCTTCCCAGCCGACTGTTGTGTCTTTGGTCACTTCGGGCTGCTTTCACTGGCTGCTGTCCCCTCAGCTGACTGCCGATTTGATTCCGGTGTGTAGTGGTGGATCCACGTTTCATCCATTGTCACATATCGTATGAAAAAATCCTTTTTACTGCGCGTAAACGGGTCTAAACAGCGCTCAGAATCATCAACACGTTGTTATTTTTGGTTCACTGTGAGTAAACGCGGTACCCATTTCAAACAGAGCTTTCTCATGTCCAAATGTTCATGCAAAATATGACCAACACGTTTTATTTGAGATCTTTAAGGTGTCAGCTATCTTATGCAATTTCACTTTGCAGTCATCCACAACTATTTTGTGGATTTTTTTTTGATGTTTTCCGGTGTAACCAATTCATTTGGGCGTTAAGGGTGTTCAGCATCATTTCTGTCTCTACGGCAGGGTTTAAATTCAGCGTACCAGTAAATAATGAGTGATTTTCCAGAGGCAGAATACCCATAACACTTATCAAACCATTGCTTTGCTTGAACGGTATTTTTTCCCATAAAAAAACAATGTTTAATTAACACACGAAATTCGATTTTTTTCATTGTTTTGGAAATATCAAAAGTAGCGTCACTAAAACCACTGTAACTTGTAAACTAATCGTCGAAATGTCATGAAATTTTGACACGTATCGTTTGAAGGTTGGTACTTCCTAAACATCATATAGATTTTTTGAAAATGGCGACATCTATCTGTCAGATCAAAAATTCTACAGTGTACATGGTATATTTCTAATTTACGGCCATTTCAGACCAAAAAGCGGCTAAAATCTGACCATAACTTAAAACGATATCCTAATATCAACAGCAGCAGGTCGAATAATACAAGAAAAATGTACCTGGAGGTTAATTTGACTAAAAGATATAAAATGGGTAAAAAATGGACAAAAATGGCCATTATGTAAAAGAGGAAAACGTTATCAGGATTCACGAGGAATAATTTCAATAGATCGCATGGATAAACTTATAATAGGGTACATTATATTATATATTATTATATATTACTTAACGGTCAGATAAACTGTCATACTTTGCTGTCCCATGTTGATTCTCGGATTCCAAACAGGACCACCAGATCTCAACAACTGTTTCATATCACTTTTCATCGTACTACATACGGAACACAAAGTTTTTCTAATAGACTGTTAAGTAATTATAATGCAAATTTTAGTGATTTCGATCTTTTTAGATATAGTATGACAACATTTAAAAACAAAATAAAGTATAGACGTATTAATATAGTAACTCTAAGGCAACGACAGTAACAATTTATCTGTTATCTTTATTATTACTTCTTTTTTTAAATTATTATATGTGTATTTTTTTTGTAACTATAATTACTGTTTTACTATTTGGAGTTGTTGCTCTGTAAGTAAAAATAAATAAATTATATATTGATTTTTGACGCTTTTTACGTCAATTTAGCGAGTTATTTTATTTTTCCGCGAAAATTTGCATATTGAACTGTAAAAAAAGGTTCTTAAAGAAGTCGTGTTCAGCCGTGAATAATTGTTTTGGGAGTCTAGTGAGTGTCACTTTCAAAAAAAATTTCTCTCTTTTTTGAACCACTAACATATCAACAATTTACTTCCGTAAATTGTTGGTATGTTAGCTCATATATAATACCTAACTAGCAGTGCCCGCGGCTCCGCTCGCGTGGACTTGATTCACTAATATCGTTACTGCTTATTCCTTATGATACCTAACGTAATAAAATATCTGCCATTATTTCCCCTTATCTTCCATTATTTCTTCTTATCTCCCATTATTTCTACATAATTTCCATTATCTAGGCTTATTTCTGCTCATCTCCCATTATTTATCCTTATCTCCAATTATTTCTCCTTATCTCCCATTATTTCTCCTTATCTCCCATTATCTAGGTTTATCTCGATTTATCTCGCAATATTTCTACTTATCTCCCATTATTTCTCCTTATCTCCCATTATCTCACCATAACTCCCAATATCTTATCTCTGCTTATCTCCCATTAGTTCTCCTTATCTCCCATTATTTATACTTCTCTCCTATTATCTCACCTTATCTCCCATTATCTAGGCTTATATCAAATTATATAAAACATATGTATAAATTTATAACAACACGTAAATCGGATAAGCGGTTCTCAAGTGATAAGCGCACTAACGGACGACAGACAGAGAGACGTTGCATTCTATATATATTATTATCTCTACATAATTTCCATTATCTAGGCTTATCTCCGCTCATCTCCCATTATTTCTCCTTATCTCCCATTATTTCTCCTTATCTCCCATTATTTCTCCTTATCTCCCATTATCTTTCCTTATCTCCCATTATCTAGGTTTATCTCGACTTATCTCGCAATATTTCTCCTTATCTCCCATTATTTCTCCTTATCTCCCATTATCTCACCATAACTCCGATTATCTTATCTCTGCTTATCTCCCATTAGTTCTCCTTATCTCCCATTATTTATACTTATCTCCCATTATCTCACCTTATCTCCCATTATCTAGGCTTATATTGAATTATATAAAACATATATATAAATTTATAAAAACACGTAAATCGGATAAGCGGTTCCCAAGTGATAAACGCACTAACGGACAGACAGACAGACAGAGAGACGTTGCATTTTATATATATTATATTCTTTACAACATGATATTGTTTCATATTTAAAGGTTAAGGCAGTGTATTGCAACGCGCTAACGGTAACCTTTTTCCGACTTGATTCACTATTATCGCCACTGCTTATTCTTTATGTTACCTAACGCAATAAAATATATCCTATAACCTAGCCAGAGAAAATATTTATATTTAAAAATCACGTAAATCGGATAAGTGATTCTCCAGTGATAAGCGCACTAACGGACGGACAGACAGACAGGCAGACAGACAGGCAGAGAGACGTTGCATTTTATATATATTATAGATAGAAGATTATAGATAACCTGGCCAGAGAACAAATGTATGAATTAAAAAAAAAACACATAAATCGGATAAGTGGTTCTCGAGTGATAAGCGCACTAATGGACAGACAGAGATACGTTGCATTTTATATATATTATAGATGTAATAAAATATATATCTATAACCTGGTCAGAGAACATATGTATGAATTTAAAAAATCACGTAAATCGGATAAGTGGTTCTCGAGGGATAAGCGCACTCACGGACAGACAGACAGACAGAGAGACGTTGCATTATATTATATATATATATATATATATATATATATATATATATATATATATATATATATATTTATTGTAGATATAGATTATTATTATTATTATTATTATATAACCTGGCTAAAGAATATATGTATGAATTTAAAAAAAGACACGTAAATCGGATAAGTGGTTCTCGTCTGATAAACGCACTAATGGACAGACAGAGTGACATTGCATTTTATATATATTATAGATTGTAAATATTCTCTGCTACATAATATTGTTCTATATTTAATGGTTTAGACTGTGTTTTGCAAGGGAATGCGCTAGTGGCAAACTTTTTTCTGACTTCATTCACTATTATCGTCACTGCTCATTCCTTATGCTACCTATCGTAATAAAATATAGCCTATAACCTGGCCAGAGAACATATGTATGTTTTAAAAAAAAAAAATTAAGTAAATCGGATAAGTGGTTTTCCAGTGATAAGCGCACTAACGGACAGACAGACAGACAGAGAGACGTTGCATTTTATATATATTATAGATGAGAGGATGAAGCGTATAGTTTTTGAGCCATATCGTTTAAAGCAAATGGGTTGAAGGTCAATATATTTTGTATGGCTTTAATACCAACATAGCAATTTTTCCTAGTTTTTTGTTAAGATAATACACAAATATTTTGCATAAATATTTATAATATAACAGAAAAAGGGTGGAAGGAGTGGGGTAGGAGATTAGAGGGTTTGTTTCGTGTATATGGCGTTATATATAGTTTCTATTTTTTTTTTAAGATAAATAAATATTTTAAAATTAAACGACATCTTCTGCTTACATACAGTCACAACAAATACCTTTTTATTATATTTAGTTAAGCTGTTACTAATATAATCGTTATCAAATCAAAAATTCCAAAACCCTAAGTTTTGTTTACCCATACATCACGCATTCTAGAAATATGAGTATATATATCCGTTTCAGACTAAGTGGCCTTTCTAAATCATTACATGACAAACTAGCGCTTGTGAGTAATACCATGACACTTGCCCAATGGCGTTCTGTGTCATAATAAGTATATTATTTGCTATTAAATACCACTGCACAGAGTCAGATTAAGCCTGTTTGCTGAATCGGGCTTAAATTATTGATATGACCTCTATACAGTCGGTCAAGTAAGAACATCTCGTTTAACTTGCAGGCGGTAAAAGAAATTCCTTTTTGTTTGAGGTTATTGTTAGCATTCCTGCAAACAATGCTTTGTAGAAAGAGATTCATTTTTAACCTTATTTAGGGTTAAATACTACATGAATGCTGCCTACGCTTCGCGCGTCGAGGGTGTGTTCCTATGTAATCACCTAAAAGATCCAAAAATGACGCCTACAGCGGCTGCTAAATATATGGGCATTTGTTAGCAAGTGGGTGAAACAATACCATAGTAAACATAAAACACAGTAGCGACGCTCAAGAAAATCTTTAGGTCCAGTTTTTTTATCACACATGCGTCCCCTATCATACAAACAACATGGCTGCCAGCGCAATCACGGGTTATGTTTACATCTGGATTTCAAGGAGAATCTTGTTATAACCTGCTGTGACAATACTCTCAGTTAACAAATGTTGATCATCTAGCAGAACGTTGTTCGAGAGGAAAAGTGACGGACAAGGACGAAAAAAGTCGGACGATGCTCATTTTCATCTCGGGGGATATGTGAACAAGCAGAACTGGAGAATTTGGGGTCGTGACAATCCACACGTAGTCGTAGAAAAGCCAATGCATCCACGAACAGTGACTGTTGGGTGAGGTTTTGGAGTGGTTGCATTAATGGCCCTTTCGTCCTTGAAATGAAGCTAACATCAAGGTCTCGGTGAATGGCGTGCGTTACAGAGATACGTGTCATCAGAAAATTGAAGTAATTTTCTGCGTTGAGGAAAGACAGTAGTCTTCCAGGTTAGTTCAGACATAATACCTTATCGTAGGCCTTTTCCAAATCAATAAAAGCCATTTTCAATCGTCTTTGTTTCTGCTAAACCTTTACGATAATCTGCCCTAATGCTTAACCGATTTTATTTTCTTATCTCGTCGTATAAACATATCTTTGTTCCGAAGGGTAAACATCCTTAATCGGTTTAAAAACCAGCAAAAAGTTTAACAGTTTTTATTAAAAGAATGAAGGAAAAAAAGCTCTTTACATATAAAATTTAAAGCTAAAGCCAACAACTTGGCTTAACATTTGTATTTTCAACTGAAAACGGAATGGGAAAAATCCTGTTATCTTTTTTTATTAAAAGTCGTCTATTTACGTTTAGTTTTAAGCTGCAGTTTAAGAATAAATGAGATATAAATAGTCCTTAAAGAGAAATAGTGAGGAGGACATTAGAGATAAAAAGTTTAAAATTGTATCAATCGGCTTTATTTAACTACTAATTGGAGCTCTATGTCTTAAAGTAATGTCTGTACTTTATAGAATTGAGATAATCTAATGTAAATGAATATGCAGGAAGAAGGTAACCTAGTTATACGTCTAAGATTCTAACCGTTAATTTTTTGTACCGGCTAGCTATAGCAGAGGGCAGAGGGTCTCGCAATTTAAATCAGAATAACTTTAAGACAAAATTCCAACCTGACAGCTCGAATTTCAGCAAATTACATATTTATTACCTAATAAACAAAACCGTAAAGACATCATTATCACCATGAGAACCGAGATGAGCGCCTTGAAAATCGATACCAAGTCAGGCCAGCAAACAAGAAAATCGGCAGGTGACAACTAGAATCGTCGTTCAGAAGGTCCACAGTAACCAGATGGCAAGGGACAGCTTCCTACCTAACCTCACCGTCCGTAACATGTACCAATACCTAGTAATCGAGTCGTCATAATCTTTCTTTATTCATTAAATTATTTGAAACTATTTACTGTGGACAAAATAGTACAATTAGCTATTTATATAAAAGTTCATATAAAGCATGTAATCAAAATCTTCAGCTTCATTGCGCCCCTAAGGCCGGCATGTCGTGTTCACAGTTTAAAAACATGCTAGTTTGTTCATTCATTGACAATAGAATAACCCATGAGGAATTAATTGAACAGGGACGAACAATCAACCAACAACGCTCTTAAGAGGTAGTGATGACATTACCATGAAGACAAAGGCTCGAACGGGGACGTAAAAAGTAGAGCATTCATCATGACAATGCTCCAAGTCAGAAACTTACTAGCCAAAAAGCGTCTACACAATTAAATCAATCTACCTGTTCATCTGATTTAGTTCCCTGTGATTTGTAGCTATTTCCAAAATTAAAAGCTGCGCGGAAAGGAAGAAGACTCATGCGCACTGAGCAGACTGTGAGACAGTTGCCCAAGAATATTTCGAAAAATGAGTTCCAGGCCTGTTTTCAGAAATACAAAGTTTGTTTAAGTCAGTTTGTAGATGCACACAAAGAATACTTTCAAGGTGATACTAGCCAGTAGTATATGTGGAGATTGAGAGGGAAAAAAGGAGAATGTATAACTGCCCTACGCCATACGGTAGAAGGGATATACGATTATATATATATATATATATATATATATATATATATATATATATATATATATATATATACATATACATATATATATATATATATATATATATATATATATATATATATATATATATATATATATATATATATATATAGGAGGCGCACCTTTTACAGCCCCGTTTTAATTTCTGAGAATGGATTGAGTGAATACTGATTTTAAAAGAACTAAAGAAATTAAACATACACTAGCTCAGTATTTCTTGGTAGAGTAATATGGGTAAGAGATAATTTTTGTACGTCTTTTTGAAATTAGTTTCTATCGTTGTTAAAAAATTTTTGGTTGTACTAATTTTTGGGCACCATTCATTTTAAAATAGAAAGGATCTACTTTCAGCTAAAAAAATGAAAAAATACTGAAGTGTTATGCAGTTGTTAAGAAAAAGAATTTGTCTGGTACAACCCTTTTATCCTGAAAAGTAAGATAGGTGTACAGTGAAACGCTAGCTTTAATCAACAAAAAGAAAATTTATTAATGATTTAAATTAAAAGTTCTAACTCTTGCAGTTTAGTAATTACAAAAACTTTAGCCTAAAAGGTAGTTATTACTAAATAAAGTTCTTAAATTAGACATTTTACTTTTAAAATTTTGCTACACCCGATATTGAAGATTCGTGACGTTCACTTCACGATTTATCAGTTCAATTCGGTGTTAAATCACTTATCTGCGGGAAATAGGTATACTGATGTATATTTTGGTGACTTACGGTTTTCCTACGGGCTTCTAGGCCTTAAATTGAACACTTAAAACCGCTTTCACACATTCCATCACTAATTTATCGGTACTGCTTCATGACGAGAAGAGCCTACAACGGCTACTTCATGTTAAAAAACAAAGCCCACTACGGCTTCACGTTGAAGAACTCTCGTACTCGACTTGGCTCTCGATAAAATTTGAGAAGCCTCTACTGCGGCTGGATGGACAAAGCCTGGCTGCGGCTTGATCGGAGAAAAAGCCAACTACGGCTACTGGTTGCAGAACAGCCTTCTGCCACTACATGTTGGAAAAAAGCCTCGGCGGCGGCTTGTTGGGAAAAAGCCTCGGCGGCGGCTTGATGGGAAAAAGCCTCGGCAGCGGCTTGATGGGAAAAAGCCTCGACTGCGGCTGGATGGATCTGCGTTCTGCAGACCCTTAAAGAATCCGTAGGAACTACGTCTCTAAGATGGCCTGCTTCCGGGAAACAAACATTTGAACCAATCGCGACGTACCACGAATTGAATAAATTCGGTCGGAAACCCGCACTGCACACTGTACCATGAGCGGCTAGAAATTCCAGCGAAATACACTGCTCGATACAAAAATGAAAAAAAGTACATTTATAAAGCCAAAAAATCAGTAACATTACATGCTCTTAAAATCTAGGAAAAAATGAATGTTACAATATATATATATATATATATATATATATATATATATATATATATATATATATATATATATATATATATATGAGGCTATGAGCGCAATAGTGGCCTAACCCCCAAGCATCCCTATTGGAGATAAATGCAACTTCTTTTTTTGTAATATTTTTTGCAAATTTTTCTCAGTAATAAGTTCTGATAATCAACAATTTTGTTTTTCTGTCATAAATAATTGCTATTGTTGTAATTTTGGACTACTTAAACATTAATTTCAATAGAATAATAAGGAAAATGTGGGTTAGGCCACTGTTGCGCTCATAGCCTCATATATATATATATATATATATATATATATATATATATATATATATATATATATATATATATATATATATATATATACATATATACATATATACATATATACATATATACATATATACATATATATATATATATATATATATATATATATATATATATATATATATATATATATATATATATATACATATATACATATATACATATATATATATATATATATATATATATATATATATATACATATACTAGCCACTAGTGTATAGTTCGAGGTATACTTGGCGCGAGCCAAAAGTTCCCGAACTAATGCTGTATAGCAAGAATGACAAGTAGTATCAATTTGCGCCGCTAGGTGGCGACACGTATATCCCTAGTAATGCTACGTAACAAGTTTCAATTTGCTAGCTCATTCAGTTTGTTCCATATGGACGTATGCGGGTAATTTTCGCCCTTTAAGACCAGCCGAACTTTGGTAGAAGACGACCAGCATTCCGGGATACCCTCGATTGCATCTACACCTGAAATCATTGCCAAAGTTCAACAAATTATTCGTAAAGACCATCTTCGGACACTTCTAAGCATCTCCGATGAACTTTCTATTGATTATGGAACATAATCGGGGCGAAGTTTCTCCCATAGTCAGTTCTGTATGCAACGGTTTTTTTTGGCGAAGAATTCTATGAGTGTCATCCCCAACGTCCTTACTCGCTTGATTTGGAACCCTGTGATTTCGAATTGTTCCCCATATGAAAATGAAGTTAAAAAGTTCCGCTTCGAAATGGTGCGACCGGTGCATTCGAGTGATGGAAGTCATGAAGCCTAGACACGAACTAATGTTGTATCGCAAGAACGAAAAATAGTATCGATTTGCGCCGCTAAGTGGCGATACGTATATCCCCAACAACGCTGTGTGGCAAGTTTGAATTTATTAGCCATTTCAGACCAGCCGAACTTCGATGGAAGACGATCAGCATTTCGGGATACCCTCGACTGCATCTACACCTGAAATAATCGCCAAAGTTCAACAAATCATTCGTAAAGATCGTCATTGGACACTTCTGAGCGGCTTTGACGAAACTTTCTATTGGTTATGGAACATATCGTGGCGAAGTTTGTCTCACAGTAACCCCAGTTCTGTATGCAACAGTTTTTGGCGGAGAATTCTATGACTGTTATCCCCATTCCCCTTATTCGCTTGTTCCCTCATATGAAAATGAAGTTGAAAAGTTGCCGCTTCGTAATGGTGGGACTGGTGGATTCGGGTGACGGAAGTCATGAAAGTAATTCCTTCAGATTTTATAGCGTTAGTCCAGACACTTTTGGACAGCACCACGTATTTTTTAGAGTTGTATTCCGAAAATTAAATTGGCAAACCTCGTAGAATATATAAAATATCTATATTCATTATAAATGATCGTTTTCTTTGCAAGAGCCAATCTTTTGAAAATATAACCGGAAAACATATCATCTCAGATGTCATTTTATCCCATTTTCACTACAAATATATCCATTCACGTCGCTATTCCACTTTAAGGAAAAATCACAGACCAATAAAATCGGACTTTACCACAGAATTTTCCGGATTTTTTCGTGATAAATCACGAAAATCTTTATACTTATGGCCGCGCTTTCTTACTTGTCACATTACAGCAGGCCATGATTCATATTTACCGAAAGGGTGAAATGGAATTGTGGAGGTCGAGAGAACTCCGGAAAATGGGAAAAGAGAAAATTAACTGATTGATCAGACTGTTGGGGGTTTTATTGCTGGGAAAATTACAGGTATTATTTATTCTTACACCTATACCGATTTACAATGAAAGTCATTTCGCTAATTTACAGGCCTCATGTTCATAAATATCTCGGACATGATTGATAAAGCAAGTAATGCAGTTTTACTCGGGGTTGTCAGGTGTCCATTTTTAGCAGATCTACCGATTTCCTCAAATTTGTGATTTGTTCACACAATATACAGTCGGTCAAGTAAGAACGTGTCGCGTATTGTTCCCAGTTGGCCAGTCCCCATCAGCGTCGATGATCGCCTGGCATTTTCGGCGCATACTTTCGTCGAAATCACGTAAAATCCAAAATGAGTCACTTGTTTGCGCGGCGCACAGTAATCCGAAAAACTGGCCATAATGTAAGAAACAGAAGGTTGTATTTAGGAATTTTAACCTGTTTGAATACTTCTGCCAATTTATCTACTATGAGGTACGACCACTCAGGTGCACCTTCCGCTTGCACCTCTTTCATAACTTTAATTTCATTTCGAACCGTCGAGTGCCACGCAGCATCTCTCATGAAGCACGTCAGACGTCAACAAGTTTAAACTATTATAAAAAGTACAAAAATAAACGAATTCTAATTGTCTAAAATGAATTCTGTCCCTGAAGGTTAGTACAGTTTATTGTGTTTCTGGAATTACATATTAACTTAATGTTAAGGAAGTAATTAACTATTCAATTATCGAGTTTTTAGAGAAAAGATTCCCAAAAATCTTTAAAGAACAAGCAATAAGTTAAAAATTCCATTGAACTCTAACGTAAAATTAGTTGGAGGTTGTTTATTAGACATTTTTTGTCCAAATAACAAAAAAATTAAGTGCTAGATGTTGCAAGTTTGGTATCTATGCTAGTTTTCGTGGAAAGATGTGTGTAGACGCCGCACAGTGTCTCGACTAGTACAAGCTAGCGGGACAATATTATTTCTTCACTTATTTCAATTGTTTATGTATATTCCAGGTATCTTAAGCTATTTTAAGAAAAAAAAAGTTGAAAAATGTGTACTGTATGTGTATTAATCGAAATATGTAGCTGCAAGACGGAAGTGGTTTACTAATGTGTCTCATTTGTTCACTATTGTCGCTAATTGTTCTTTAATTAGCTACATACGTCTACCTACTCATTATGTGTGAAAAGCACAATCATGTTTGTTTACAAAGAAATTTCTAGGAAAAAAATAAAAATCATAATGATAGTACCCACATTTATTAATTTACAAAATATTATTTCTTTTAAAATAAATTAGTACAATAACAGTATCTATATATCAATTATTTACAATAACAAGGTGTATAAGTAAAAGAAATATAATATTAAATAACTTATATACTAAGGCAACACACAATAAAATAAGAATAATAATTACAATAAAAAAATACTTAAACCTACCAATCACCATCAGATGAGTCGTCATCACCGCTCTCCCATTCAGTAGAATATTCAGAGAGTAAATAATCCTCCTCATTTAATTCGTGATGATGACTTACTGATGGTGTTTCGGATGGCAATGAAGGTGGGATAATCAACTGCAGAACCTCCGATGGCAAAGAAGTAAATTTTCTTCACGGTAACTCTCTATACGAGTTGATAACAGGATCAAACGTAATTAAAAGCATTCTCAAAAGATCTGTATTTGTGGCAATACGTGACCGCTTCCTGGTGTGCCGTTCACGGAATCTACGACAGTCTTTATTTCTTGCCTCCTGGGCTTCTTCGGAGAGTTGTCCAATGGGAAGAAGAAAAGATTTTATAACTTCCGCGCTGTGTACAAGAATTTTATGCACAGTAACGGGCATGGAATACCACGAATACAGATCAAGGTATAATTTTCTAGTATCAACACAAAACTTTTCGAATTCTATATAATTTATGTAATATCCCGATGACAAAGTTCTTAAAATTACATGAAAACTACGATAAGGTTTACGTCTAATCCTGTAATTTCGCTGCTCAATTCAGCTTTGGAAAAAAATCTACGTGCTGTGTTTCCATCGTTTGTGTAACCATACCCAGGTTTTGGTTTATCTACAATGAGACCCATACGATCTTTAAACACTTTTTGTATCTCTTGTGAGCGTTGCTTCACAATAGCTTTGTCGTTATCTCCCCTGACTTGCCACTTTTTTATTTCTAAACGATAGCTGATGTGAAGCAAACATTCAAACGTGCGGATCCATGCATGTAAAGTAGATAAACCAAATGCAAGGCGTTCTTCGTTGCTGGGATATTTCTTTGACTCCTCGTTCATAGTAGACGGGGTGGCACCGCAAATATAACACCTTTGTGTTGAACTTGTGTCTGTTAAGGCATTGCACACCTTGCCATCAGTCACTGTCAACAACAAATCGTGTTTAACAGAGATTTGAGATCCAGCAACGTTACATAATGTTGGAAGAAGCTGACTTACTTCATCTAAAATTTTAGAAGTTTCTTCTTTCGTAAACTCTTTTGTCTCCTTGGCAAAAATAAACTTAATAGGACGGCAATATAAAGTAGAGGAAGGTCTTGGATTTTGCCAGATCACAGTTTCGCCATCAAGCAGTCTCAAAGGGACAAATGAGTATACGAACAAAAATTCGTCTGTAGCGTTAGTGTTCTCAAATTTCTGCTTATACGTGCTATGCCCCGAACTCCCATCACAGCCCCATTTGCTTACCAACGTATAATATGAACGAGGTAACACACTTCTAATGACTTCCGTCTGAGCTTTAACTAATCGTTCAGCCGTTTTATCCAAAATCGCCTGAAGTTTAATTTCAGCTCGAGCAACACTTCGATGCCCTTCTTTTCGAGTAGCTAACTCAGCTGCTGTAATAAGCTCACTTGCACTTCGCGATTCCAAAAGATCTTCTACTCTCCGTCTCTTCGTTTTCGTTGATGGGTCTTCAAATGATTTTCTGGGTCGACCTACGGAAAGAGCCGCTGATGATGTTGAAGTGCACAGCTGGTTAACACACATCTTTATTTTGATTCCGGATCCCTCTAACCAATCTTTATGTTTGATTAGAAACATTTCTTTGTTACACTTTAAAGAAGTCCACTTTTGATTGAATTTTGCTGAAAGGCTTGATATTTTCATTTTGAGTCGTTTTAGAGAATCGTCAGAAACATCAGATATATTGAATTTTTCACTTATATAATAAAAAATGCCACTGTTTCGTTCAGCTTTGTCATGTTTTAGCCATTCTTCAAAAAACTCCATTTTCGTCATAGTCACGACTCGTTCTGAAAAAAATAAAATAATTTTACTTTCGGGCCTTTTCGGGGTCTATAATATATATGAATCTGTGCCTGAATGTTGTAGGTATTACATATAGAAAAATCTAGGTGGATATATGTGGATAAAAAAAGTTGCTACTTTTAAAGTTTACAATTACTCGTAATGTAAAATTTGCTGGATTTATCTATACATTTACAAATTGATATTACACCAAAAGTATACATATTTTTTTATAAAAAATATAAGTCATAATAGAGTACATACCTTCAACAGAATATTCCATCACAAAAACTCGTTTCACTTTGTACCAATTTTAAAATATGTTATCACAAGTGTGCATAAAATGCAACTGATTTGCAAATGAAAATGACCTCTCTTATAAGGGTCACTTTGACCCCCTGATAAGATACCTTTATGAGGTGATAAACAAATTAATTCTTGGAATTCGTTAAATCGGGGGGGGGGGGGGTTGTTTACAAGTCGTTATCAGTGGTTCCTGGAAATTACGTCATGAATATTGTCCCGCTAGCATGTTCTTGCCGAATCACTGTGCGCCGTAGATCCGTCAGTCTTACTTTCATCTTAAAATTCGGGAAAGTGTTACAAACTTAAATAAATTGTTACAAAATTCAACCAATTGCTTGAAAATTCGGGAAATTGTTGCAAAATGTGAAAAATGTTAACAAATTCGGGTAAATGTTGCAAAATGGAAAAAAATACATTAAAAATTCTGTAAATTGTAAAATGACAAAGTTAGTTAAACAATTCGAAAAAAAATGTTGCAAAATGTAGCAAATTCTTTACAACTTCGGGAAATTGTTGCTAAAATTGAAACATACTTGAAATTTTCAATAAAATGTGACTAAATTGGAAAAATAATTTTAAAATACTGGACATTGTTGCACAATACAGCAAATTGTTTAAAAATTCTAGAAGTTGTTGCAAAATGGCCAAAATTGTTTTAAAATACGGGAAAAAGTTGTAAGATGGAAAAAATACTTTAAAAATTTACTACATTGTTGCAAATTTTTCCAATTTTATTTAAACTCTTTATAACAATTACTCAAAATTATTGTAAAAATATTAAACTATATTATATATATACTTATATTTTGTCAGAAAATTTGAAGAAACCGATTGTCAAATTGATGATAGAATTCCGAAATAGATGGCAAAAAGTCTACCGAATCCAAAGGCAATTCTTCGCAAAGTTTGATGATTGGGTTGGGACGATTCGCCATTTTGGAGCCCCTATTTTATTTTTTGAAATTTGAACCTTATATTCGTAATTAGCGACTTCAAAAACCCAGATATATAGAGTTTCAAAAAAATACCTCACGTTTTTCCAAAAATAGGTCGCTATTTGGTAGCTGTAATTTTGTTTTCTAAATTTTAAACTTCATATTCGTAATCAGCGATCCCAAAAACCCATATATACAGAGTTTCATAAAACTAACTCACATTTTTCTAAAAATAGTCTACCGTTTTGGAGCCGTCATTTTGTTTCTTGAAATTTAAACTTCATATTCTTAATCAGCCACCCCAAAAACCTATGTCTATAGGGTTTCATAAAAATAACTCACGTTTTTTCCAAAAATAGTGTGCCATTTTGAAGCCGCCATTATGTTTTTTGAAATTTAAACTTCATATTCGTAATCAGCGGTCCCGAAAAAACCCGATACCGAGTTTTGTCGAAATCGAATAATATCTTCATATTCTGGCCAGCTTTTCGGGACATTTCTCTTCAGTGCGTCGGCTCGAGGCAGTCTTTCTTTGTTCTAATTCAAAGGGGCCTAAAATGACACATTCCGCGGCCGCTAAATATATTAAAAGTCGGTACCGTTTGTGAAGAAGTGGGTAAATCATTTTAACGAGACGAAAAATGTCGACGACTTGTCAAAACGTGGCACGGTATGTAAAGTCACACCGAAAGTCGAAAAACCAATAGTGTCTTTGTTTTCGCGGGACCCGAAATTGAGGCTGCGTCAAGAAGCGGCAAAATTAATAAAAATCGGGGTTTGAATGTCTCCCATGAGGCCATTCGATAACATCTTCGTGCTCATGATGTCAAATTTCAAAGCACGATGAAGAAACCTTTGCTGGGCGAAAAATCACGTCGAGTAGCGGCTCGCTTGGGCCCACGATAAGATACCAGAATGGCCCTCAGAATCACCGGACGCCAATCCTATTGAAAAAACGTTTGGTCTCCTGTAAAGAGAAGCTCAGAGGAAAGACTTTGAGAGCCTTGACTCTGTTGTCTCGAGAGATTCGAAAAAATTGGCAGAAAATCTCGTCCACAGCAAGACTCAAAGATGTCAGGCGATTGATGGTGGACGAGATTGGACAACTTACTAAAGTAATTGTGCCGTTATTAGCACACCAAAGAACACACTGATGGCAAAAAATGTTCTTGAAGCACATTTTTTTCGAGAATACGAACGGTGACGTTCTTACTTGACAGACTGTAGTGATTCAATGTCAAATCCGAAGAAACTACGTGTTCTCGTCTAACCGCAAATCGTGCAAGCTTATTCTCCACGTTAAAAAAATAAACGGGAAACACATGACTTCGTCAGGCCCTTAACATTCATGATATACCAATAGGTACATTCTGATAAAAAACTGTAAATTTTAGCTTTGTACGGCACAGCCATAATTTTACGATAACATTATTACAACTTACAAAATATACAAGACGTTGCTCAGGGCATCATAATAATTGACCATCCATTGTTCCTTAGTACCATTTGTTCCACGGCTATCTAGATCTCCATTTTATGGTTTCCTTGATCTTACACAGATATTATACAATTCGCGAGAATAATTCTTCTCGTTAAAAATATGAATACCGGTTCAGACGCTTATACTCGTACAACATAATGCAATAAATCAAAAATACGAGCAAAATGCAGTCCTCGATCAGATCGTAGTCAGAGATGTGTGTATAAGTTCGAAATAACCAGGGGTGATACATGATACATGACCGAAGAGCGTGTTCTAAAGACGAAGATAAACGTAAAGAACAAGCGGAAAAGGAACGCAACCACGAAGCTGAATAATATTTCAAGTGTGATGGTAACAAGTGGACCAGGTGCAAAGATCGAGGTCTGTTAAGGCATGAATGCGAATCGTTGAAAGTATGGGCAAGCAGGCGAAGATTGAGTTATTATTGAAAGAACAGACAGTTGGTGCAGTGGCGATAGCAAGAGTGCGAGATGAACTTGGGCCCTCTCCACAGCTTGTTGTTATTATTTTCAAATAGTTTAATGTAAAAAAATGCACTCGTTCCCTTCCCAAGTTAAAATCGTGCTATCGCCTGATGTTTTTTAGTTTCTATATTACAATTTCTCATAAGTTAATAAAAAACAATGTTTAAAATATTCAATGGTTTTCAGTATCTAGTGGATGTAATATACCAGGTGTACAAGTATGAAATGCGGAAACAGATGGTGCACCAATGCAGTTTGTGCTATAAAGAGTTGACACTGCGCCATTTTGTTGTGTCATCAACAAGTGTCAGACGCGCACGAGTGATAAATTAGAAAATTGAGTGCATAGTATTGTGTTGTTGTGTTCAATATGTCGAAATTTATATCGAATAAAGAGCATTCGCGGACAGCATTAATTTTTTGTTGCAAATGGAAAAGCGCAAAAACCCGTGTGACATTTTGCTGGTTCGGTACAAAAGGAAATCGTTTTTGCATCGTATAGTTACAGGGGATGAAAAGTGGATTTATTTTGTACATCCCAAGCGCAAAAAATCATGGGTAGAACCCAGGCGCACCATCCACATCGACCGCAAGACCGAATCGCTTCGGCAGAATGACGATGCTCTGTGTTTGGTGGGACCAGAGGGGCGTGGTCTATTATGAGCTGTTAAAACCTAGGGAAACGGTTAAAGCTAAACGTTATCAACAAAAATTGGCCGATTTGAACGGTTCGCTGCTTGAAAAAAGGCCAGAATACCGAAAGAGGCAACACAAAGTCATTTTTCTTCATGAGAATGATCCATCACATACGGCAAAACGAGTTCGCGACACGTCGGAAGCACTCAGCTGGGAAGTTCTACCCCATGCGGCTTACTCACCAGACTTGACTCCTTCCGATTATCACTTGTTTGCATCGATAGGTCACGCACTTGCTGCGCAGCACTTGGTTCATACGAAGATGTGAAAAAATGGCTCGATAAATGGTTCGCAGCAAAAGGGGAAGATTTTTACTGGCGTGGTATTCACAAATTGCCCGACAGATGGGAAAAATGTATAACAAGCTATGGAGCATACTTTGGATAAAGGACTTTTTTATCATTCTTCCGAATTTAACATGTTTTTTTTAGAAAAAAAAATCAGCATTTCATACTTGTACACCTGGTAATTTCGAAATAACCAGGGGTGATACATGATACATGAGCGAAGAGCGTGTTTTAAAGACGAAGATAAACGTGAAGAACAAGCGGAAAAGGAACGCGACCACGAAGATGAATAATATTTCAAGTGCGATAGTAACAAGTGGACCAGGTTGCAGAGATCGAGGTCTATTAAGGCATGAATGCGAATCGCTAAAAGTATGGGCAAGCGGGCGAAGATTGTGCATCTGCAATTATTGAAAGAACAGACAGTTGGTGCAGTGGCGATAGCAAAAGTGCGAAATGAACTTAGGCCCTCTCCACAGCTTGTTGTTATTATTTTCAAATAGTTTAATGTAAAAAATGCACTCGTTCCCTCCCCAAGTCAAAATCCTGCTATCATCACTGATATTGATCCCCTGATGTTTTTAGTTTCTATATTACAATTTCTCATAGTTTAAAAAATAAAAAACAGTGTTTAAAATATTCAATGTTTTTCCGTATGTAGTGGATGTAATATACAGTCTTCTAATTTATTAAAAAAAAAAAGACTAATGATTTTAAATCATTATGAGATGTGAGTATGAGATATAGAAAACAAAATAATATAGTAAAAGAATATTATTTTATCTTTGTGAATATATTTATTATTATTATTATTCTTATATTTATATGTGCAAAAGTTTCCGGCTGCTTTGTATTACGAGAAAAATTATTAGTCCATATGCTCTATAATAGACTTAAATTATATTTTTATGTTAATATTTTGTAGCGATACTCTTTGCAGCGATAACGGCCGCGCAACGATGTGGCATTGACTCAATTAATCGATTAATACAAGCAGGTGAAATTTTATCCCATTCTTGCTTCAATGATTTGAATAATGCGGCTTTATTTGAATATGTATGCTTTCGAACTTGACGATCTAGCGTTTCCCATAAGTGTTCTATTGGGTTCAAGTCCGGTGATTGAGATGGCCAGCTTAAAACTCTCACATTTTGAAGCAAAAAACCACTGTTTTAACAACTTGGATGTATGTTTGGGGTCATTATCCTGCTGAAATATCCAATTCTGCAGCAATGTTTGTTCAGCATATGATAAATTGTTTTCTAAAATGTCCTTGTAAATATCAGCGTTCATATTTCCGTTGATCTCGATCAATGGACCGACTCCTTGTGCAGAAAAAAATTCCCCAAACCATCACACATACCGTGTTTTACAGTAGGAATTTGGTACCGAACATCATTTCTCGTACCAATAGGACGTCGTACATGTTGTCTACCATCGCTTGCAAAAAAGATTAAATTTAGATTCGTCTGAGAAAGCTACTTTTTTTCAATCTTTGATTGTGTCCTTTGGCAAATTGTAATCGGGCTTTCTTATTTCTTTTTACTGATTAATGGTTTTTTTTTTTAATACCTATACGGCCAAAAAGTCCCACATCATGTAGTCTTCGTGTCACAGTACTACGACTAACATTAGCCAGGTTTTGATCCTTTAGCTCGCGTGCAATTTCGGCAGCAGTTTTTCTTGACATCCGCAACTGATTTGCGTTTAATGATACGATCTACTTTTTTAGACGTTTTTCTTGGTCTTCCACTACGCAGACGATCTTTTAAACCATATGCACAATGGTATTTTACAATAATATCGTTCACAGCTGATTTACCTATCGATAATAATGAAGCAATCTCACGAGAAGACTTTCCTTCTTTTGAAAATTTTATTACTCTCTCACGAATTTGGATTTGCATATGCCGAGCCATGTTTTATGCTCCCACGACCTTTTATGAACTAAGTGTGAACGTTCAACGCGCTATTATTCGTAAATACGTCTTTGAACGTCCTACTGCGTCATATTATGTGGCCGGAAACTTTTGCACATATAAATATAAGAATAATAATAACAAATATATTCACGAACATAAATAATATTCTTTTACTATATTATTTTGTTTCCTATGTATTATACTCACATCTGATAATGATTAAAAATCATTAGTCTTTTTTTTTAATAAATCAGAGTACGAAATGTCACTGGCCGGAAAACTTTGAAGAAAAGTCTTTTCGTGAGATGCTTCATTATTATCGATAGGTAAATCAACTGTGAACGATATTATTGTAAAATACCGTTGTGGATATGGTTTAAAAGATCGTCCGCGTAGTGGAAGACCAAGAAAAACGTCTAAAAAAAGTAGATCGTATCATTAAACGCAAATCAACTGCGGATGTCAAGAAAACTGCTGCCGAAATTGCACGGGAGCTAAGGATGAAAACCTAGCTAATATTAGTCGTAGTACTGTGACACGAAGACTACATGATGTGGGACTTTTTGGCCGTATAGGTATTAAAAAACCATTAATCAGAAAAAGAATAAGAAGGCCCGATTACGATTTGCCAAAGATCACCTAAATTGTACAATCAAAGATTGGAAAAAAGTAGCTTTCTCAGACGAATCTAAATTTAATCTGTTTGGAAGCGATGGTAGACAACATGTACGACGTCCTATTGGTACGAGAAATGATGTTCGGTACCAAATTCCTACTGTAAAACACGGTGGAGGCAGTGTGATGGTTTGGGGAATTTTCTCTGCACAAGGAGTCGGTCCATTGATCAAGATCAACGGAAATATGAACGCTGATATTTACAAGGACATTTTAGAAAACAATTTGTTATCATATGCTAAAGAAACACTGCCGCAGAATTGGATATTTCAGCAGGATAATGACCCCAAACATACATCCAAGTTGTTAAAACAATGGTTTTCTGCTTCAAATGAGAGAGTTTTAAGCTGGCCATCACAATCACCGGACTTGAACCCAATAGAACACTTATGGGAAACGCTAGATCGTCAAGTTCGAAAGCGTACATATTCAAATAAGCCGCATTATTCAAATCATATAAGGAAGAATAGGATAAAATTTCACCTGCTTGTATTAATCGATTAATTGAGTCAATGCCACATCGTTGTGCGGCTGTTATCGCTGCAAAGGGTATGGCTACAAAATATTAACATAAAAATATAATTTAAGTCTATTATAGAGCATATGGACTAATATTTTTTCTCGTAGTACAAAGTGGCCAGAAACTTTTGCACATATAAATATAAGAATAATAATAATAAATATATTCACAAACATAAATAATATTCTTTTACTATATTATTTTGTTTCCTATATCTAATACTCACATCTCATAATGATTAAAAATCATTAGTCTTTTTTTTTAATAAATTAGAGTACGAAATGTCACTGGCCGGAAACTTTTGCACGCCACTGTACTTGACCAAAATTTATAGCATTGAAAATGCTACAAGAATTTGCTATCCAATTTAAAAAAAAAAACATAACCTAAGGGAGCGTAGGTACATGATTATATACACTGTTACAACTTATAGCATTAGCAGGGCCGCTTCCAAAGGCCTAAAGGAGTCTATTTCCATGATTATATACACTCTAATAATTTTATAGCATTAGCAGGACCGCCTCTAAAGGCCTAAGGGAGTCTAGTTACATGATTACATACACTGTTACAACTTATAGCATTAGCAGGACCGCTTTCAAAAACCCAAGCTACTTACATGATTATATACACTCTAATGATTTTATAGCATTAGCAGGAGCGCTTCCAAAGGCCCAAAGGAATTTACTTACATGATTATATAGAGTCTAATAATTTATACCCTAGCAGGACGACTTCTAAAGGCCTAAGAGAGTCTAATTCTCTAACCTGTTTGACATTATAAATTTTTTCTTGATGGCTATAAATTGCTATAAATATGCTAGAAATTATCCACCAGGTCCGGTCGGGTCCTGCTATGTGCGCCCTGCTACCTTAATAGAGCTTTAAAAAAATAGAATAACTCTTGTAATTTTACAACAATGGAAAAAATTGAATATCGATCAGTAATAAAAATATTTGTTTTTGAAAAAAAAACGAATGATGAGAAAATGAACGTAAGACAACTGATTAGTATTGCTAGGACAGGGTTTCCCTCAACTGGTTAGTCAATATGATATTTTCACAATGGATAGTGAGTATTCTTAAAAAACCGGTCAAGTGCAAGTTGAACTTGCGCAATTAGTATTCCGTACGTTGATTGCTTTTAAAATAAAAAATGTAGTAACGGAAGTATAAAATGATCAGTGACTTCACAAACACACCCCAAATGAGTTTTCAATAAAGTTTATTTCCAATCTTTACTGACAATTGATGACCTTGAAATTTCTGTTTTTTTTATATACCAGATAAATTATTACAGGTAATGCACTCGTGATAATTTTTCGTTCAATCTACACCCCGTGAAGAATATTCCAGGAATTTTTCAAAATTTTTTGATAAGTACTTTTCGAGATAAGGCGGGTGGACAGCGATTTTTCGCGATTTTTTTAAAAATAATACAAAGAAAAGTGCGCGCAAGTATTACATTATATATATATATATATTTTTTACTCGTGTTTTCACAAGCTTTCATTTGACACCACACTCGATTACCTAATTAAAAAAAAAATTTTTCACTTCCAATTTCACCCCCCAAAACTAACCCCTTAAGTCAAAATTTAACTTTCAAAACTACATGGCTCTGATGAGGCCATCATTTTCTATATTAATTACCAAATTTTAACTTTCTATGACAAATAGTTTCGGAGAAAATCGGGGTGTGACAGACAGACAGACGGACAGACAGACGGGCAGACACCGAAGTGATCTTATAAGTGTTCCGTATGGAACACTAAAAAGTTTGCATATTGCTCATATTTTTAGTTTTAGAATATTCATTTGTTTCAATTATTATTTGAATTACTTTTTCTTTGTAACTAAATCCTATTGAGCAAAAAAAATTAAACAAAAAAATGAATATTTACAGATACTATTATCATAACTTCTCTGAATTTATATCCAATTATATCTTTATTATCTTATCTTATAGATAATACTTTATTCTCGTCTTTTCCCACTTTTATGTGCGACTAATGTTTCTGGCTAGTTCTCAGGTTTCTCCTTTTGAAACTCTGTATATATCGCCTTCTTAACTTTCACCTACCATCCTTATTCTCTCTCTTTCCCTCTCTCTCGTAACCTGAACTCTTCTTATTAGTCTACACGTCCAACGCAACATCACTTCTGTTTCATTCAATATCTTTTGATAACACTGGTTTACAGCCAAAAAATACCAAGAACGCCACATGCCTAGATAAGTTAATTGGGACCTCCTGAACACGAAAAACGCTATAATTTTTTTTTTTTTTAAGTACCGTTTTTTTAGATAACGGTACTTTTGTGTTTTTCGGTGTATGGTCCCACTCAAACCCTTATGGAGCCCAACCGAAAAGTCCGATCGAGATAAATGTCATACCGTTGGAAAGGCAACTAAATGCCTTTTCCGGCGGTATACTATAAATTTCTATGTGACAAGAAGTGGCTGAGTTATAACACCTCAAAGTTCAAAATTTGCCCTATTTTTTACGTTTTTTTCAAAATTTTTCATTTTTATTTGGTTTTTTTTTCTACGTTATTGTAAAGATCTGGAATGTTTTATTTTTTTACCAAGTAGTTTATTTAATGACCAACATTTTAAACGTAATTTGAAAAAAGAAGGATGAAAAATAAAGTTTTTATTAAGGATTTTGTGGAACGACAATATTTTCATTTTCATTGCTCACACGCTATATATTCGGCGTAAATTAAAAAAATTTAAATTAAAATGACGAGCGACTTGAATTTTTCCGTTTTTTTTTTTTCGGATGTATCTTCGCGAATGAGGAACCAACAATAGTCTGCCATCATTTGTTCATCCCACCAGCCCTTGTAACGTCTCTCGATTTCTTGCATTTCCTGGTGAAATCTTTCACCCTGCTCATCACTTTCGGATCCCAAGTTCACGGGGAAAATATCCAAATGACTGAATAAAAAGTGTAGTTTAGGTGTCATATTTGAACCTAAAAGTTAAAAAGAATAAATTTCAAATAATTTTCAAATGATAACGGCCTTTTGATATACATGCTTTCACTCAACGCTTACCAATGGCATTGAATTTTTGCAGTAATGTATCGATCTTCTCAGCGTAATCAGGACTTCTGTAGTTTCCCAAAAAGTTGTAAACGATGTCCTGGAATGCTTCCCATGCCTCCAAATGAGCTGGACCTAAACACTCATTAAATGCTTGGTCACCGTACAGAGCCCGAATTTGAGGTCCATCAAATATACCAGCTTCAATTTTGCTCGCTGTGGCTCTCGGAAATTTTTGTTTAAGGTAATTCATGGCAAGACTGTCTTTTGGCAACGTTTTCACAATATTTGTAAATAACCCAAGCTTAATATGTAGTGGAGGAAGTATTATCTTCTCCTGAGGAATGAGTGGGTCATTTTTAATATTGTACTCTCCGTGCGTACGCCCACTTCGTTCGGGCCAAACTTTTCGGATGTAGTGATTTCTGACGGTCACGGCTGTTCCATAGACATAGAAAACAGGGAAACTTCGTATTGCCCCCTTGTAATCCAGATAGTATGGCAACTAATTTAAAATCAGAGCAAACTTTCCATTGATGTTGGTCATATTGTATGAGAGCGAGAAGTTCTTTCATTGCTTCATATGTTTCCTTTATGTATTTTCCATATCCGATTGGAATTGATGGTTTCGTATTTCCCTTTATGAAGCAAGACTGCCTTCAAACTATCCTTGCCTCCATCCAGAAAAAGACGCCATTCCACTGGGTCATAACTTTGTTGGAGAGCATTGAAAAGACCACGTATGTTGGCACAAAAACAAAAGTTTCCCGTTTTTGCGAAAAAAACTGCAAGTTGTTTGCTACGATCACGGTAATATGTAACACGTGTCTCAGGAGCACAATATCCCCACTGTTGCAATCGCGATGCAAGTAATTCAGATTTCGATTTCGGCAAATACAAATCTCGGCACAAATCATTAAGCTCGGCCTGAGTAAGTAAATGGGGTTTCTTATTTGATTGCATTTCTGATTCACTGCACTCATCTGATGAATCACTTATTGTTGTTCTTTTTTCGTATTTTTGTGGGCTCTGCTACATCAGCTGCGGTTTGGGGCACGATACTGAGTGCGGCACTGGCAGCGTCACCGAGCTAACAACTGGATAAACTGGTTCAATTCTACGTCCGACAGCCTTTTCCGTTTAAACAGAAATAACAATCTGTTGTATGACTGATCGGGTTTTCTCCATTGCATTGGCTTTCCAAATGTGAAGAAACACTCTTGACCCTTACCAATTTTATTTAATATTGTTCGGCAGTTGTTACACGCATTATTCGGTGTCCACGGTTTGTCCAGAGACGCAGGTCGAAAGCCGAAATACTTCTTATACGCTTCAGATAAATTTTTCGTATTCATTTTTCGCATCAAATGCTGTGATTTCTTTTTTCACAAGAACTCCACAAACATAACAAAATTCGTTGGGATCGATTGAACACATTTTATTTTTTGCACGTACAAAGCCAAACTGTTTACTGTGATCAGATTCAAATTCTGATGACGCCGAATATAGCGTGTGTCAGGGCTACCAACGTATACAGTGATTCAAATTCTGATGGACGCCGAATATAGCGTGTGTCAGGGCTACCAACGTATACAGTGATTCAAATTCTGATGGACGCCCGAATATAGCGTGTGTCAGGGTACCAACGTATACAGTGATTCAAATTCTGATGGACGCCGAATATAGCGTGTGTCAGGGCTACCAACGTATACAGCGATTCAAATTCTGATGGACGCCGAATATAGCGTGTGAGCAATGAAAATGAAAATATTGTCGTTCCACAAAATCCTTAATAAAAACTTTATTTTTCATCCTTTTTTTTTCAAATTACGTTTAAAATGTTGGTTATTAAATAAAACTACTTGGTAAAAAAATAAAACATTCCAGATCTTTACAATAACGTAGAAAAAAACCCAAATAAAAATGAAAAATTTGAAAAAAACGTAAAAAATAGGCAAATTTTGAACTTTGAGGTGTTATAACTCAGCCACTTCTTGTCACATAGAAATTTATAGTGTACCGCCGGAAAAAGGCATTCAGTTTGCCTTTCCAACGGTTATGACATTTATCTCGATCGGACTTTTCGGTTGGGCTCCATAAGGGTTTGAGTGGGACCATACACCGAAAAACACACAAAAGTACCGTTATCTAAAAAAAACGGTACTTAAAAAAAAAAATTATAGCGTTTTTCGTGTTCAGGAGGTCCCAATTAACTTATCTAGGCATGTGGCGTTCTTGGTATTTTTCCAAATTAAAAATTTGTAAACCTGTGTAATAGATAATTGTTTCCACTGATATTAATTTATTCAGAAAGTAGGATAATACTGCTTTATCATCCTGCCAGCAAACTAGAAATATTGGCTAAAACTCGAAAATGTCCATCTGATTATTTAAATAATCACTGACGAAAATAAAATGTATTCTAGAGATGAACATAACCTGGCCTTCAAATCTAAAAAAGTCTATGAAAAATACAAATCAGTTATGGGAAAATTCAAAATTGTCTGACGAATAACTTACTTTTATGTGACATCGAGGAAAAATAAAAAAAAAACACGTAAATCGGATAAATGGTTCTCGCGTGAACGCACTAATGGCCAGACAGACAGACAGAGAGACATTGCATCTTATATATATTCTAGATATTCTCTGCTACATAATATTGTTCCATATTTAATGGTTTTAGGGTGTGTATTGCAAGAGAACGCGCTAGCAACAAACTTTTTTCCGACTTCATTCACTATTATTCGTCACTGCTCATTCCTTATGCTACCTATCGTAATAAAATATAGTCTATAGCCTGGCCAGAGAACATATGTATGTTTTTTTAAAAAAAAGTACGTGAATCGGATAAGTGGTTCTCCAGTGATAAGCGCACTAACGGACGGACAGACAGACAGAGATACGTTGCATTTTATATATATTATAGATTATAGATGTAATAAAATATATATCTATAACCTGGTCAGAGAACATATGTATGAATTTAAAAAATTACGTAAATCGGATAAAGTGGTTCTCGAGGGATAAGCGCACTAACGGACAGACAGACAGACAGAGAGACACTGCATTTTATATATATTATAGATATAGATTTTTATTATTATTATATACCTGGCCAAAGAATATATGTATATAAATTTAAAAAAAGACACGTCCAATCGGATAAGTGATTCTCGCGTGATAAATCGCACTGATAGACAGACAGAGAGATATTGCATTTTATATGTATTATAGATTATAGATATTTTCTGCTACATAATATTGTTCCCCTATTAAAATGGTTTAGGCTGTGTATTGCAATGGAACGCGCTAGCGGCAAACTTTTTTCCGATTTCATTCACTATTAATCGTCACTGCTCAGTTCCTTATATAATATAAACCTTATAACCTGGCCAGAGAACATATGTATGTTTAACGCACTAACGGAGAGACAGACCGACAGACAGACAGACAGACAGATAGACAGACAGAGACGTTGCATTTTATATATAATTATAGATGATGACCATTTCGTTAAAAATTATAATAAAAAAAGATGGAATCGTTCTAATTACACTGCTTGATTGAATATTGTACAGTTATATTGGAGAACACAAAAACATATGCCTTGTCAAAATTCCAAAGCAAAAATATAGTACCTCCTGTCTTAACTAGAGAAGATTGAAATAAAAAATTACTATTAGTCTAGTCGTCGCCGCAACAGACGTCTGGCATGTCTATCAGTTCATCCGCTTGTCTCGGTCTTCACTCTTCAGTTTCTCGAATCAATGGCCTCGAACCTTGCTTGCTTGCACCTGACTGGTACTTGAAATATTTTCTACGTTAATACGTTTTTAATGTAGTTTCTTATATTGCTTTAAATGCTGAGAATTTTTAGATTAAGATATATATCTACACACACATTACATATATATATATATATATATATATATATATATATATATATATATATATATATATACATATATGTATATATATGTTATATATATATATAATATATATATATATATATATATATATATAATATATATATATGAATATATAGATAAATATATATATACAGTCCCTGGCCAAATTATTAGACGCACTGCAAGATTTCATGTAAAATATTAATTACCGAGTGATATTGTACCGTTTTATTATTTTAAATTGATTTGTTTTTTATTTTTATTATTATCCAATCAATTACCTATTTATTTGACATAAATTAAAACAGCATTAATTTAGAAAAGCATAAGTTTATTAAGTTTTAAAGAAAAGTGAAATTAATGTTAGTAAAAGTCAATATTTAGTTGAGCCACCTTTAGCCGCTATCAAAGCTTTAATTCTGCGCGGCATGCTATCAATGCAAGATTGTACTGTCTCCTGCATTTGAGGATGATGATTCCACACATGAATAATCTTTTCTAGGAGCTGGGTTTTGTTGGTAATCACATCTTTAGCCACTTCTCTTTTCATCAGCTCCCACACATTTTCAATGGGGTTCATGTCAGGGCCAATCCAACAGAGGGATATTTTTTTCTGCCAAAAAAGCTTAGAACAGACCGAGCAGTGTGGCAGGGAACTCCATCTTGCATGAAAGTGAATGGTTCCCCATTTGGAAACCATTCTCTGAGCTGCGGAATCAACCGATTTTGTAATACTTCTTTGTACTGATTTGCCTCATTATTCCTTTGACGACGTACAGACGTCCAGTGCCTTTGCCGCTGATGACTGACCAAATCATCACTTTGGTGGGATGTTTAACCGTCGGGACGACACAATCAGGATGAAACTTTTCTCCATGACGACGACGCACATACTGAGCTTTATTCTGCAAAATTTCGAATGTGCTTTCGTCACTGAAGCAGACCTGTCAAAAATAGGAAAAATATATAAACTTCCATGTTTATTTGCTTTATTTAACTGAAAATGATAATAATGTATCAATTATTGATTAAATTGCTGTATCTTACCGATCTCCAGAAGTCCACATCTTTGTCTTGCCATTGTTTGGCCCACTTCAGGCGCTTTGCTTTCATTGCAGCTGTTAACTTGGGCTTCCTGGCGGGGGCGACAAGCCTTAAAATCTAATTCTTTCAATTTTCTTCGAACAGTGCGCTCAGAAGCATTTACGCTAGCATCCTGGAGTTGTGATTTTTATTACCTTTGTGGTAGCAAATCTGTTTTTTCTACACAAATTTTCTTCAAACATCTCTCTGACCGTGGAGTGAAAATTGGTTGATTTTTCTACCGCATCTTTTCTTTCTTTTCGGCTTAATTCCTTCCCTGACTCAATTTTCTTTTTTATGCGTCGTACACTAGCTTCAGAAACCTCCAATCTTCGTGATATTTCTCGGTTTGTAATGTTTTCGCAATCACAAGGGCCTTCACTTCAGCTTTTTTACGTGGTGTGAAAGATCGCCTTTTCTACCCATAATGAAAATAGTCCAATTACTTTTTTAAAACACTGCATACAAAATAAACTAATAACTGAGTAGTATAAAACTGTTAAACAAACAATCACAGTCCATAAAGCCACAGAAAACACGTCCGTACCTGACTCGATTCCGATCGCGACTGATACAGGTTTGTACTTATTTACGTTCATGTGTCACTTTGTCAACACAGTGTTGTCATATGTTAAAAATAAATACAAATATGTAGTCTACAACAATTCTTTAAAATAAAAATCAATAATATTGTAGTTTAAAGGTATACCATTATTGCATAAAAAACTCTTAAGAAACATAAAATTACTAAAAAAAATACAGTGCGTCTAATAATTTGGCCAGGGACTGTATATATATATATATATATATATATAACACATGGGCTGAAAAGTCCCGGGGCCTAACACATAGATGGCGCCTAGTTTTATTGCAGTCACCATTTTTTTTCAGTTAATACTAACCTCAAAAGACAGCTGTAAAATTTCATGATATTCTATTCATTAGTTTGTGAGTTATTGTGCTAAGAGTGACGCTACTTTTGTTATTTTCAAAACAATGGATCAAAACAATTTCGTGTTTGTAATTTTACACTGCTTCTTGATGGAAAAAAATACCGTTCAAGCGAAGCAATGGCTTGAAAAGTGTTATGGGGACTCCGCTCCATCAGAAAACAACAATAAAACGTTGGTTTGCTGACTTCAAACGTGGTCGTAGAGACACCGATGATGCAGAACGCAGTGGACGTCCAAATGAGGCGGTAACACCAGAAAAACATCAAAAAAAATCCATAAAATCGTTTTGAATGATCGAAAAGTGAAGTTGCGTGAGTTAGACTGACATCGTAAAAGATATCAAAAGAACGTGTTGGCTTTATATTGCATGAGCATTTGACTATGAGAAAGCTCTGTTCAAAGTGGGTGCCGCGTTTGCTCACTGTTTATCAAAAACAAGAACGTGTTGATGATTCTGAGCAGTGTTTGGCCATTGTTAGAGCGGCGCTGGAATGAATTGCGTTGCTCTTGATGGAGATTACGTTGATGAATAAAGCTAATTTTGAACCAAAAAAACCGTGTTTTCTTTGTTAGGCCCGGGACTTTTCAGCCCATGTGTTTATATTTATATATATATATATATATATATATATATATATATATATATATATATATATATATATATATATATAATATAAAATATATAAATATAAATATTATTATAATATATATATAATATATATATATATATTATATACATACAGGATGTTCCATATGTATGGAATAATGATTCCACAGCATTTATTATCAATGAATCAAAAAAATGTTTAAATAAAAGTTATAGGGTGTTACAGGGCGCACATACCGACGTTGACAATAAAATGTTTTAAACTGTCAGTTCGAAGAGATTACGCCATCTTGATTTTTTTAAAAGGAAAACCTTGTATATTATTTTGTTTTTGAGTCCTGCTGAGAAGCCTAGATATTATTTGTCTAACATACCATATGTCTAAATTGAACTATTTTGGAATTATTGTCATTTGAAATTTATAATAAAAAAAAGACAAAACTAAATACTCTAGGTTTATTATTAAGGTAACAATTGCTCCAAAATGACTACCATTAACAGGGAGGCAATGATCCAATCTGTCATAAACAGCCCTGAACAGAGTTTTGCAGAGAATCCGGGGTAATCTGTGCTACTTCATATTGAGTTCTTTGTTGTAAATTCTTGTACAGTTTCAGGTTCACATCGGTACACTTTAGTTTTCAAATGACCCCTTAAAAAAAAAAATCGAATGACGTAAAGTCAGGACTCCTGGCAGTCCATTCTACAGCACCTCTTCTTAAAAAATATCACACACTTCCTGTTGTGTTTCTCCTAGGGTCTCCGTAGTCAATCATCATTAACAAATTGATTCTTTCAATTTCTGTTGAATGTACTATTATGATATTACTCTCAAATTGCAGTTTCACAAAATGCAGCAATAAACGTTTTCGTCAATAAATCATTTTTTGACGCCTTAAGTCGTTACTTGGCAGTAAATGTTTGACACAAGCCAGGCGCCAAGACAGGACATAAAATACAATTTTGCTAAACGAGGACACTTTTAGCAAGAAGTACAAACCTGTCCACAAGAATAGTAAGAGAAGCTATAGAAATAGAAAAAAGGCCACATCAATGTCCAACAACCGCGACGACAGTCAACGTATACCAACTACTTGGAAAAAAACTATTCTTTACCAACGTGCAGAATTTAAGCCAAAAAACAGAAGCAGCCAAAAAACA
>CM032448.1:18302054-18444538 GCA_019049505.1 Pachyrhynchus sulphureomaculatus
TAAATATCCATTTAATATTTTATTAACTTGCACCTTAATTAGTATTTGACATTAATAGTATTGCTGGTTTATAATTTTATACAATTCAGAAAGGAAAAAATAATTACGCATGTTTTCCCTAATTTGGATTTCCTCAAAACGTATTAATTAATCTTTTAATTAATAAAATACAAATAAGAATAATTATATGGCAAATTAAAGAAGAAAAATTGTTTACGGAAAAGCCCGACAGTGTTATATTTAGCATTTAATTATGTTTAATTAGTTATTTCATCAAATTAACAAATGATCCACATATTTGTGCCTATTGCATAGTTTGTAATTGATTTTTTGGGTTTTTTGGCCACATATGTAGCTCTTTGTACGGAAGTTAAGGGGCTGGTAAAATAAAACACAAACTGTTCATTTATTTATCAAAATCTACTTGACTCTCTTCAAGGTACTGCAACATACTTATGCTTATACGTTTTATTCAATCTTCAAAACATTTGTTATACCACTATGACTAATAACTAATTACAGTGGTCGGCCGTGGCTTCGTAGCGTAGTACCTTGCTTACGGTGCACAGGCTACTCTAATTTGTCGGTGCGATATTGTTTTTTCTCGGTGTGCTCGGTGCCGATTCGGTAACGAAGACATGCCGAACGCCTGTATTTCAATGATACCCACCTGACTGGCTTCGCGCCCGTGCATCCCCTGCATGTCAGGCACACCGACAAAAACGATACCACACCGATAACTCAGGGAGCGGCCTTATTTATTAATTTTATTTAAGTATATTTGGCCTGGCCACGTATATAGGTAGTACTTGTTCGAAGAGTTTCCAAACTCTAAAACCCGAGTACACTTTCCCAAAGGTTTTTGGTGTGTTCAATCCGAATCCGACCTCAAAATTGCTCCATCACATCAGATTTTCGAGATATCCTAATCTAAAAATGCAAAAAACACGGTTTTTCGCTATATTCGGGATTATAGTACACCGCGAATTGTTTTCCACTAAACTCGTTACGTTTGAATTTTTCAGATATCTTATTTCTTCTCGGAGAAATCATCTTTCTAGTAGCAACATTGTTTATTTGTTATCATACATGGTGTCCCATTTTAATGTATATCAGGCTTCTTAATTTTTTCATGTCAACAAGTGTTTTGAAGGAGCAATAAAACGATATAATTGTGAAGACCTTGGAAGATCATTTTGAAGGTCATTTCAAGGTCAACTTTTCATTTTTTAAATGAGGACCCATATTTTTTATGACGGCATCATGTTTCTCAAGGAAAAATACATAACTTTTGTTCAGAAAATTTTCTCGATAATACTCCTCTCTTCAATAATTCGTTGATAAAAGACATTTCACTCTTAATCTTTAAAGAAGCATAAATGCAGATGAACCTAACATAAACTCAGGCGTCGAATGAAAATTGATAAAAGATATTACATTCTCAAATCCTAAAAGAATCAAAATTTAAACACAACAGAAAGACAAACGTGGCAAACTCTTAACCAAATTGGTATGGTTGTAACGAAAACGCCAAACTAAAACCCGTACGCTGAAAAATTTTTGGTACTAACTATTTTAAAACACATTTTTTTTTTTTTGCAAAATTCGACTTTATTCATCAACATAGTCTCCTTCAAGAACAATACAATCAGTTTTTCTAACATTTCTGTACCTTTCTTGTAGAAGGATTTGTCTTTACCTTCAAAATAGGCCTCAGTTTCGGCGATAATTTCCTTCACTGGAGCCAAATCTCTTTCCCGCGAGCATTTTTTTTTTTGAGTCTTCGAATAGATAATAGTCACTGAGGGCCAAATCTGCAGAATACGGTAGATGAGGAAGCAATTCGATTTTCAATTCATGCAATTTTGCCATCGTAACCATTGACTCGTGATACAGTGCATTGTCTTGATGAAAGAGCACTTTTTTCTTGTTCATTTGGGGCCGTTTCTTTGCGATTGTTGCCTTCAAATGCACCAATAACTTTATATAATATTCTCTCTCTTCTCAGCATAGTCGATGAAAATTATTCCATGCGCATTTTGGGACGCCCCAAAATACAGAGGCCAAAACCTTCCCAGCCGACTGTTATCTCTTTGGTCGCTTCAGGCGGCTTTCACCGGCTACTGTCCACTCAGCTGACTGCCGATTTGATTCCGGTATGTAGTAGTGGATCCATGTCTCAGCCATTGTGACATATTGCATTAAAAAATCCTTTTTATTTCGCTTAAACAGGTCCAAACAGTGTTTCAGAATCATAAACACGTTGTTGTTTTGGTCCATTGTAAGCAAACGCGGTACCCATTTCGAACAGAGCTTTCTCCTGTTCAAGCAAAAATATGATCAACACGTTCTTTTGATATCTTTATCTCGCGCAATTTATTTTAAATGATCACCACAACAATTTTGTGGATTTTTTTTATGTTTTCCTGTGTAACTACCTTATTTGGGCGTCCGGAGCGTTCAGCATCATTTGTGTCTGTACGACCGCGTTTAAATTCAGCATACCAATAAATAATGAGTGATTTTCGAGGGGCAGAGTCCCCGTAACAGTTATCAAGCCATTGCTTTGCTTGAACGCTATTTTTTCCATCAAAAACACACGAAATTCGATTTTTTCCATTGTTTTTTGAAAATACCAAAAGTAGCGTCACTAAAACCACTGTAACTTGTAAACTAATCATCGAAATGCCATGAAATTTTGATTTGTACTGTTTGAAGATTGGTACTTCCTAAAAATCATATAGATTTTTTGAAAAAGGCAACATCTATGTGTCAGCCCAAAAACTTTTCAGCCTACGTGTTTAATTAATTTCAACGGACGATTTCTCCAAGTAGAAATCAAATATCTGAAAAAATTCAAAATGCGTTTTGAAGGGGAAGAGTAGTACTTTCTAATGCCGCAAGAGTTTCGTAGAGAAAAATTAATTCGCAGTATAATATAATCCTGAATATAGCGAAAAAAACCGTGTTTTTTGCATTTTTAGGTTAGGATATCTCGAAAACCTGAGGTGATGGAGCAATTCTGATACCGGAAAACTAAGGTCTGGTCCCAGGGTTTAAAAAATGTTGGCCTGTGTTTTTATTATTGTTTGAGTTTTATTATAACTTTTTTATAATAGCTTAAAATGAAATTTTTATATTTTCATTATAAACAGATAAGATTATCCACAATAATGAAATGTTCAAAAATACGAATTGTGAAATAGTCTCTTTTTTTAAAAAACCGGTCAAGTGCAAGTTAAACTTGCGCCATAAGTGTACGTTGATTGTTTTTAAAATAAAAAAATTTTGTTACGGAGGTATAAAATGATCAGTGACTTCACAAAACATATCCCAAGTGAGTTTTCAACAAAGTTTGTTTCCAATCTTTACTGAAAACTGATGACCTTGAAATTTTTGTTTTCTTTATATATCAAATAAATTATTAAAGGTAATGCACTGGTGATAATTTTCGTTCAATCTACACCCCGTGGAGAATATTCCAGAATTTTTTTCAAACTGTTTTGATCAGTACTTTTCGAGATAAGGGGGGAACAGCGATTTTTCGCGATTTTTTAAAAATAATACAAAGAAAAGTGTGAGCAACTATTACATTTTATATACATATTTTTTACTCGTGTTTTCACAAGCTTTCATTTGACACCACACTCGATGACCTAGTAATTTTTTTTTTTTCACTTCGGATTTCAACCCTCAAAAATAACCCCTTAAGTTAAAATTTAACTTTCAAAACTGCACGATTCTGATGAGGCCATCAATTCCGATATTAGTACCAAATTTGAACTTTCTATAACAAATAGTTTCGGAGAAAATTCGATGTGACAGATGGACAGACAGACGGATAGACAGACGAACAGACGGACAGACACCGAAGTGGTCTTATAAGTGTTCCGTACGGAACACTAAACATGATTTATCATAAACTTCTCTTAATAAAGTACTATCTAAATATTTTCTTTTAGTTTCATCATTGAAATGCTATGAATGTACCGAAAGCGAGCCAAGATCCTGTGGCGAGCCATTCAACAAAAATAATGTCGCCTTTACCAACTGCCAGAATTCGATCTACACTGTAGATGACAATCCACCGACAAACAAAACTTATGCATGTTTGCTTATAAAAGAAACAGGTAAGCTTTAAATGTAAATTAATATTTTAATTGGCTTATTACACTGGTCAACACAAGTCTTGTTTCCTTTATTTTTTTTTTCTGTTATTGGGTATTTCTATGGCCCTGACTATGAAAAAAATACTGGGAGATTGTTAACAGCTTTACCTTTTGAAAGATACAGTTTTATTATTTTGGCAAAAAAATACAAAAAAATAATACATTATGTTAACAAAATTTCTATTGAACACTAACAAATGATCTTTTATAAGATTTCTTTGAATGAACGACTTTAGGTAGATCTTGTTGCAAACTCCAGCAGTAGTCTGCCATCATATGTGAGTCCCACCGCCCCTGATAACGCTCTTTTATTGTCCGAAGATCCTGATGAAATCTTTCACCCTGCTCCTCACTAAAATCACCCAGATTTTGTGGAAATCGGTCTAAATGCGAGTGCAGGAAGTGGATTTTTATGCTCATGTTGCACTCTAGCTCTTGCAAGTTCGATAGCATGCACTCAACAAGCTCGACATGGTCGTCAGATTGCTTTTTGCCTAGGAAGCTACTCATAACCAAAACAAATGAATTCCAAGCTTTGGATTCGACTTCAGTCATTGATTTGACAAAATTAGGATCTTTTACGAGTTGCCTAATCTGTGGCCCATTAAAAATACCAGCTTTCAATTTTTCTGAACTTAATCCTGGAAACTTGCGTGAAAGAAAATTAAAACATTCGCCACTTTTGTCAAGCGCCTTCACAAACTGTTTCATTATGCCGAATTTAATATGAAGTGGTGGAAGTATGATGCGGTCTCGGCTAGCTAAAGGTACGTTTATAACATTTTTTGTACCAACTTTCAGCTCTTCCCGCACTGGCCAAACTTTTTGTGACCAATGGTGTTGTTTGTCACGACTATCCCAGAGACACATAAAACAAGGGAACTTTGTGTACCCCCCTTGTTGACCTAAAAGAAAGTTAAACCATTTTCAGATCAACACAAATGACCCATTTGTGGTCTTGATAGTAAATTTTTTTCCATAACCTTAGAAACATTTACGTATTCTTCTTTTAAAGTCGTCGAATGTGCAATAGGTATAGATCCGTACTTGTTACCGTTATGAAGCGAAACACACTTTAAACTTCTTTTGCTGCTGTCTATGAAAAGACGCCAATCACTAGGTTGGTACCGTTTTAATCCCATCTGCTGCAAAATACCACCAACATCGTTACAAAAAACTAAATCCTTCTCTTGAGAAAAATACGGTAACAGATTTTTTTCTCGGGTACGATAAAATGTAATGTTGGTTTCCGGAGTAAGTAAATTTTTTTCTTTTAAACGAGATGCTAAAATTTCAGAAGCTTCTTTTGGTAAGTTCAGATCTCTTACTAAGTCATTTAGTTCTTTCTGATTAAATGGTTGAGGTTCTGAAAGGCTACATTTGTAGTCTGAATCAGAGTCTTCACTTGATGTATTTCGTTCGGGTTCACAGAGATTTGGATCATCAGAAGCTTTGGATGTGCTGGGTTGTACCTCTTGTGATTTTAATTGAGGTCGTTGAGCAGAAGATAAGTTAGGATATGACCACTTACTTCGATTTCCAGGGTTAATTCCGTTTATTTTCACAACGTAGAAGTAGCAATCGTCATGATGGTTTCGAGGTTTTCGCCAAATCATGGGTGTTACGAACATTATTGCATCTCTTTTTCCACTGAACCATAACCGTAGACATACCACACATTTCTAGCATACAATATGAGGAACCCATGGCTTATCCTGATTACACAATTTTATTTTAAAGTATTGATAATATGCAGTTTTCACAAAGTCCGATATAGTTTTCGATATTTTGCAAATATATATTCACCACAAATATAGAAAAAACAATCGGGATTAAGCACACAACATCTTCTTGACGAAGCCATATCTAAAACAACAACAAAATATATTTTAGTGTCCAATAAAAAACGAAAATCTAAGTAAAAATAGTAAAATGAGGGTAGTTAGCTATAACTCAAAAATAAAAGCTGTTAGAGAAAAATTGTTGCCATATTTAAAAAATACGCGTCAATTTGAGATAAAAACAAAAAAAAAATCACAGGAAACAAGCAATTTCCTTTTTTTTGTTGACCAGTGTTATTAATACTAATAAGCTACTAAAGAGGGTACAAATCAGTTGCAAATTTAGGAGGGTACAAACATATCAGAAGATAACAATGGGACACGTCAAATAAATAATATTAAACAAGATAATAATGCAAAATGCAAAACGGGAGTATGTTGTAAAAACTGACGAGCACGAAACTTACATTTTTTTTGTTGGAAAGGGGTATTTTGAAAGTAAACCGTATAATTAGCATAAAATGAATCAGTTAAATATATCTATCATCTGTAGACTGTAACTAGAACCATGATAACTGTTCAATAAACGGCAGAAAAGCTGTTCTAGAAAATAACTTTTTTAAAAAAAATAAATGTATTTAATAGCTGTTACAAGGCCTACAATAAAATTGCAATTCAAACCAAAAAAAATTTGAAAAATGATGAATTAAAAAATTCAAATTGTAAATTAATTAAATAAGAATACAGTAAACAATTGAAGGCGCGAGTGGATGAAGGTTTTATGTAACAAACATTAAATATCCAGAAATTTGAAGTAAAATACTTTTTCTTGTAAATTTTGGCCAAATAACCACGGTAAACATAAAACACAGTGGCGACGCTCAAGAAAATTTTTAGGTCCTGTTTCTTATCACGCATGCGTCCCCTAGCATTCCAACAACATGGTTGCTAGCGCGGTCGCAGGTTGCGTTTACATCTGGATTTCAAGGAGAATTTTTTTATAACGTGCTCCGAAATTCATTAATAATAATTTCCCAATAAGTAAATCACTCGTTTGAAGTTATAATTGAAAATAATTATAAAAAAGGCTGTCAAGAGGAAGTTTTTGTTGTACGGTTAGTGCTTGTAAAAATATATGTGGTATCTCAAAGGGAGTTAGTTTTTTTTGGAATTCCCAAAGATCTTAAAAGGTAATTTATTCATAATTTTTTATTTCTATTATTCGTCGGACTGTCGCTACTGTGTTTTATATTTACCGTGACATAAGTCCTTCATCCATTCCCGTATCTCCCCATAATACTAGATTCTTATTATTTTAGAGTACGATGAATTACCAGAAAACACCTTCATCATAAAATTAAAAGATTTTTGAAAAAAATGTGACATATTACTGAACCTGACCTGAACTAACCTTCTTTCATTCGTGTCTTCAATTTTTTTTATTTTTGAATAGATTGAATGTGCAGGGATATTTTTTTCAGTCACTCACTTAGTCATAAGAATTACTTGGTCAGTTGCGTTTTGAAGTTTTAACGCCTTTTTTCTTCCGAAAAATAACACTGGTCAATATGATTTTTTTCACAAGGAAACTGAATAGAGACCCTAGTTTAGTTTTTTTATGCTGAATTCGAATATGTTATGTTAAATATAGAAGTGGGAATTTGTATTCAGAATAATTTGGCACCAGGTAGACTTATTCATGTTGAAACATGTTTTAACTCTGTCCAGGCTTAATGATATTAAAACGTGTCCTATCTTGTACAAATATTGCACTTTTTTAGCAAGCAGAGGGCCAGTAGCCATTATTGTAATTGTAGTGAGTCTGGTAACACGTGTACCTACTTATTTCTATGCTGTTTATTGTTTTTATTTGTAAGTTTTTTTTATAAACGTTTCGAAATGCCAAGAAAGTGTGTAAATCAACCAAACAATTTCTGCTATGTGTGTGGTGAACTGACCTTCAAATATCAGAGGCGAAATTTTACACCGCTTGTGAAAAAATGTTATGAGCTTTATTTTTGGTGTAAAGCTGGTGATTTTGATAAAGACTGGGCTCCAAATTTATGCTGTGTATCATGTGTTAGGCTTCTCACTAGTTGGAAAAATGGTACTCATCATATGTCGTTTTTTTAGTCCCTATGATTTGGAGGGAACAGAAGGACCATTTAACTGATTGTTATTTCTGCTTAACTAACATTAAAGGAATTACGTCCAAAACAACATATACAGTTAAGTACCCCAATTTGGCATATGCAATTAGACCTGTGCCACATAGTGAAGAGAATCCTGTACCAAAGTTTCCAGAAGGCGGCAAAAGCGAGAGAAGTAACCCTACATTTGAAGCAAGTAGTTCATCAGAACCTCACTTTTTATCTCAAGAAGATCTTAATGGTCTTATACGGGATTTAAATTTGTCTGAACAGTCAGCTAAGCTTTTAAGTTCCAGGCTCAAAGGTAGAATCTACTCCAAAAAGATACAAGGATATGCGTTTATCGTAGACGCCATAATGATTTCAGTGACTACTTCTCTAAAGAAAGCCATGTAGTTTTTTGTAATGATGTTTGTGCAGTCATGGAGGCTCTTGGACATCAACACCAGCCAGATGAGTGGCGATTGTTCATAGATTCATCGAAAGTCTGTTTGAAGGCTTTACTACTCCATAATGGGAATGAATTACCATCAATACCTGTCGCGCATGCCAGTGATATGAAGGAGGCATATGAAAATATGAAATTGCTGTTAGAAAAAATTCAGTATACTAAATATAACTGGAATATCTGTGGTAATTTGAAGGTTATAGCTTTATTGTTAGGTTTGCAACTTGGATACACGAAATTCTGCTGTTTCTTGTATCAATGGGATAGCAGGGATAAGGAGTCTCAATACATAAGGAAACAATGGCCTAAACGTGAATCTCTTATTCCTGTGCATAAAAATGTATCAAATACCCCATTAGTGGTGTATTTACCTCCCCTGCACATAAAACTGGGGTTTATAAAAAATTTCGTAAAAAAAATGTATAAAGGTTCTGCTGCATTTATATATTTGAAATCTAAATTTCCTAAAATAAGTGATGCAAAATTGAAGGAAGGAATTTTTATAAAGCCCCAAATAAGATCACTAATATCGGATGATGAACATTTTGAGGAACTGTTACGTCCACCGGAAAAAGCAGCGTGGAAATCATTCAAAAATATCTGTTGTGGATTTCTTGGCAATAATAAAGAAGAAAACTATAGTGAAATAGTGAGTGATCTTCTGACTTCATACAAAGAAATGGGCTGCAACATGTCCTTAAAAATTCACTTCTTGGACTCCCATCTAGACTTCTTCCCTGAAAATCTTGAGGCTGTCTCTGATAAGCATGGTGAGCGTTTTTATCAGCAGATTTCTACTATGGAAAAGAGGTACCAAGGCAAATGGAGTCCCAGTTTACTGGCCGACTACTGCCGGACCATGAAAAGAGCCATCCCGAAGGCAAAATATGACCGATAATCATCATATAAAACTTTTTAGTTTAGACAAAATTAGCCGTGTATTTATTATTCAGTGTTTTGTAAGTACTAATTATTTTAAAACTTTAAATACGTGTCACCAAAAAACCCTGCCTGATGAATAAAAATCTGAGGACATACTCGTATTTAAACTATATATATTCCGTTAATTTAGCCCTTGTGAAAGAAAAAAAATTGTTTTTGAAGACCAGTGTAAGTGAAAGAGCGCTGCGCACTCATGAAATACCTTCGTAAAGAGAGAAATATATTAAAATTTACTCATGAACGTCTGGTAAATTTCCACGAAATGGCGGGAAGTTTTGTTAAGCGACATGATTGTTAGTAAGCGTGATTCGTTCTACCCGTCGCAAAACCAATGGCCGTGCTAATCTTTTGGTCATCTATTTACTTATTATTGTTTTCTTTTGTTTCAGATGCTCTTCTCAAAAATTCTACTTACACCAGAAGATGTAGTATTAAAAATTCAGCTGACACCTGTGAAAATATAGTGGATAAAAATCAAAAAATGTCTCCCAATTTAAGGACAGCCTGTGTACAGTGTGAAAACGATTTGTGTAATTCATCGTCACATTTAAATAGGAATTTTGTTTTGATATTGTTTGTTAGTAGTTTTGTAATTTTGAAATTATAGAATTTTTTATAATAATATACTTGATAATTTTTAATTCTTTTTCTTTTTAGTGTTCCGTACGGAACACTTATAAGATCACTTCGGTGTCTGTCTGTCTGTCTGTCACACCCGATTTTCTCCGAAACTATTTGTCATAGAAACTTGAAATTTGGTAATAATATAGGAATTGATGGCCTCATCAGAGCCATGTAGTTTTGAAAGTTAAATTTTAACTTAAGGGATTAATTTTGGAGGGTGAAAACGGAAGTGAAAAAAAAATTTTTTTACTAGGTCATCGAGTGTGGTGTCAAATGAAAGGTTGTGAAAACACGAGTAAAAAATATATATATAATGTAATACTTGCGAGCACTTTTCTTTGTATTATTTTCAAAAAATCGTTGTCCCGCTCCTTATCTCGAAAAGAACTTATCAAAAAATTTTGAAAAAATCCTGAAATATTCTCCACCGGGGGTAGATTGAACGAAAATTATCACGAGTGCATTACCTTTAATAATTTGTCTGGTATTTAAAAAAAAACCAAAAATTTCAAGGTCATCAGATTTCAGTAAAGATTGAAAACAAACTTTGTTGAAAACTCATTTGGGGTGGGTTTTGTGAAGTCACTGATCATTTTATAACACCGTAACATAAATTTTGACTTAAGGGGTTCGTTTTGAGGGGTGAAATCGGAAGTGAAAAAAAAATTTTTTACTAGGTCATCGAGTGTGGTGTCAAATGAAAGCTTGTGAAAACACGAGTAAAATATATATATATATATATATATATATATATATATATATATATATATATATATATATATATATATATATATATTGTTATACTTGCGCGCACTTTTCTTTGTATTATTTTTAAAAATTCGCGAAATATCGCTGTCCCCCGCCTTATCTCGAAAAGTACTTATCAAAAAATTTCGAAAAAATTCTGGAATATTCTCCACGGGATGTAGATTGAACGAAAATTATCACGAGTATCACGGTATATAAAAAAAAACAAAAATTTCAAAGTCATCAGATTTCAGTAAAGATTGGAAACAAACTTTGTTGAAAACTCATTTGGGGTGTATTTTGTGAAGTCACTGATCATTTTATACCTCTGTAACAAAATTTTTTATTTTAAAAGGAATCAACGTACGGAACACTAATTACGCAAGTTCAACTTGCACTTGACTGGTTATTTTTTTAATAATACTGTATTAGTGATTTCACACTCCGAGATTTTTGTATTTCTTCACATTTCAGGGTTCTTAGATCATGTAACACGTAGTTTTCAATTTAAGCCGGTCTGTCGATCTAACTGTCTGTTGGTATGTGTGTCTGGAGTTCTGATGACCTGTTGCCGGGACTATTTTGGAAAAAGCTAGAGCTATCTTGATACATTAAAGGGACAATGTTCTTCTTACGCCACTATTAAAAAAAAAAAGAGGAAGAACCGACATCAGTGATGAACGCCGCTGGATACCCTATGTCTGTCTCTACCGGAGAGAATGTTGAGGCTGTGTATGATATGATTTTAAAGAATTGTCGAACTAGGCTTAAACGTATAGCAAAAACTCTGAACGTTTCATACTAACGAGTTTTCACCGTTCTGATTAGACAGCCACACAAAAAAAAAGTTCTTTACCACGAACCAAAATATATGGATCTAGTGCAGGGATGTCAAAGATACGGCCCCCGGGACGTATCAATAAGGCCCGCGATCGCAAGAAGTCAGGTATCTGGATCCTCGAGCTCAAAATAATTACCCTCTTTTATAATAATTCAGTACCTTTTTTTTATTTGAATCTGGCCCGCCTACACATTCTAAATTTAATATATGCAAAATTGAGTTTGACACCTCTGATCTAGTGTATTTTTCGACTCTGAATTCGAATCCGTAGTTAATAAAGATATTTATAGTGTCATTTTTTTTGGCCAAAAACATCCCTTGAAATGGGGTAAATGGGGTAGTAATAATGTAATGACTTTTAATGAAGTGTCAAAAATGGTAGATATTTTACAGTCTAGAGAAGGGAATATGCATTCAAACCACAGCAAGCTATTTCTATTAATTAAACCAAAATCCGCCATTATAAGGGGTGAAAAGTACCTCTAAAACTCAAATAACGCACGTGAATTTAAATAACATGTACAAAGGACAAATTCTTGTAGCTCTTAGACCAAAATATCTGAGTCCTATCCATACTGCCTCTTACTCTCTTTCTCATTTACATTAACGATCTGCTGGAAAAGACCGAGAATCCAATCTACAGCTGTGTAGATGACAGTACGCTTATCTCTTCATTCACTTTGAACGCTCGGACATCGGCTACTCAAATGAATATCCGCAGACAGCAGGAAGTCATTCAACTTAACAAAGACCTGGAAGAAATTATATCTTGGGGTGACAGTAACCAAGTGGAATTTAACGCTACAAAAACCCAGGTGGCAGTTCTTTCTAAAAAAGTTAACGTTGCTGAATCCGACATAGTTATGGCGGGGCACTCCGTTCTAACATTGTCACCCAATTTGTTGGGCGTTAATTTGGGTGCAAATATGTCCTGGCACGAACATATTGCAGGCATAGCAAGGAGAGCTTCTCAAAAGTTGGGAATATTATTTCGAACCAGAAAGTTTTACACTCCACGACTGTTAATTCCTTACAAAGCTCAAATTCGCCAACTATGGAATACTGCTCCCATGTTTGGGGCTCCGCTCCCAAACATACATGCATTTGTTGGATTCTATTCAGAGAAGAGCTGTTCGTCTGATTGGAGAACCCGAACTGACCGGTGGCCTTGATTCGCTGGAACGTCAAAGAACGGTTGGCGACTTGAGCCTATTCTATAAGTATTTTCATGGAAAGTGTTCGAAGGATGTGGCCCGCTTAGTTCCTCCCAGAGCGGTGCATGTTAGAAGTACACGTCGCGCTAATACTTCACATCCGTATGAGGTTCAGCTCGTACAACGCTTTTCAAACAGTCTTTTATATGAAGAACATCATCCCTTTGGAATAATTTGCCCAGGACTGTGTTTTCCCACCGAGTACAATTTACAGCGATTCAAGAACAACGTGAGTCGCATTCTCCGCACACGTGTCGCTCCTGTTGCGCTTTAGGGTGCTAGATCCATAAAAAAAAGTCTGGTGTAAAAGCCAGACATTACTCTTAAAGGGTTGAGACCCACCCCTATAGGGTATAAAAACCACCCCCACCTACGGAGGTATCTCATATATTTCAATAACGACAAAAAAGGTTCACGCTTTTGTAGTTTTAGGCAGGGTGAACAAATATGGGTTAGATTCGCTTGAATCACCGATACAGGACCATAAGCTACCCTTGGAGGGTGGTAGAAACAACACCTACGCTCTAATGATGCACATGGATGTTATTAAAATTCGGGAAAGATCAAGTACTTTTATCTCTTTGTTCCAAACATTCGAGACAACTAAATCATCTTCCTAATAAGGTCGAAAATCATCCCTAGAAGTGGGGGAACTACCCCCTGGGATTGATGGATCTTAGAAGTTCTAGCATCTGAGAAAAAAAAAATACAGGCTTTCGTAGTCTCAGGCAGAATGGACAAATACAGCCCAGTTATTCAATGGGCACCTAAGTCACCAAACCTCACGCCGTTATATTTTTTCTTGTGGAGGACTCCTAAAGATATTGTATACAAAAATGCGACAAATGATATTGAGCACTTAAAGTCAAAAATATCAGATGCGTGCAACAGTACATCTGGAGAAATTATTTACAAAGTCACTCATCAAGTTTAATGAATAAATAATAAATAAATAAATGGCCTGAAAACACCCCTCTTGAGGTAGGGCCACCCTTTGGGTTCTCTAGATCTAGTTTATGGGTTGATCAGACCCGTTTTTTCCTTGTTGTTATATTTCTCTGCTTAGGTGTTTCCTAAGTTTTTTGTTAGACGTCTTCTCCTTCCAGTTCGTAATCCCTGCCGCCTCCATGTCTTCCTTGACTTGCTGCAGCCATCCCATTCTCGATATACCTCTCCTTCTACGTCCCGGTTACCATTGAAGTATTTCATATATTGGTGCTCCTGGGCCTGCTCTCCATGTGTGCTCTAGCCAATTAAATCTCTTCTGTTTTATTTTTTTGACTATGTCCTCCTCCACTTCTTCCAAAATTTCTTGATTAGTCCTCCTTCTGTAGACTCCTTCACATATTCTTATTGGCCCTAGGATATCCTTCGTTCAATTCTTCTCATGTCTTCCTCTTGTTTCTTTGTCCTGCTTATAACTTCGGTAGCATACATTAGTTTTTGGGAGTATTATTGTCTTGTATATTCTCATCTTACTGTGTCTTCCTATTATCTTACTACTTAATAATTTCTTATTGCTATGGAACAGCTTGTTTGCTGTTATTAATCTTTCCTTTACTTCCATTTTCTTTTTCCCATCCCAATACAGCGTCACTCCCAAATATTTAATCTTCTCTATTCTTTCGAAAGTATATTCGTTTATTCTAATTCTTTCCATTTCCTGAACATTTTGTTTTCCATTTTTCATTATTTTGGTCTTCTCTTCATTTATCTTCAACCCCATTTTTGCTCCTTCAAGCTTAATGAAAAGAATGGAAAAATGCAATACAGAAGACGGAAGACATACAGAAAATTTCTTAATTCTTTATTTTTAAGTTTCAAACATTTAATTTTATAAATATGTACTTATGTAATGTTGAAAGTTATATAGTTTTTTGTGGTTTTAATAAAAATAATATATTCTTGTTTTTTATTGCTCAAAGATATTTTATTAAATATTATTATAATTACTGCCAGAATAAAGGATGACAACCGACTACTAGTTTGTTTGAAAACCGTCAAACGTGGCGTACAATCCATGGTAACCACGTCGACCAAAAAATAATATTTTAGAGGGTTTCTGTTGCATAACTTTTTTACAAAACAAATTAGAAAAAAACATTTTAGGGTAAAAATGTTGAAAAAAATTAGGGCGTTCCAACGCCGTTTTACAATAGATATGTCGATAGAAAAAAAGTAGTTTGGCGTTGCGGCGCCCAGCGTCGTTTTTTACTACCAAATGTCAAACAAATCAGTATACTTCTAGACATGCACTACGTATACCATTCTACATTAAAAAAAAATAAATATCGAACAATTTTCCATAAATCGGGGCAGGGCGTCTAAAAATGATCACATTGTACTGCTTTGATTCATACTGAAAAAATTTTGCATGCAACCTAACACAATTTTAAAGTGTTATTTTCAATTTTATTGAGAGAAAAATCATTATAATCAACACTGTACCTTAAAAAAGTAATAGTATGGCGACAAAAAATAGTTTTGTTGAGGTCGGATAATTTTCTATTTTCTAGGACGTGAACCATGAAGACATGTAAAAAAAACACAGAATAAACGCAAAAAAAAACGATTTCTTGCCTTCTCTAGATAAGAATACCCCTTTAAATTAAACGTAACATATGTTAACTATCTGTGATGCAGTGCGCAAAATATATTGATTGGGCACAATAAAATTACTAATAAAAAATAAAAGAATACTAAAATCAAAATATTTTTGCAATAACCACAGCTTCCCAGTTCATGTTGAATTGTGCGGAAATTGTTTATTTAATAAGCAAAATAAATAGAGACAGGAACGTCCAGGACAAAAGTTTTTGGTAGGGACATACGTTATTGACACTGACATGTGCCATAGCAACTGCTCACGCTGTACGGTGAAAAACAAGCCTAACAATTTTATAAAAGTTTAATGTTTTTTAAAAATCCATATAATTATTTTTAGTGTTCCGTGTGGAACACTTACGGGATCACTTCGGTGTCCGTCCGTCTGTCAAATTTGTCATAAATATAGGAATTAATCGCCCAATCAGAGCCGTTTAGTTTTGAAAGATGGGTAATTATTCGTTTTAGGGTACTCACCTAGAAATTGAAAAAGAAAATGCCATCTTATGTTTTTTGGGAAGTTGAACACGAATCTGGTGTCAGAATTTGGCGCTCCTACGTCACCCTCAACCCCTGATAAAATATTTATTATCATTATTATAACAAAAAAGTTCTTCTTTCTCACATTTGGTCAATGTGGTTCCATGTTTGGCTGACGGGCCAAAGCCAAGTCAGCACAAACGCATTACCATTTAGACAAGGCGAAATCGGCGCCATCGTTGGAAAAAATTTTCTAATTGAATTTTTTTTCATAACCTTCTCCAGGAGATGCCCCTGAAAGAGGATCAACATGTTGCCGGGCGGTAACCTGGTCCGAATTTGTTTAAACAAATTTTTTTTAAACAAAGTCCAAAAATTGAAATTTTGGACCATTTTGAACAAAAAATGTCTCTTGTGAATTTTCTCTAAAATGCGCCGTTTTCGAGATATCGGCGATTTTAGGTGCGAGAAAACGCGAAAATGGCCACTTTCACCTCCCAATATTGGGGTCAAAATTAAAATTTTCAATGTTGCCAAGTGTCCAAATTAAAGTTTGAGATCTCTTCTACAAATTACCGTAGGAAATATTGCAATATCTTTATTTTTAAACATTGTTTTTTAACAGTTAACAAATTGCGTTCGAGCGCCCGCGGCCGCATCGAAACTGTATACATAGATATATACGCAACGCCCGTACGTAGGCGCGCGGAACTGTATACGCGCTGCAACTCGCTGTAACGTGAAGTATCATGCAAAAGTTCAAACATGCTATTGCTTAAATAAGAGTCGGACACTTTAATAGTTTTATTCATTTCTTTTCCGCCTTACAAGTATGTACATGTGTAATTATGTCTTTTTCTATTAAACGAATTAAATGTGATCATAAGTGCATTTTCTGTGGTAAGTGTGATGATGTTGTACAACAACCAAATTTTGAATCATTTCAAAAAATTCAACAAGCAGCTAATCGTCGGAAAGATGACATAAGTACAAAATTTAACGATTTATATAATCCAAGTAGCAGTGAACAAACTTTTTCTTGGCACAGAAAGTGTTATGCTTCCTATGTAAGTAAAGAAAAAATTGTACGTCGGGAAAATGCTCTCAAAAAACTGGAAGCAGAAAATAATGAAGCTGTTAATAATGAAAAACAGTTATTATCAATTGAACCCGAAGAGAAAGAAAAACCAACATTGCGATCAAAAAGTGTGTCAAAAGCAGAGTGCATGATCTGTGAAAAAATTTATAAAAATAAAGACAGTACAACTTATACACTTTCTGATTATAATGCAGCGGAAAAGCTAATGGCAACAGCTCGTCTTAAAATGGACAAAGTCTATACGAAAAATTTTCATATATAGTTCAACTACGTCATTACTAGTTCAAAAATTGTAAAACTAATGCATGTAATTGCAAAAGCAACAACGTAAGTTGTATACTCATGTGTGGGTGTAATTTAAATATTTGCGAAAATTCTATTAAATATATATAAGTTATATTTCATAAAATTGTTTTAATTCTTCTACCATCCTAATCGAATATTGAATTTTTATTTATATTCATTTGTTATAATAATTAAATTTGATATAACAATTACTCTTTAATAAATAAATATTTTTTACATACTTTTCAAATATATTAATTTTAATAAGAAATCAAGAAACAAAGCTTTATAGAGCATCGCAGTGCGTATACAGTTCCGTGCGCCTACGTACGGGCGTTGCGTATATATCTATGTATACAGTTTCGATGCAGCCGCGGGCGCTCGAACGCAATTTGTTAACTGTTAAAAAACAATATTTAAAAATGAAGATATTGCAATATTTCCTACGGTAATTTGTAGAGGAGATCTCAAACTTTAATTTGGACACTTGGCAACATTGAAAATTTTAATTTTTGACCCCGATATTGGGAGGTGAAAGTGGCCATTTTCGCGTTTTCTCTCGCACCTAAAATCGCCGATATCTCGAAAACGGCGCATTTTAGAGAAAATTCACAAGAGACATTTTTTGTTCAAAATGGTCCAATTTACCTAAAAAAACTTGTTCCGGGGCGAAAATTTCAATTTTTGGACTTTGTTTAAAAAAAATTTGTTTAAACAAATTCGGACCAGGTTACCGCCCGGCAACATGTTGATCCTCTTTCATCATCTCCTGGAGAAGGTTATGAAAAAAAAATTCAATTAGAAAATTTTTTCCAACGATTGCGCCGATTTCGCCTTGTCTAATTGTGTATTAAGGAATGACCTGACAATGTTACATGTTCACTGACTTCTGAATGTTTTTATGTATGTGAGTCCTAATTGTACTAAGTGTGGTGTGAATGTTATTGGTGTAAGGCCTGTGGCTGATATAATGAGGGGGACAATGATGACTTTTTCTTGTTTCCATAGCCTTTTTATTTCCGTTGCAAGCTCTGTATATTTGGAAATTTTTTCTGTGTATTTTGTTTAGATGTTTGTGTCGTTGGGGACCGCTATGTTAATTAGATAGGTGACTTTATTATTATTATTATTATTATTATTATTTTTTATGGATCTAGCACACGTGCTGCAGGGAAGTCCCTAAAGCCCTACAGGAGCGACACGTGTGCGGAAAAAGCGATTCACGTTGGTCTTGAATCGCTGTAAATTGTACTCGGTGGGAAACACAGTCCTGGGCAAACTATTCCAAAGGGATGATGTTCTCCATATAAAAGACTACTTAAAAAGCGTTGTACGAGGAGTAACAAGCTGAACCTCCTACGGATGTGAAGTATTAGCTCGACGTGTATTTCTAACACGCCCCGCTCTGGGGGAATTAAGCGGGCTACATCCTTCGAACATTTTCTATGAAAATACTTGTAGAACAGACTCAAGTCGCCAACCGTTCTTCTTCGACTAACACCCAACAAATTGAGTAACGATGTTAGAGGAATGGAGTGCCCCATATTATTAAAATTTACAGCGATAAATTATAAATAAAATAAATTATATTTAATATTGTTGCTGACACCGGATTCGTGTTCAGCGCCTCAAAAACATAAGATGATTTTTTTTTCAATTTTTAGGTGAGTACCCTAAAACGAACCGAACCGAAAGATGAAATTGGAAGAGAAAAAAATTTTGTTTCTTCAAGGTCAACGAGCAGGGTGTCAAATGTTATATCGGCCACACTTTTTTGAAGTACCCTATATACTCAAAAATAATTTTAAACTGTGCACCTTAACATTCCCTAGAACTATTGTATAAGTATTTAACATTTTTTCGTCATTCCCGAAACAAATGAGATGATGAATTTTACTCTATCGTTGACTCACCCTGTATATATATGTATATATACATATATATATATATATATATATATATATATATATATATATATATATATATATATATATATATATATATATATATATATATATATATATATATATATATATATATATATATATATATATATATATATATAACATATATATATATCTATAATATATATAAAATACAACTTCTCTATGTCTGTCTGTCTGTCTGTCCGTTAGTGCGCCTATCACTGAAGAACCACTTATTCGATTTACGTACTTTTTTTTAAAACATACATATGTTCCCTGGCCAGGTTATAGGCTATATTTTATTACAATAGGTAGCATAAGGAATGAGCAGTGACGTAAAATAGTGAATGATGTCGGAAATAAGTTCGCCGCTAGCGCGTGCCTTTGCAATACACAGCCTAAACCATTAAATATGGAACAATATTATGTAGCAAAGAGTATCTGCAATGTATAATCTATAATATATATAAAATGCAATGTCTCTCTGTCTGTCTGTCTGTCCATTAGTGCGCTTATCCCTCGAGAACTACTTATCCGATTTACGTGATTTTTTAAATTCATACATGTTCTCTGACCAGCTTATAGGTATATATTTTATTACATCTATAATATCGCGCTCATTTTCCCTATTATCTATAATATATATAAAATGCAACGTATCTCTGTCTGTCTGTCTGTCCGTTAGTGCGCTTATCACTGGAGAACCACTTATCCGATTTTCGTACTTTTTTTTTAAAAACATACATATGTTCTCCGGCCAGGTTATAGGCTATATTTTATTACGATAGGTAGCATAAGGAATGAGCAGTGACAATAATAGTAAATGAAGTCGGACAAAGTGTGCCGCTAGCGCGTTCTCTTGCAATACACAGTCCAAACCATTAAATATGGAACAATATTATGTAGCAGAGAATATCTATAATATACATAAAATGCAATGTCTCTTTGTCCGTCTGTCCGTCTGTCTGTCTGTCTGTCCGTCCGTTAATGTGCTTATCACTGGAGAACCACTTATCCGATTTACGTGCTTTTTTTTTAAACATACGTATGTTCTCTGGCCAGGTTATAGGATATATTTTATTAGGTGACATAAGGAATAAGCAATGACGATAATAGTGAATCAAGTCGGAGAAAAGTTTGCCGCTAGCGCGTTCTCTTGCAATACACTCCCTAAAGCATTAAATATGGAACAATATCATGTAGCAAAGAATATAATATATATAAAATCCAACGTCTCTCTGTCTGTCTGTCTGTCCGTTAGTGCGCTTATCACTCGAGAACCACTTATCCGATTTACGTTTTTTATAAATTTATACATATGTTCTATATAATTCGATATAAGCTTAGATAATGGGAGATAAGGTGAGATAATGGGAGATAAGGAGAAATAATGGGAGATAAGTCGAGATAAGCCTCGATAATGGAGATAAGGTGAGATAATGGGAGATAAGTATAAATAATGGGAGATAAGGAGAGATAATGGGAGATAAGCAGAAATAATGGGAGATAAGTCGAGATAAGCCTAGATAATGGGAAATAAGGTGAGATAATGGGAGATAAGGAGAAATAATGGGAGATAAGGAGAAATAATGGGAGATGAGCAGAGATAAGCCTAGATAATGGAAATTATGTAGAGATAATGGGAAATAAGGAGAAATATTGGGAGATAAGGAGAAATAATGGGAGATATTTTATTACGTTGGGTAACATAAGGAATAAGCAGTGACGATAGTAGTGAATCAAATCCACGCGAGCGGTGGCGAGGGCCCGGCTAGTATATATATATATATATATATATATATATATATATATATATATATATATATATATATATATATATATATATAGGATGCCCCATATGTATAGAATAATGATTCCACAGCATTTATTAATTAGTGTAACAACAACATGTTTAAATAAGAGTTATAGAGTGATATATATGATTTTTTTTAAAACGGAAAGCCCTGTATATTATTTTATTTTTGAGTCCTACTAAAAATTCTAGATATTATTTCTCTAACATACCATATATCTAAATTGAACTGTTTTGGAATAATTGATATTTGAAATTAAGAAGATCAAATTAAAAACAAATTTTTAAGCTGGCTTGTCTACAGAAAATCCCCATACAGCCACTCGTTAGCTTTACCTAGACCACAACATAAGTAAAGGTACCTTAAGTCGTATACTGAATGAAGAAAAATTGCATCTATATAAACCCATTCTATTGCAAGAATTACCTGAAGATGACGACGATAGACGCGTTGAATTTTGCAGGGTCATGATGGAACGAATCAATAATGATTCTAACCTAACTCATAATATTGTTTTTTCTGACGAGGCCACATTTTGTCTTAACTGCATAACTGTCATTACTAGTCTACCGAGAATCCCCATTGGATAATCACCAGTCATTCTCAAAGACCACAAAAGATAAACGTGTGGGCAGGGATTTGTGGGCGTAATATCATTGGTCCCTTTTTTATCGATGGAAATCTTACAGGACATCGATATTTACAGTTACTCCAAGAGCAAGTTATTCCAACTTGTGCAGGTCTTTTGCCCGATGAAAATAATTTGGATACCCCTAACAGGAATCTGTGGTATCAACAGGACCTCCTCACTATGAAATCAATGCTCGTAAATATTTGGATGCGATTTTTCCTAATCGATGAATAGGCAAAAGAGGTGCTGTAGAATGACCTGCAAGGAGTCCTGACCTTATGCCACTCGATTTTTTTTATGCGGTCATTTGAAAACCAAAGTTTATCAGAGTCGACCTGAAACTGTAGAAGATTTACAACAAGGTATTCAATATGAAGTAGCACATCTGCACATCATGACCCCGGATTCTCTGCAAAACACTGTTCAGGCTGTTTATGACAGATTGGGTCATTGCCTCGTTGTTAATGGTAGACATTTTGAGCAATTGTTACCTTAAAAATAAATCTAGAGTATTTATTAATAGTTTTTTGTTTTTTTATTATTTTTTTTTTATTATTTTTATTATTCGTTCAAATGACAATAATTCCAAAAGAGTTCATTATGGCTTGTTAGACAAATAATATCTAGAATTTTCAATAGGACTCAAAAATAAAATAATACACAGGGCTTTACATTTAAAAAAAAAATCAAGATGGTGTAATTTCTTCGAACTGACAGTTCAAAATATTTGATTATCAACGTTAGCATGTGCGCTGTGGAATCATTATCCCATACATATGGAGCACCCTGTATATATATATATATATATATATATATATATATATATATTATTTTAAGTGTTCTTGGAATTAGATCATGAAAACTATTCGTGGATTTGTTATATATTTATTGGCGTGTCGACCTTCAGAAGTGGTCTTTTTTAAAATTTGCTCTAAATGATGAAATTAGAAGAATTAAATTTAGATAAGTAATTAATCTGTTTGTCGTGCATTTCAGGGTTAAAACATTCGTAGCTTTTCGCAATTTTTAATTTAAAACACTTTTAACTGTAACACAAAAAAAAAACAGTACAGTTCTTACAAATCATGAAATGAATAAAATTCATACCTTTGATTTCAAAAACATCAAAATTAGCAAAACCGAAATAAATAGCAAAAAAAGAGAGAAGTACTGGAATCCATACACATAGAGATGACACCCACTGCAATCAACGAAAAAACAGATGTAAACAACCTAAACCGTATCTAGCTACCAGTCATATAAAGTCCTTCACGTTAAGTGGTTGTTAAATGTAAAAATTTGTTTCTGACAATATTTTAAAATTAATACTCCAATACAATGAATTACTTTTTAAGGTAAGACCTTTATTATTTTATACAGTTAAGTGTTTAAAATTAAAAACTGCAAAAAGCTACAACTGAGTTAACCCTGAAATGCACGACAAACAGATTAATTACTTATCTAAATTCAATTCTTCTAATTTCATTTTTTAGAACAAATTTTGCAAAAAGACCTCTTCTGAAGATCGAAACATCAACAAATATATAATAAATTCAAGAATAGTTTTAGTGATCTAACCCCAAGAACACGTACAATAATATATATATATATATATATATATATATATATATATATATATATATATATATATATATATATATATATATATATATATATATATATATATATATATATAGTATACTTGTCTAAAAGACAAAGATGAAATCACAAAAGTTTCAGAAGTAGTTTACAGCATCCCTTGCTCTCAATGCGAAAAAATCTATATAGGACAGACATCTAGAGTCCTAAAAAAGTGATTGCAGATTAAAGAAAAACTCTTGTGCGCTTGCCCAACATAGTAGCCAATTTTCACATGAATTTAATTTCTTCTGAACCCAAAATCCTATGTAAAGAGAGAAATCTCGGCAGGAGAATCTCTAGGGAGATGGAACCGAACTCGATCAATAAAAAAACTGACATTGAAGATCTGAGTTTAGTTTTCTCCAATCTATAGGCAGTCAAAATGAAAACTCTTACAATATCTCTGACATATCTTTTTGATAATAATCCCACTGATTTTCACTAATTTTTTAACTTTAAAACGATCAAACAAAATGTCAACGTCATTCTACTTTCAAATATAAATTAACCACATCTTAACTAAGAGATAGAAACACACTGCCCTTAGCAAAATGACAAGAAAACATAACAAAAAAATCCTTTATAAATTAAAATCATTTTACAACCACACAATTCTCTGTACTATTCTAACAAAATGTAGTAAAAATTTGTTATATTTCCCAGAGATGAGTATGTCGAGTTTTTCTAGTGTTTTTTTCCTGTTTTTTTTTTATGAATAAGTGTAATAAAGTGCCCCCACAAACGACAATTTTTGAACACACCACTTAGCAGTAAGTACTTTAATGTTACATATAAAATAGGGTTGTTCTTTACTTTTAATCTCAAAAATACTGATAATCTACTGTAACTGTAGCCCTGATGAAGAAAATGAAATATTTTCGAAAGCTTGGCGTAGCTAAAAAGGTGTCCAAAACTTTTTAGTTCATTTCCAAAGACCGCTTACCCCAAGAACATAATACAGCTGTTTAACTAGTCGGTCAAGACTACCCTTCTCCTCTTATATATATATATATATATATATATATATATATATATATATATATATATATATATATATATATATCTAATATTAACTAATACTATATTAATAAAACGTACTAATTTAGTACAAATATCGTATTTACTCTTCATCTCATGTTTCCTTTTCATTCATTGTAAAAGTTATCTGGCACACTAGCTTTTTAAAAATGTGAAAATTTTAAAAAAATGGCACGGAGACATAAAAAGTTTCGCCACCCCTGCCCTATATACCTACCCTATATATAACCCTAATTTCCACCTTATAACATGAGTTACTTAATTGATTTTCTCCCTGTCATACTCATACACATAATGATTATCACAATTAGTAAGTATAATTAGACGGTCCTAAATAGATTTTATGGCTAATCAAGACATGTTCATCCGGAAACCCGACAAAACCCAATAGATCACCAATTCCATTAGTATAGTCATTATAGTCATCACCTGATTAATTTTTAATTAAATTAAGGTTATATTTATAGCTCACCGACATGGTTTCCTTCAAGACTGTTTAGTTTATGCATGTCCGGAGTGACATCATGTCAATCTGGCCCTTATTTTCATTATTGATTATCCGTATAATTATGGGGAACTTATGTCATGTAGGGTAGTGTAGAGATGCTTTAGTTGTTCCTTGATTTGGGTCATCGTGTGCATTTTAAAAGATGGATATCATTTTGGGTGTTTTCCTTGGTATTAAGACTTACTTACTTTCTAAGTATTTGTCATTATAGTTGCAAGCAGCGACGTTCCCCTTCTCTTTTTTCTTTTGTGTAGGCAGGATTACCTTTTTAGTGTTCCGTACGGAACACTTATAAGATCACTTCGGTGTCTGTCTGTCTGTCTGTCTGTCACCCCTATTTTCTCCGAAACTATTTGACATAGAAAGGTGAAATTTGGTAATAATTGATGGCCTCATCAGAGCTATGTAGTTTTGAGAATTAAATTTTGACTTAAGGGGTTAGTTTTGGGGGGTGAAGTCGGAAGTGAAAAAAAATTTTTTTACTAGGTCATCGAGTGTGGTATCAGATGAAAGCTTGTGAAAACACGAGTAAAAAATATATATATAATATTATAGTTGCGCGCACTTTTCTTTGTATTATTTTTAAAAATTCGCGAAAAAATTGCTGTCCCGGGCCTTATCTCGAAAAGTACTTATCAAAAAATTTCGAAAAAATTCTGGAATATTCTCCACGGGGTGTAGATTGAACGAAAATTATCACGAGTGCATTACCTTTAATAATTTATATGGTATATAAAAAAAAACAAAAATTTCAAGGGCATCAGATTTCAGTAAAGATTGGAAACAAACTTTGTTGAAAACTCATTTGGGGTGTGTTTTGTGAAGTCACTGATCATTTTATACCACCCTAACAAAAATTTTAATTTTAAAAACAATCAACGTACGGAACACTAATTGTGCAAGTTCAACTTGCACTTGACCGGTTTTTTGTTAATGATCTCTTGAACTTTCTTTAATTAGAAAAGTTGTCACTCAAAAGAAGCGGCGCATTGGTGAAAAAAGCAATTCGCGTTGGTCTTGAATCGCTGTAAATTGTACTTGATGGGAAAACAGTGCTATTCTTTTCCAAGCAATGATGTGTGAAGCAAGGAGTTCTATTAATAAGTTAGCTTTCTGAACAGGTGTTGTTGCAAGAGTATTGTATGGCCTTGTAATTGGTCGTATAGTGAGATGTTGATTATTGGCTCTAGCGACCTGAAATTGTTAGGCCAGGTAGAAAGTTTTTTTATGTACCTGCTTGGTTTCGTCGGTTCCTTGTTTGTGCCTGCTCCGTGCGCTAATGAAGATGTTAAAATTCCAGTTTATATTTAATTTACCGTCGTATATTCGATTTCAAAACACTGCACATCGTCCGAGTGGTAATTTGAGAACAGGAAACAGTGACACGGTACCATGTCTGGTGAATATGGTGCTTGAAACGGCCATCAACTCATTTTTACTTTAAAAGTTTCGAATAGTCATTGAATTGCGCGTGGATGAAGCCAGACAAGCTTAAATGGATTTTTTGATCCAACTGTTCTTTCAGTAGGGTCTAAAACTTCTCTAATACTTAAATGAAGATAACTTAGTACATGCTCATTGATTTAGTCGATGTGTTATTTTATGGCTACTTCCAGTTACTTCTATCGTAGGTAGGCCTCAATTTAGTGAATAAGTCATCAGACAATTTGAGGAATATCTCAGGAAATCCCAAAAACAAGTTGATTTCTACGTTTAATATCTTGTGGCACATTTAAAAACATTTTTTCGGGAGTTGTTTTTGTAGTATTCGTACAAAATGGTACGACACAGGTACGATAACTTTTTAGATTAGACACATAAATTTATCAATATACTGATGATAATGACAAGAATAAATTGACTGAAAACTAAAACACTCAACTGTCTGTGATGTGAAGGAGAAATAAACATGGTGACGTCACACACGCTCGGGTTTTTTCGGGAACTGTCGGTGCGTCATCGGCACTAAGTTTAAAAATTTATTTTCAATTTGATATAACTTTTTAATTACAACAAAAAAAAAATAGTGTTGTTATAAAACTTATATGTGATCTTTCTTTTTTCAAAACCCCAATTGTTAAACATCGTTGCCGTTAAAAATGCAGGAATGCCTTTAAAATTAGGCTTACAAACAGCTTGAGATACCAATTGTTGTATCTTGCTGATTTAATCTAAAATAAAACCGGCCAAGTGCAAGTCGGGCTTAAACAATTCGTGTTCCTACGTTAATTGATTTTAAAATAAAATTTTTTGTTACGGAGGTAAAAAATGATCAATTACTTCACAAAACACAGCCCAAATTAGTTTTCAAAATAGTTTTTTTCCAGTCTTCACAGAAAACTAATGACCTTGAATTTTTCGGTTTTTTTTATATACTAGATAAATTATTAAAGGTAATGCACTCGTGATAATTTTCGTTCAATCTACACCATGTGTAGAATACAGTAGAACCCCGATTAACCGAGTCGCGATTATCCGAGCTCCGGATTAACCGAGCCAATGTAAGAACCTGATTATCCGAGGTACTCGCGTCTATGCTGCGTATTAACCGAGCTTCTAAAATATGTATGTACATATTTCCATTTAAAATCGTCGGGCCTTCGGGGAATCCCCATGGCCCGTATGAGGGGTTCCCCTATCTATGTTTTTGGACTCTTTCAGCATGTAAATTTGCGTGAATGCAGTGCGTTATAGCGTTTACTGCGGAGAAGTACGAGTATACTCACATAATTTATTTGGTTGGAGTTCTGGTAGTTAAGTGTAATTAATACGAACTGCTTTGTTTAAATTTTTGTTTGTCGTATTATAATGGAGCAAAACAAGCATAAAAGAATCGTCGTTCCTATTGAAGAAAAATTAAAAGCCATCGGAAGAATTGAAGCAGGAGAGACAATTAAAGTTGATGCACGAGATTATGTAGTAGGTGCGATAACAGTTGGAGATTGGAAAAGAAACCGCACAATAATAGAAGAATGGTGTATAAATCAAGCCTCCTCGTCCTCAGGAAGAAAATCAATGAAAACCGGCGACTATGAAAAGGTTACCGAAGCTTTATTCGTGTGGTTTAACCAACAGAGATCAAAAGGTGTGCCTCTGTCAGGTCCAATTTTACAACAGGGAAGCAATAATGCTGAGTAGGCAATTCCCAGAGATAGATCAGTTTACCGCCAGTTCTGGATGGCTTGACCACTGGAAAAAACGGTACGGTGTACGACAACTGACTGTATGTGGTGAAAAACTTTCTGCTGATGTGTCATCAATTGAGAAGTTTAAGCAGAACTTTAAAAAGCAAATCGAAGATTGTGGATATACATGTGATCAAATTTGCAGCTGTGACGAAACTGGTCTGAATTATAAAATGCTTCCATCAAAAACATTGGCATCTCGACAGGAAAAATCAGCTCCTCCACTGATGGTGATTGGCAAGTCTGCACGTCCAAGAGCATTAAAAGACATCTCACCCAAAGCTCTACCAGTCTATTACAAAAGTAAGAAGAGCGCATGGATGGATGCGACCTTATTTACTAACTGGTTTGAAGAAGAGTTCGTGCCATCTGTGACTAAATTTTTAAACAAAAACCGTTTTCCTAATAAAGCAATTTTGGTAATAGATAATGCCTCCTCTCACCCTGGAGATGGACTTCATGTGGGCGAAATTGTTATAAAAATTTTTCCTCCAAATGTAAGCAGCATAATGCACCTAATGGATCAAGGCATCCTCGTAAACATTAAAAAAAATTATAGGCGTTTATATCTTGAACATCTGTTACAATACACAGAAAAGGAGGATATTATCAATGGGATGAGAAAGGTTACACTGAAAAATGTTATTTACTGGGTAAGTCAAGCTTGGGATTCCGTGCGTACTACCACTATTCAAAAATCTTGGTCAAAAGTTATTGATTTAAGGACTATAATGACAGTGAAGATGATACTCCATTAAATGAATTAGCTTTGAAATTGAGAAGCTATGGAGAAACGTTCTGTTCAAATTTTGACAACGAGATAGAAGAAAAAGAAAAAAATTTATTTGAATTAATGCAAAAATTAAAAGGTTGCGAAAATGCGATAAGAGAAGATGTTGTTGAATGGATTACAGCAGATGATTTAGAAGAAATGGGTATTGAAGAAATAACGAATGCTTTTCAGGAAACCGAAAAATCAGATGACGATAACGATGACGAAGCGGTGGTGGATGAACAGTCTCCCACTAAGATCTCTCATCAAGAAGGTTTTGCTTCTTTGGAAAAAGCTTTGAGGTATATCGAACAACAACCAGAGGCAATCCCAGCGGATTTGCTTCTTCTTAATAGATTGAGAAACATTGCGCGAGAAAAAAAAGATGCAATATGAAACAGAAGCGCATAGATACCTATTTCACTGTTTTATAATATATGTACCTATTTATGTGTTAAGAACATTGGTTTAAAGTATTGGTGTTTATTTTTTGAATGAATAAAAGACAAATCCGGATTATCCGAGTTTTCAGTTATCCGAGGAGGGTGCCCCCCACGTTACCTCGGATAACCGGGGTTCTACTGTATTTCAGAATTTTTTCAAAATTTTTTGATCAGTGTTTTTCGAGATAATGGGGGAGACAGAGATTTTTCGCAATTTTTTAAAAATAATTCAAAGAAAAGTGTGCGCAAGTATTACATTGTATATATTTTTGTACTCGGGTACTCGGGTTTTTACAAGCTTTCATTTGACACCTCACTCGATGACCTGGTAATTTTTTTTTTGATTTCCGTTTTTACCCCCCTTAAATCAAAAATAGCCGGCTCTGATCAGGCCATCAATTCCTATATTAGTACCAAATTTCTACTTTCTATGTCAAGTAGTTTCGGGGAAAATCGGATGTCAGTCAGACAGACATACACCGAAGTGATCTTATAAGTGTTCCGTACAAAAAGTCACACAAGTTTCAGAAATAATCATTATCAAGCAGAAACAATACCACACCATTCCCCAAAAAGGACCTCGGCAGGTCCTACTAATCCACTTTTTTACTTCCCGTATCTCCCTCTTTCCCCCATTTCCGCTTAATAGTCATCTCTATTGTAACACGTTCACTTCTTACATCTCGATCTCAGTTCAGCAACCTGAATATCGTCGTTTCTCCAGCGCGCGCGAGGGCGTCGCGACGTTAGTAGTCACGTGACAGGGCGGGCGCCGTTACGATCGGGAAGCGACGTACGTAGTTGGGTGTATGTTATAGACCGGGAGCCGCAGGAGTAACCGAAAAGTGTGTCGTTTGGTAAATCTCCTGCCACTTTGGAAGAGAGATAATAAAAATAACAAAACGATTATAAAGAGAGGCTTGTTCTTACTTTACATAGTTGGTATAAAAATTACTAATATTTTTTAAGGAGTTAAATTGGGATGAGAAGGGCATCAACATCGACGTCACTAGACTAAGTCACCTTAGGTTTGCAGATGACATAGTAGTGATAACTAATAACACCAACGAGCTACGGGAAATGTTGAACCAGCTGAATGTGGTTTCTGCAAGGGTAGGTCTTAAAATGATTTTTAAAAAAACTAAATTTATGAGCTTTGAAGATACCAACATACACATAGGAAAAAACTCCATAGAACGCATCGACGAGTATATTTACTTAGGCCATACTATTAATATCGGAAAGCAGAACTAGCATGCGGAAATTACCAGGCGAATAAGGCTGGCACGAGCAGCTTTTAGGAAACTAGGGCATATCTTAAAAAATACCCATAAACGTAAAAACTAGAGTCTACAATTCCTGTGTTCTAACGGTCAGCACGTATGGAATGTAAACGATGTGTCTCACTAAAGCCTTTGTTAAAAAACTCGTGACTTCACAGAGTGCTATGGAGAGAAGCATGCTTGATATCTCCCTTAGGGATGTAATTCATAGCAAGCACATAAGGAGACGAACCAAAGTCACTGATATAACTCTCGAGGCGGCAAAGATGAAGTGCCGATGGGCAGGTCATATGGCTAGATCATCCGGAGACAGAATAGGTGTATAGCAGGGGTGCTCAAACGGTCGATCGCGATCGACAAGTCGATCGCGAGTGCTTTTTGAGTCGATCTCGAGAAAAAAATTCCGATATGGAACTATTCACAGATTTTGTTTTAGGTAACTAAAACAAAATGTAATGAATAAACTACTAAAATTTATTCGATCCACAATTAGGCCAGAATAACCCACTCATCACTTTCTTTTATCGTAATAACCCCCGGCTAGCGGCAAAAGGCGGCTTTATCAAATGAACGCGCGGTTCTTGTCAAAGAAAAGCCGCGTTTTTGATTCCCGCCGATTTTTCTAGAAACTTCGGGAGGCGTGTTTGGCGGGAACATTCGAGACTTCGTTCGCGTCGATATAAATGTTGCGCCTGCAGGAATAGGAGTCAGTCTAAGTTGTAACTTGAAGTTTATTAATAAATAGTCCAAAATGAGTGCGGCGAAGAAAAGTAAAACTTATCATTTTAATAACGATTGGGAGGAAGAATTTTTCTTTTGTATGGTAAAGGATAAGTGCATTTGTCTCATTTGCAATACCTAAGCGTCTTAGAGAGGCATCATAAAACGGTTTATAAAAACTATGAAAAGGATTTTCCGTCACAGAGTGAATTAAGAAAACGAAAAGTACGTAATTTGATAACTTGTTTGAAAAAAGAACAAACCATTTTCACAAGACCAGCCAAACAATCAAAAGCTGCAACGATCGCGTCATTTAAAATATCTCATATATTGGCGAAACACAAGAAACCATTTGATGATGGATTGGTTGTGAAGGAAGCATTTATTGAAGCGGGTGAGACTCTATTTGGAGATTTTAAAAATAAAACAGAGATTATGTCTGCTATTAGAGAACTTCAGTTATCTCGTCCGACTGACATGATATCATGGAATGTACATACTCTTCTTTACAGTTCGACGAATCCACCGATATGACAGACACTGCCCAGCTGTGTATTTTTATTCGAATGGTATTCAATGACATGTCGGCTAAGGAAGAGTTTTTGACAATGATTCCTCTGAAAGGAAAGACCCGTGGCAAAGATATATATGACGTTTTCTTCAATTTTGTAACAAACTACAAGCTACCAATATATAAACTAGTGTGCATTACAACCGATGGAGCACCAGCAATGACTGGGAACAAAAACGGTTTCGTGGCATTGTGTCGAGCTAATGATGATTTCCCTTCATTTTTCTCCTTCCATTGCATTATACATCAACAAGTTTTGTTTTCAAAAGTTCTAAACATGGAGGAGATTATGGGCATTGCAATAAAAATTGTAAATTCTATCCGTGCACGTAGCTTGCAACGACGGCTCTTTAAATTGCAGTTGGAAGATAGCGAGTCAGCTGAACACACTGATTTAGTTCTTCACACGGACGTCAGGTGGTTGAGTCGCGGAAAATTCCTAGAAAGGTTTCAAGAATTATTGCCCGAAATAACAGCTTTTCTGGACGAAAGAGGTGATGACACTCAGATGCTGAAAAACGGAAAATGGCTGACTAATTTGGCATTTTTGACAGACATCACAATGCATTTAAACACCATTAATTTGGAGCTTCAAGGTAAAGGAAAAACTATTATTGAGATGATTAGCGCAATAAACGCATTCAAAAGTAAATTGCAACTTATGATAGATCAACTGAAAAGAAAGGATCTGAAAAATTTTCCGTCTTTGAAAGCAAGGATTCCTCAGTTGAATTATGATATTTATGAGGCAGAATTATCAAATATTTTGGGCCAATTCGAAATACGTTTTTATGATTTCAGTAAATTGGCAAATATCGCATCATTTATGAGTTATCCTTTTTCGTCTCAAAACATTGAGGAATTAGCTACTGAAATAGCAAGTCAGTTTAACATGGACTCATATTCTGTTGAAAATGAGTTAGTGCATATTATATCAGTTATACATCTCAAAGCCACAGCATCTGATAAAAAATTCTGGTGTTTTATATCTGAAGATAAATATTCGAATCTAAGGCAAATCGCCCTTAAACTGACGGCAATGTTTGGGTCAACTTACTTGTGCGAGTCTGTATTTTCTGAAATGAAGATAATTAAGTCAAAATATCGCAATCGACTAACTGACGAACATATGTCATCATGCTTGCGATTAGCACTCGGTAATTACGTACCATCTTATGAAAAGTATGCTGAGGACATGCAGTGCCACGCTTCAACATCCAAAGTCACTCTTTAGTTAAGTTTAGACACTAGAACTCGTTTTGTTTTGTAAGAACCAATAATCTCGCAATTTTGAATAATTATGAGTTTTTTCATTGACATTTTAGAGCAGACCTACACTTACCTTGACTAAAAAAATGCATATTGTGCAGAAAACTAATATCTATGCCACGATACACCCTACCTAGACGACAATCTTGCATCACATTTACTTGCAGCCTCTCAGAGTCGATCAATCGTAGTCTAACAATATTGAGGTAGATCGCCAGCAGTTCAAGTTTGAGCACCCCTGGTGTGTATAGGATCACGGAATGGAGACCCAGAGAAACAGGAAGTAGCGTTAGACGTCCACAGAAACGATGGCTCGATGATATAAGAGCAGTAACGAGAAAGTAGTGGTTAAAGGTGACAAAAGAGCATGGAAGAGGTTAGAAGAGACCTACGTCTGGTAGTGGGCAGGTTGAGAAGAAGAAGAATATTTTTCGAAGATATCGTTCTACACTAAAGAGTAAATATGGGGCTAATAATGGACCTACTAATAAACATCATTTGAAGTACTATTCAGAAGTCAATTTCTTTAATGATCGATGAGTCTTTCTGGGAAAAAATATTCGTTCTCTAAATGCAACATTTTCTTTTCTGAAATTTAACATACCTTGAAATATGAAAGCAGGCTGCGTCTGTGAAGAAATCGTTTGAAAGATATTCTAAAACTATAATAAGAATAGTTAAGGTATTTCTTACGAGTAACTGTTAAAAGTAGATTTGCTTGAAATTTTGTGAAATAATAGATTTTAGCATCATGTATTCACTGCTTTAATATAAAGATGGTTTATCACACCATATTGCCATAATTAATTGTTAAAGTTTTAGATGCTTAACACGTAAAGGATAGGAATCCATACTTTTTCTCCTATCAAAAGCAAGCGTTTTTTCCAATTTTTTGTTGTATGTGCACCAAAAAGTAAGAAGTCACAGAAAAAAATATATACATGAAAAAATTACTTTCCTTTCGTTTGTCAAAGTATGAAGGCAATTTACTTCCTGGTTGTTGCAAAAATATTAGATAAATATTACTTTTTCGTCTATTTTATGAAGTGAATTTTCACTGTGGCAACGTAGCTTGAAGAAGACTGCGCGCGCAGATACGTGCATTCTTTTACATTTTCTCTCTCGCTATACGTTTTTACGGCCACAGCTGCCAAGACTATTCGGCCAAGTGTCGGTTTATATTTCAAAACTCTTATTCTTCTGTTATATTAAATGATTCCCAACAAGGTCCAAAACAATGCGATTCTATGTCCATAACCTTGTAAGGATTTTATATTTTAAATATTTAGCTTCAGCTTTTTATATATTTCATGGGCTCTAATAAAGGTTCTCCTCGGGAAACTGCTACTGCCTTTGGATATAACTGTTTTCTGTCAGTCAGTCAGCCCAATCACGCAACTTTCACAAAAAGCACAGCCACACGTGCTCGACCATCTGCTCAAATTAGCTTGTTACTCCGCATACAACCCCTTTCAAGCAGTCTTTTATATGGAGAACATCATCCCTTTAGAATAATTTGCCCAGGGCTGTGTTTCTCACCGAGTACGATTTGTAGCGATTCAAGAACAGCGTTAAAAAGAATTTTAGAATTTGCAGGATGGCCGAACGATGTAATATAGGAGAATATAAATTATTATAATTGCTTTCAGGGAGTCTAGCTTGTTTATATTACGTAGATTAAATTATACTTCAGTCACTGTTTATACTGTATCAAATGACGGAACTATTTTAAGTGACATGTATGGTCATATATTATTAAAATGTGTTTATGTAATCGATATATTGGTATGTAGTAACGAGGTTTATGTAACCGAGATATTTTGGTAAGAACATTATTGCTTCAAGAACCGAAGAAGTCGGATAGCTTTGTTAGATGTCTGATCGCAAATATTAAAAGTGATTGTTTCTGAAATTCCAAAAATCGTTCAATTTTAAACAAAAATTAACATCAGAGGTGGGATTAATTAACTTCGCGAGTGAGTGACAGTCAAAATGAACTCTATCGTGAACTTTTTCTTCTTTTTAACCAAGCCAGCTCCGCAAACATGCCGCTCGTGGAGCGCTTTAGGGACTTCCCTGTAGCATGTGTGCCAGACCGATAAAAAATCACATAACCTCAAACCGACGTTTTAGAAATCACTCCGCACAGCGCTTAGCTACCCTCTGCGATTGGAACCTCTACCAAGCAGTTTGTGGACTACCGTTCTACACTCTGCAGCCCCAAAAAACGCGCGAACTTCGCCCTCAGAAGCCCCAACCGGAAACACACGTCCTCGTGCCTCGAACTGTCAAACGGAAGTCCCTTTCGAATTTTGAATCACATATTTGCTTTGCACTGATCGGACTTTCTTATATACTAGAATAAACGCGTGCCTCTCACGCGCTTTTATTCAATTATCAATACTTAATTGATATATTTTTAATAAATAATCCAAAATATCGTTTTAATTAATTATACATAATTTTTATTGTATTTAACTAGCCGGGCCTGCGGCTCCGCTCGCGTGGACTTGATTCACTACTATCGTCACTTCTTATTCCTTATGTTACCCAACGTAATAAAATATCTTCCATTATTTCCCCTTATCTCCCATTATTTCTCCTTATCTCCCATTATTTCTCCTTATCTCCCATTATCTCACCATAACTCCCATTATCTAGACTTATCTCTGCTTATCTCCCATTATTTCTCCTTATCTCCCATTATTTATACTTATATCCCATTATCTCACCTTATCTTCCATTATCGAGGCTTATCTCGACTTATCTCCCATTATTTCTCCTTATCTCCCATTATCTCACCTTATCTCCCATTATCTAGGCTTATGTCGAATTACATAGAACATATGTATAAAATTTATAAAAACACGTAAATCAGATAAGTGGTTCTCGAGTGATAAGCGCACTAACGGACAGACAGACAGACAGAGAGACGTTACATTTTATATATATTATATTCTTTGCTACATGATATAGTTCCATATTTAATGCTTTAGGCAGTGTATTGCAAGAGAACTTTTCTCCGACTTGATTCACTATTATCGTCACTGCTTATTCCTTATGTCACCTAACGTAATAGAATATATCCTATAACCTGGCCAGAGAACATACGTATGTTTAAAAAAAAAAGCACGTAAATCGGATGGTTCTCCAGTCCTAAGTGCACTAACTGACGGACAGACAGACAGATGGACAGAGAGACGTTGCATTTTGTATATATTATAGATATAGAATATTATTATTATATAACCCGGACAAAGAATATATGTATGAATTTAAAAAAAGACACGTAAATTGGATAAGTGGTTCTCGCGTGATAAACGCACTAATGGACAGACAGAGAGACATTGCATTTTATATATATTATAAATTATAGATATTCTCTGCTACCTAATATTGTTCCATATTTAATGGTTTAGACTGCATATTGCAAGAGAACGCGCTAGCGGCAAACTTTTTACCGATTTCATTCACTGCTCATTCCTTATGCTACCTATCGTAATAAAATATAGCCTATAACCTGGCCGGAGTACATATGTATGTTTTTAAAAAAAAAGTACGAAAATCGGATAAGTGGTTCTCCAGTGATAAGCGCACTAACGAACAGACAGACAGAGATACGTTGCATTTTATATATATTACAGAATGTAATAAAATATATATCTATAACCTGGTCAGAGAACATATGTATGAATTTAAAAAATCACATAAATCGGATAAGTGGTTCTCGAGGGATAAGCGCACTAACGGACAGACAGACAGACAGAGAGACGTTGCATTTTATATATATTATAGATATAGATTATTATTATTATATAACCTGGCCAAAGAATATATGTATGAATTTAAAAAGACAGGTAAATCGGATAAGTGGTTCTCGCGTGATAAACGCACTAATGGACAGACAGACAGACTGAGAGACATTGCATTTTATATATATTATAGATATTCTCTGCTACATAATATTGTTCCATATTTAATGGTTTAGGCTGTGTATTGCAAAGGAACGAGCTAGCGGCAAACTTTTTTCCGACTTCATTCGCTATTTTACGTCACTGCTCATTCCTTATGCTACTGATCGTAATAAAATATAGCCTATAACCTGGCCAGAGAACATATGTATGTTTTTTAAAAAAAAGTACGTAAATCGGATAAGTGGTTCTCCAGTGATAAGCGCACTAACGGACAGACAGACAGACAGACAGAGAGACGTTGCATTTTATATATATTATAGATGTAAAAGTATCAAGGTTATTATAAATAACACGTGATTGCGTGAGGCGGGAACCAAGCGAGAAGCTACGTTGCCACATTCGTTATAGTCTAAAAACCAAATTATTTCGCGTCTTTCTCTAACATAATGCTATCTCTGTCCTCTCGTAAGAAATACCTACTGCTTTTCGTGTCAAACTTCCAGTGCACCCTGATAGCCATGCTGAATCCAACTTTTATAAACTCTAGGGCCGGAATTCGTAGTCAATTTGAAGAAAAAAGTTGGAGAGGGCAAGGTTGTAGTGAAGTTGGCAGTAAATTCCTACGCAATTTGAGTACAACTTGACTATAAAAAACTGTACAAGTTATTAGAGTGAACTTGTACAAAAGTTGGAGTACATATTGTAGTACAAGTTTGCCTACAACTTACACACACTTCAATTACCGGCAGTAGATTTCGATCAACTTGTATCCAAATGTTGCTCACCAAAAACTTACCGTAAACTTGGCATCAAATTGACTCCAAACTACAGATGACCAAGTTTTTGTAGAGCAACACTGGCTATCAGGGTAGTTAATTCATTTATTGGGCAACTTAAAAGATTTACGTAAATATCTATTAGTTTCTTGTGAATGAAACTAAATTTTCTGTTAATTCTTCAAGTCTGTGGGCAATTTTAACAAAAATCATCTTTTACAGTAAATTTTTCTTTCCGTTCCTTTTCTAATAAAAGAACTTGTAGTTTACAGATTTTATTGTTGTCATTTTTCCAGAGTTGTTTGATTTTACAGGTTGAATAGAGAGACACGATAATACGCAATGTAGCAGACTTTTTCATAGTCGTCCGGCACATCTGCGAAGTAGGCTTAGAATTTTTTAGGAAGCAACTCTTTACCTTAAAAGGCTTTGTCGTTGGCTGATGTTTTTTTACACGTCAATAAAATTATAACTATTCAAACTCGATATCAAAAAATCTCCCGTCTCAAAAGTTCACCCTTAAAGCGCGTACGTCGCAGCTCATTCGGCAACTTTCGTAACCCAGCCGAAAGCGCTCACAACTCACGAACACCGCAACGAACATACAAAACAATATTCAGTTTGATACCGACGTTTGTACGAAGGTCGTGTTACGCCTATCGGTTTTTTAAATCGCCGGCAAAAATTATGTACATAAACAACACAGAATCAGAGTAAAAAGTTGTTTCTAAGTAAAAAAGCCTTTTTACGAGTAATTTTTCGAAGACTTTCTGTCATCATAACATCTCGAGTGACCATCGGCTATCGAGTTTTTTCACGTTTCCAAGGCATAATGGCATGTTTCAGCCTGACTCAGTGCCTGCTTGGATGAACCACCAAAAAATTCTTTAAAAATCGCTAATAACTAGGACCCTTTGACAGTGTTTTCTCTGTGGTTGTGGAAAATTTAAGGAAATTCCTTTACTTGTAAGTGAATATTATCGAGAAAAAAATTAAATTGATTATTTCATGTGATAAGTGTGTAAGTGTTGACGGTGCAAGTTTGTTTTGATTTGGAGGTGTCAAGGATTTATAAGTCTATTTTAAAGGTAGGTGTATTAAACTTTGTTGCCTTTACATATCCAATATATTATGAAGTAACTGTTGTTATAATGAGATTAGCAGGTTTAATAAATATGCAATAGAAAGTGTTTCCTGAGTATTTAATTAAGTTTGCGTTTGGTAGTTTTGATATGTTTATTTAGATTCTGTATGTTGGTATAAATATTACTGTCGATGACACCTGCCTGAAAAATATTGTACAGAAATTGTGTATTTTGAAAAATACAACCAACAATTAAATTATAGGGCTAGTTTCATTAAGTTTTTAAATTAATGTAATAATTAATGCTTTAGTAAGGCGGTGTTCCTAATTTGGAAATTATTGAAATAAAAATTTAACTTAACTTTAAATACAAATATCGAAAAATATACAGACGTGTGCAAATTATTAGACTAAGGTACGAAACTAGGCAATCATCTTATAAAAACTTGCTTTTAATAATAATATTAACATATAGTCAGTCCAAAAGTCTCCATAGACCTCCTGTTTTCGATATTATTTTTCTATTATGTGTAACTAATTAATTGGAACTATGAGAAAACATGTTTAAATTAATATCTGAAACCTAACTAACGAGGATTAGTATTAAAAACAAGTACAGAACATTTTGTTTAGAAATTATAGCTTATCCCAAAATATAAGATCCTGATTTTTGCCATTTTAAGTGAGCAATATAAAAATTCTGACCTTTTGTTTATGATAGGTTGCAGAGATGGACTTAAGAATTTTATTCATTAATGCAAATAAATAAAATTATAAGTGTTTTTGGAGATGTTTATTTATAGATACATGTAAAAACAAACGGATGAGAAGTACAAATATACAGTTTGAATGAATGGGGTTTACAAGAGGGGACACATTGTATAAATAAAAATATATTTTAACTTAAGCCTAATTCGGTTTCACTATCACTGTCATTAGCTGAGGTAATTATCAGTGGTTTTATATTATTTACATAAATATATGAATCTTCAACTTTAACAGCGTGCTGAATGGAATTCTTTCAGCTTTCACAAGGTATATCATTTATAACTTTTTTACTAATTCAACCTCTGACACGCTTAAAATAGGAGAGTGCCCTTATTTTTGATTTAACTTGATGCCAAATATGTTCAATTGGATTAAACATACAATAATACGGAGGAAGCCGCAAAACAGTGTGTTTCATTTTCTCAGCCATACTATCACAAACATATTTCTTTTTCAATTTATAGTCTTTCAAAACTTCCAAAAGATCACTTTTTTATAAATAAAGTCAAAATAAATGTCATTTTCTAACATATATTCCTGTATTTCCGATTTGGTGTTGGCTGCATTAGGAACCTTATTTAGTAGGCGACTATGGTAACTTGCATTGTCCATAACTATAACACTCTGTTCGGGAACATTTGGCAAAAGGGAATTTTGAAACCAATTTTCAAAAAGTTCTGCGGTCGTGTCTTCGTGATAGTCCAAACTAGAATCTTTTATGTTTTTTGCACATAATAGTAGACAATTTGAAACCCAGCCCTTTTCAAATCCGGCATGCAAAATGGTTATTCGTTTACCTTTATTTGAAGGTGCGTTAGTCTGACATTTTGTATTGCTGTCAAGCCACCCTTTTTGCACAGTGTCATGGGTATCGAATCATGTTTCGTCAAAGTAAATTATTGGCCAATTCTCTGATTTCTTGTAAATAAGTATGTCGCAAGATTCGTAATTTTTGTGACTTTATTACTACTTGCCTTTTATTGATTTTGCGGAACGTGAGTCTCATTCTTAAGAGAATTTTGTGAAGGGTTGGTCGGCCACAATGTATTTGGTCCCGTCCTGTACCAGTCTTAATTTTATTTTGTCTAGTGTCGGCACCAACTCCTCTTCATACACAAAATATATTTTTCTCCTGATGACGTCTTTTTCACAATCGTCTACATCAGAGATTCCCAAACTTTTTTTTTCTCGTAGACCACTTTCAAAATTTTACTGGTTTCGGTGGACCCCCTGCTGCTACATTTCTACCTTATTCCCAAAACTCGTCAAAAAATGTGAAGATTAGATCTAACGATGGACGTCGTGGCTGAGTTCCAACCCTAAATTCGGAGTGATAAAAATAAAAAGAAAAATAATATATTTATTAAAATAATATGATTACAGACTTAATAGAATTAAAATTAAACATTAATAACGTACCGTAACTTCAACAATGCAAATCAACAATTAAAAAAAAATAGTCATAATTTTAATGGGAGGGATGAACTTAGTGAATTGAGAGCAAATTATCAATGTTTGGCTTCAGTGTTGTAAGGAATAACCGCAAATCTCCCCGTTCTGTGATGTTCAATCTGCTCCTTTTTTTGTTAATAGGTTTGTAACGACATTAAAACTTTTTTCGACAAGGTATGACGAGGGAAACGCTATAAAAAGTTTTCTCGCAATTTCCCACAGCCCAGGATATTTTTCGGGTATTTCTGCCTGCAGCCAAAATGTTTGATAGCCTTTTTTAAATTTTACCTTCAGCTCCTCATTGGTGCTAAGCTCGAGTAGCTCCTCTTGTAATACCATATTCGCCACTTCCGATTCATCAAATGGATTTATGATCCATGGTGGTATTTCCATCGTCAGAATATCTTCAAATCTATTTTTGAAGTCATCATGCAGGGCATTTAAATGTTGAACGTATGTCTGAATATCCTCATCAAGACATTTTGCCTGTGACAAGTTTGGAAACTGGGAGAATTCGCGCCGACTAATATTTTGCTTCATAAATTTCAATTTTCCAAGAAAAGCCGAAATTACACCCTTTGTTTTTATTAAATTTAGGCTGTTCCCTTGTAACTGCAAGTTAATGTCATTAAATTTTTTGAACAAATCTGTCAAATACGCGATGTCTGCTTTCAGTTTGATCAGGTTTTCTTTTAAATCTGGATCTTTACTTTCCAGAAACTCTAAAACTGATTCAAAAAGTGAGTAAAATCTTGTTAAACATGCACCTTTCGACAACCAGCGTACTTCAGTATGTAAGAGCAATCGTTGGAAGTCTTCATCATTTTCGTCGCACAATTGTGCAAATAAACGGGTATTCAACGCATTGCTTCTTATTTTGTTAACTGCTTTAATCACAAATTTTTCGCTACCAGGTGTTATCGGTGGATGACACAGTGAATTGCAGTTACTCCTGGTATAATTCTTTTAGAATGGCTTATAAACCCACGATATTGCCCGAAGATGGCAGGAGTTCCATGTGCTGCCACCGAAATAATGTTTGTAAATGGAATCGATTTTTCGTTCAAAAAATCACTCAGGACATTAAATATTGATTCGCCTTTAGTGTCCGTCTCCAAAGTTTTCGCGAATAGCAGCTCTTCATGGATTTCTTCGTCCATAACAAATCGAACATATGCCAATAATAATGCTTCATTACCAGGTAAAGTTGATTCGTCCAGTTGAATAGAAAAATGAGTTGTTTGCAGATAATTACACAAGAAGCTTTCAATATCAGAGCTCATTTCATCAATACGTCTTTGTACAGTGTTGTTACTCAAAGGAATTCTTTTGAGTATGTCAAATGGAGGTTTGTGCAGAACAGTTTTTAAAACCTCTTCAACAGCGGGTAAAATTAACTGTTCTTCGATGGTGTGCGGTTTTCCAGATTTCGCTATAAGCAACGAGATATTGTAAGATGCCCGCAAGCCATCATCGTTACTTTGAGACGTTGAAGCGAACATACTGTGCACGGTGGGTCTCTTTTCATATTTTTTCCGTCAATGTTTGAAAATATTTTAAATCTTTACCTATTTTATCAGGATGACACCTTCTTAGATGATCTTCGATGGTTTCATAGAGTCATTGCTCAAAATTTTGTTGCATAAAAGGCATATGGGCAATCGTTTGTCTGCCTTTGATGGAAGAAAACCAAATTTCAAATAATCAACACTGTACTGTCGACATTTCTTCTTAGATTCAGCCATATTTCGTATCAGTTACCTACCTGTAAAGAAAAAAATGTTTGTTTTAGTAATCATAAGGCGAGTTTAACAGGATATGGCTATTTTAACAGAATAAAATAGGATTAATTAATTATTGCAATGAAAAAACCAAAATTCCGGCGGCAAAACTGATTTTAATTATTAAAAGCAATAAACTGCTAAGACCCATATAGAGGTTTTCACAAAACGGCTGAACCTATTTTAATGTAATATAAAATATTTTTTGATTAATTATATTTTGATGCATTTCTGTAAAATTCGAGAGAAAATACTTTTAAAGAATATTTTGACATCAAAACTCCGCGATTTTAATGATTTATTTATTACTTTGATGTACGTTACGAGTGGTACATAAAGACACGTACAATTTATGAAAATATTTTTAGTCATTTAGCATTAGCAACTACGAGGGCACTGAAATATGTACAAACATGCAGGGCAATCATATATCTCTCTTTTAGTGAATCACCACAGTTGGGTAAATAAATAATTTTATAATAAAAAAGTACTAAAAGTTCAATCTTTCTCGGCTTTCTGTTCTTTTATAGAAGTATCGAATAATGGCCCTGTTCAGTATTTAATTTTTATTACGTACCTACTACACGCAAAAATAACAAATATAATATTATTACAATATAAAATAAAAGTATGAATAACAAATAGGCAGGTACTTACTTTTTCCGGCACTGGCAAACACTGACATCGATTCATTCACACTTTTCTTTTCAGAATTCCGGAAACAAATCAGTAACGTTTGTCCTTGGCATTCGTATTTATATTGGTGAAGAATCAAACAAGTTCATGCAAGATTGCAAGCACAGCACAAGTCGTATTTCGTCCCTTTGCACGTCTGAACGGGTTGCTTTGCAGGCGGGCGGGCGGCGCTTTGCAAGTCTCGACGCGCGTTGTACTGAATATCGAATATGCAAGTTTTTACAAGTAACAGTGGCTGACCTTCTTAAAATACACTACTCAAAAAAATTAAGGGAGGTTTTAAAACAAGGAAATTAATGCTCTAAATAAACAGGCTATCTGATCCATATGCCGGCCTAACTGAAAAAAAAATTTTCCAGCCCGTGGACCAAAAAAAAAGCAAAATATTTGCAATATTATTTTTTCGCGCTATCTGTTAGGATTGCATGAGAACCGTAGCTTCTAAAAAATTTTAGCCAAAAATCTGAAAATTAGAATCTTAAAGCTTCAAAATGCTTTTTTTTTTTTAAGTCTCAATACGACAATTTTTCACCGAAATACAGCCTGTCAAAAATCACCGAAAAAATTTGGAATTTTTTTTGCTCCCTTAATTTTTTTGAGTAGTGTATTATCTGCCTAGATTGATAGGTAAAGCCAAGCCAACATTTTTGTTCTTTACTACCGAAACCAGATAAATTTTCGTGGACCGCCACTTACAACTTGTGAACCCCCATTTTTTTTTTACGCCAACGTAGACCCCCGTCGAGTCTCCCGTGGACCCCTGGGGGTCCACCTGAACCACTTTGGGAATCACTGGTCTACATGATGCATTTGAAAATCTTTCCGTTAAGTGATAAATGTTTTCTCTTGCGATAGCCACTATTGCAATTTTCCCACGCACGCCACATAATTAAAATAGAACCGTTACGTTGTAAGTTGTAAGTAAAACTAAAAATAAAAATAATAAAAAGTATCTTTCTTAATGGGGACCTGTGGTCATTAGGTCATATATTATCAAATACTTAAAGGGCTCCAAACCGGGTTGCCAGGTAGTAAATATGTAGATAAAAATACAATATGATTGTAGGTGCAAGTGAGGGCGGTATACAAAGCAGGCAAAATAAAAATACGTTTATCGTAATACCTGGCAACTATGCACAAAACCTTAATATGGTCGTTTATTGCCCCATTGAAAAAGCAAAAAGGTAGGATCTTATATCTTGGGATTTACATCATTGTTATAAAAATGTGAACAAAAAGCGGAATTTCCACCAAACGGACAGTTTAAAAAACAGCTCTGTTTTCAATGAACAAAACAAAGCATGTTTTGTTTCTTTCAAACAGTTCCTGGAAACTGTTCCAAAAGTGTTATTGCTAGTGTTTGTTCTCTTTTTCCCATTTCGTTTAGTCCCCCAAGAATGTCCTTCTCCGATGACGATTTTTTTTATAATTAGCTGTGGTTCATTTTTAGTTAATGGCCAAAACAGAAAAAAGCCAAAGTATTGGGTCAGTTCTCTATTAAAAAGGAGAGTTAATTACGGCACAGAAGAATTATTGGCTGATTTAAACACTGACAATATTGGGTTAAATGGAGAATTTATTTATTTATTTATTTATTTACCACATTCTACAGTATTCCAATTACAGAATGGGAAAATAACATAATGAAATGTGCTAAACCTAATTAAAATTAAATAGCTTATTAACAACATATTTTAAAACTACATTTTTTTTATTTTTGTCACGCTGCAGTTGAAAATATAAAGCTGGTTCTGCATTTGATTATATTTTTCGCAAATTTGAAAAAGGGGGGGAAATTTTAGGACATTTGTTCTTGGGATTGGTAAATTAAAAGTTTGCAGACTATGTGCCGCGGGTCTAGGTACATGAAAAGGCAGACACTGCAAGATTTTGTTTGCATCAATTTTGTTTGATATTATCTTATGTAAAAATATAATTTGGGCTTTGTTCCGGCGAGCCTCTAAACTTTCCATCGAAAATCTATTCATAGGGATAACCTATTTCGGGATATACTCCATTCGAGTTTAAAACTAGCGTACTTTAAAAAACGCTTTTGAATTTTTTCAATATTTTGAATGTGCGCTTGATAAAAGGGGCACCAAACAACAACTGAGTATTCAAGCCGTGATCTCACGAAACTATTAAAAAGCAATTTTAGAGTATCATATTCAACAAAGTCGGCACTATTACGTATGATGAAACCCAATAGTTTAAAACTCTCCGCCGTAGTCTTTGCAAAATGGCCACGAAAAGACAAGGCAATATCCAGCAAAACACCAAAATCAGACACCGACTGACATCGCTCTAGGACCTGACCGTTCATAGTGTAATTGAATTGTATGGGACTCAATTTTTTTGTAAAGGTGATTACATTGCACTTGGATATATTCAAAAGGAGTTTGTTGTTACTACACCAATTGTTTATAAGATTAAAGCCATCCTGTAGTCTTATGCAGTCGTTCAGGTCTCTGATTCTGCAATATAGTTTTACGTCATCAGCATAAAGTAGGTATTCAACACCCGCTCTCTGAGTCAGATCATTTACAAATATATTGAAAAGGAGTGGCCCCAAATGTGATCCCTGCGGCACTTCCGATGTGGCAACAAAGCTAGAAGAATTCTGACCAAGACACTGTACAAACTGCGAGCGGTTTATCAAGTATGATTTAAAAAAAGATAATAACTTACCCGAAAAGCCAATTGCTAACAACTTGTCCAACAGAATCCCATGATCCAGCTGATCAAAGGCCTTAGAGCAATCAGTGTAAATCACATCGGTCTGCTCACCCCCATCAAGTGATTCCGCAAGGTTTAGCGTAAGACAAAATAAATTTGAAACCTTCGAACGGCCCTTCACAAGACCGTGTTGTTGTAGTGATATCTGCGTGCTAATTGAATTATATAAATAATCATGTAATATGATTTCGAAGACTTTTGAAAAGTTATTAATAATGCTTATCGGTCTATAGTTTGTTACACCTTTTTTGAAAACAAGCGTAATACGTGATGTTTTCCATGTGTCTGGAAACAGAGATGTGACAAGTGATAAATTGAATAATATTGTAAGAGGATAAGCAAAAACAGAGGCGCAGTCTTTTAACAAGAAGGCAGCAGTTTTATCTGGACCAACAGTAGCTGTAGGTTTTAACTTTTTGAATTCTTTAAAAACAAATTGTTCCGTTATTTTCTCCATGATAGGATTCTGTGATCGGAATAAATTATTCTCCACGTTTCTTTGTTTCTGAGAAGACATTACATAAGAGTCTTGAGATCTTCCTGCCACAGTATTACCTGAATGTCAAGTACCGATTTTCAATTGTTAATTAATGTGTTAGAACCTAAAATCGCCAAGAAAAATACAAATTATCGGGACGCAATTTTCGTGAAGGGTCGTCTGGCAATAACTCTGAGGTACTTAGCCACTGGGGACAGTTTTCAATCATTAAAATATTTATTCAAAATTTCAAATGCTTCTTTATCACGAATCATACCGGATGTATGTGAGGCCCTGTATGACGCTCTTCAACATTATATCAAGGTAAGCCTTCCTTTCCTCGGTTTATTTTTGTCACACAAAAAACTCGTGGGATCATATCTAAACCATTTTGAAACAAACGGGTGTCCAGCCCCCTCTTTTCCTGTTGTACTGATTGATCAAGTTTTTGATCACTGCTAGTTTCAAAAGTATTACCAATTTCCTTGAGTGAATCTCGTTTTTTATTTTTATTCTTATAATCTATACTTTTTGAGTCCCACAAGTTAGTATGTTGACGGTACATTTCAATTAGTTTGCTGCACTCTTTTTTTTTTAGTCCACTGCTTTTCGGAATTCATGGCCTAAAAATGAATTAAAACTACGCTTTTGGCAAATCTGTTTTGCAGTCAACTCTTTTAATCGTAGCAACATTGTAACTAAATGCATATACACTCCTGGACAAAATTAACGCAACAATATATTAAATCATACAAATCTCTATAATGAATTAATTTTAATAATTTTTTATGAACATTGGTTACACTATAAGTTAGAAAAAACTTATTCGGATACTTTAAAAGTGAATTAGCTACCAAATTTCTCTATAAGATTCGAATTAAAATTATTCTTAAGACCTAATAACAAAATCGTTGAAATTATGTAATAATAAAAAAAAATAAACTGGGACACTAGTAGCAAAATTAATGGTGTAACTGGGACACTAGTAGCGTGTGTTGCCTTCTCTACTGCGGATGTCAGCTTTTATGCGCCTAGGCATGCTTCTAATTAAATTTTGGATAAAATCTTGAGGAATTTGCTCCCATTCTGTGATAACTGCATTTTCAAGTTCCCTTAGGTTTCTAGGTGCAGGTATATGACGTTTCACATTTTTCTTAAGGTGATCCCATACATGTTCTATCGGATTTAGATCCGGGCTTTTTGGTGGCCATTGCATAATCGGTATATCAACTTGATTAAGATAATCGAGTACCTCCCTAGCCAGGTGAGGTCGAGCGTTGTCTTGCATAAACAGGAAATTGGGCCCCACAAAATGACCGAAAGGCATCACATGTTCTATTACAATATTCTCAAGATAGTAGTCAGCAGATCTCGTACGGATAGGAACTAACTCTGTGCGAGCATCAAAGCAGATGCCACCCCAGAACATAACAGAGCCACCGCCGAATGGAATCCTTGCAGAGATATTGCAAGGAGCAAACCTCTCTCCTGGCTTGTTTCCAATCATCCACAGACCAGTTTTCGTGATTTCGAGCAAAACGTAACCTGGCAACTCTGTTCTCTCTAGTAAGCAAGGGCGCAGTGGCTGACGCTGGTCTCTTACTGTTTAATCCGGCTTCATTTAACCGTCTTCTAACTGTTTTAGAAGAAATTTTGACATTGCGAACAGCTTCGAGTTCGTTTCTTATTATAGAACTAGTGACAGTCCTGTTTCTTAAAGCATATTGTCTTATAAAACGTTCATCTAGGTGGCTAGTGCATCGTTTTCGCCCTTGCCCTAGCCTTCTAGAATAAGTTCCTACTTCATTCAAGCGTCTTACCACGACTTATTGTGGAACGATGTTTGCCTAACAAATTGGCAACATAACTCTGACAATATCCCTCGTCCAATAAAACTGAGGCTCGCACTACCTCGTGTTCAGTTAAATTCCTTGTTCGATTCATTTTTCTAATTCTTCGGGGTCAAAAATAAAAACAATCTACCACAAAAACGTATTACTTTGAAAAAGGGAACAATTTATAAGCTTACGTTTAAAGAAAATATATCGCATTATTACAGAAAATTGTTTATCTTCTAAAAAATTCTTTAAAACTGTAAATCTAAACGAATTGTTTTGATTTCTGTTATGAACAACGAAACAAAATATGCATAGCCTACTATTCAAATACTCGATAAACTTTAAAACTGACATAAGAAAAATATAAATTAATTTTCAGATTGTTGCGTTAATTTTGTCCAGGAGTTTATATCAACAAAATAAATATAAAAAATGGTACTTACTTTAAGTGTTGACAAACTCTTCATAAATCGCATACAGTTGATAAAAACTTGATAACTAGTTGAAAGAGTAGAGTACAAACGTCGCAGAGAACAAAACTACAACATTCAGGTGTTCCAACCAAATCGACTAAAAAACACGAACAAATTTGTTTTCTTTTGATGTACCGACTCGAGATGGGAAAGTGTTTTGTTTACCAAAAGCACTGTTCTCCGGCCAAACATGTTTTCGGAACTGCTCATTTTGACAAAACATGGCTCTTTTTGTTGAGAAAAACAGTTTTTGTTTGTGTTTCGTGCTATGTCCTTTTGGTGGAAACCCGGCTAAATTAATGTCAAAAAAGTCTCGATACACTTAACAATTAAGAGTTTAACGGAAAATAACAACTTCGTTTAAACTAATATTTAGTGGGACCGCCGTTGGCCTTGATAATCTCCTGTAACCTTTTTGTCATGCTTGCAACCAGCTTTCTAGTAACTTCTGCTGGCATGTTCTCCCATTCGTTCAATATTCTGTTTTTTTGATTCTTCTCTATTTGAAACATTCTGTTTGCGAACGCGCCGTTTAAGTTTCTCCCACAAATGCTCGATGGGCTTAACATCCGGTAATTGCGGAGGTGTATGAAGCTGCTGTTGCATATTCTGGATCATCCATTCTCTCACCAAGTTTGCGGTTTGTTTCGGATCATTGTCCTTTTGGAAAATGTATTTTTTTTTTCGAGTGCTAATTTTTGGACGCTTTCTCTTAAATTGTCTCTCAAAATGTTCAGATGAACATACTGATCCATGGTACCATTAATAAAATGTAAATTTCCAACCCCTCCAACGGACATGCATCGCCAAAGCCGAACACTGCCACCCCCTTGTCTCACCGTGGAACAAATATTTTTAATATCGAATGCAGTGTTCCTCTTTCTCGAAACTTTAGTTCTGCTATCAGACCCAAAAAGGTTAGTTTTAGTTTCATCACTAAAGATTATGGATTCCCAAAATTCAGGTTAGTAACGTATTCCTTAGCAAAAGCTAACCACTTTTTGCGATTAGCTTCTGAAATTAACGGCTTCTTAGTGGCTGCACACCCCTGTGGCCTGCCCTGTGTAATTAATTTCTCACTGTTTGTGACTAAACATTTTTCGAAAATATTTCCCGAATTTATTTTAATTTTGGAGCACTTTTCTTGGGATTTATAATTATTTGTCTAACAATACTGGCCTCTTCACGTGGCGTCAGTTTCTCGGTACGACTGGAGCGTGGTCGATTTTGTAGGAACCCGTTGATTTGTACTGGTTTACAATGTACTGAACAGTAGCATGCGACTTTTTAACAATTTTTCCTATATTTCCGTACGATTTTTCATCTTTGCACAAATTATTTATGATCTTTTGAACTTGAAATGGAATTTCATAATTTCTTTCGGTCATTTTTAATACTACTTTGAAAACTCACTGCAAAATTACTAGCAACAAGTAACAGATTACGAAGTATGGCCGAAAATTATTCATTTGTTTTCAATTTAGCGAGCAATAGATAGCTTAATAAAATGCGGCTGATTATAACGTGTTTTTTTCAATGCTGTTCTTGAGTGTATGGAGACTTTTTTGACATTAATTTTGTTTTCATTTTTAAAACAATGATGTAACTTGTAAATAAAATGTTCCGTAGTTGTTTTTAATGCTAATCCTCGTTGGTTAAGTTTCAAAAATTAATTTAAACATGTTTTCTCATAGTTCCAATTAATTAGTTAGACATAACAGAAAAATAGTATAGAATGCAGGTTGTCTATGGAGACAAGGTTAGTTGTTCCCGCTCCATATCTACTGTATAAATCTTGAAAGAACCGCATTTTTGTAAAAAATGAAAACAGAGAGCAGACGTTGCGGTATTTAACAAAATTTTTTCAAATGTGAAATTAATTGGGGAACTCGGCAAAAGTCATAATAGATGTTTACACAATGTTCATGACCAGTAGGAGGAATTTTTCATTGAAGTGCCGTTCAACGGGACTTGTCTCTAGACACATTGTACAAAACTTTGGATGCATGAACAACCTGATATCAGATAGATCAAACGACAATAGGAAAATCTAGCGTTTCCAGAGTAAGTTTATGCCCTGATGAAGGTCCCAACCAAGGACTGAAATATAGGCTAAATGAATATTGTGTGAACATCTGTTATGCCCTTTGCCGAGTTCCCCAATTAATTTCATCTTTTTAAAAAAATTCTGTTAAATACGGCAACTTCTGCTTTCTGCTGGTTGCAAGCATGACAAAAAGGTTACAGGAGATTATCAAGGCCAACGGCGGTCCCACCAAATATTGGTTTAAACGAAGTTGTTATTTTCCGTTAAACTCCTTCATTTATTGGTAATTGTATGGAGACTTTTTTGATATTAATTTAATTCACATTTTTATAACAATGTTGTAACTTCTAAATAAAATGTTCCGTAGTTGTATTTAATGCAAATCCTCGTTGGTTAAGTTTCAAAAATTAATTTAAACATGTTTTCTCATAGTTCCAATTAATTAGTGAAACATAACAGAAAAATAGAATAGAAAGCAGGTGGTGTATGGAGACTTTTTTGGTCTGACTGTATATTCTCCTCTTAAATTCTAATTCAGTTAAGCAGTACAACAGGATGCACGTTCGGACGAATTAAGAGCATTTAACAAGAAAATCTCAAAAGATAAGATTTGCACTGATATAATACAGAAAAGATTAGCGAAATAATTGAAGAGGACAAAGACATGAAGGTATTTAAATGAAAATTAAGTGACGGAAGAAAAAATATTTTTAAACTAAGCCTTTGCAAGGCTTTACCACCATGCCACCACTCACACGGCCAGATAATTCTATTGCAACGACACCTGTTGAGAAAGCGAACTTGTTGGCTGAACTCTTTGCTTCACATTCTACTGTCGATTTCCAAGGAAAAAACACCACCTAATATCCCCATAGTGCAGTCAAGGATGCCCGATATTGTCTTCAGGCAGTGTATCATGAAACGTATTTTGATGAAGCTAGACACCAAAAAGGCTTCTGGAGCTGCCATAGTTCTCAAAAACTGTGCAAGGGAACTAACACCAGTTTTCTGTAGACTTTTCAACCTATCTTACAGAAAGGGAATATTTCCTTCCTGCTGGAAATGTGCCACAGTTCAGCCAATACCTAAAAAAGGCAAGAAGACCTTGCCAAATAACTACCGACCAATCGCACTGCTTTCAATAATATAGAAAGTCATGGAAAAGGCTATCAATCAGCATCTTCTAAAATATCTTGAAGGATTCAACATTATTAGCGATCACCAATATGGCTTTCGTAAAAATAGATTAACAGGAGATCTCCTGACTTATGTAACACATGTTTGGAACAACGCAATTGAACACTTTGGAGAATCTCGAGCAGTTGTTCTTGACATATCCAAGGCATTCGACCGTGTTTGGCACGATGGGCTGTTGGCTAAGCTACGTTCTTATGGTATGTCTGAAAAGTTCTGTTTGTGGCTCTCATGTTTCCTCAGAGAGCGTTCTTTGCGAGTGGCAGTCGACGGATTTCTTTCTAACGCCTTCACTATCAACGCCGGTGTACCCCAAGGCTCCATACTGTTTCCTACTCTTTTTGTCATTTATATTAACGATCTGCTGGAAAAAACCGAGAGTCCAATCTACAGCTTTGCAGATGACAGGACACTTATCTCTTCATTCACTTTGAACGCTCAGACATCGGCTACTCAGACGAATATCCGCAGACAGCAGGAAGTCATTCAACTTAACAAAGACCTGGAAGAAATTTTATCTTGGAGTGACAGTAACCAAGTGGAATTTAACGCTACAAAAACCCAGGCGGCAGTTTTTTCTAAAAAAGTTAACGTTGCTGAACCCGACATAGTTATGTCGGGGCACTCCATTCCTCTAACATCATCACTCAATTTGTTGGGCTTTAATTTGGGAGCAAATATGTCCTGGCATGAACATGTTGCAGGCATAGCAAAGAGAGCTTCTCAGAAGTTGGGAATATTATTTCGAACCAGAAAGCTTTACACTTCACAGCAACTGTTAATTCTTTACAAATCTCAAATTCGACCAACTATGGAATACTGCTCCCATGTTTGGGGCTCCGCTCCCAAACATACACTACATTTGTTGGATTCTATTCAGAGAAGAGCTGTTCGTCTGATTGGAGACCCGAAACTGACAGGTGGCGTTGATTCGCTGGAACACCGAAGAACGGTTGGCGACGTGAGCCTATTCTACAAGTATTTTCATGGAAAGTGTTCGAAGGATGTGGCCCGTTTAATTCCTCCCAGAGCGGTGCATGTTAGAAGTACACGTCACGCTAATACTTCACATCCGTATGAGGTTCAACTTGTTAATCCTCGTACAACGCTTTTCAAGTAGTCATTTATATGGAGAACATCATCCCTTTGGAATAATTTGCTCAGGACTATGTTTCCCACCGAGTACAATTTACAGCGATTTAAGAACAACGTGAATCGCTTTCTCCGCACACGTGTCGCTCCTGCAGCGCTTTAGGGACTTCCCTGTAGCACGTGTGCTAGATCCATAAAAAAAAAATACCTCCACTCCCCCCCCCCTTTTTAAACGTCGAATTTAGTTAACTTTTTAGAGTTCCAGTACAACAGATTTTTGTTCATCAATGGGCTTCGGTCTCTGGTTGTCGTCTGGCGTCTCCCGTTTATCCGATTACGCCTGCCTCTATAAGCACCTCCGCTTGTTATCGTTATATTTCCTAAGAAAGATGATGTAACTTCTAAATAAAATGTTCCGTAGTTGTTTTTAATACTAATTAATCCTCGTTGGTTAAGTTTCAAAAATTATTTTAAACATGTTTACTCATAGTTCCAATTAATTAGTTAAACATGACAGAAACATAGTATAGAGAGCATACAGGTGGTGTATGGAGACTTTTTGGACTGACTGTATATTAATACTTAATATGCATTCCCCTATTCTGAATCCATAAATATGTGGGTTTGGGCATGCTATTAATTAAATTAATACAATTGTTTGGTATTTCTTCATTTCTGTGCCTTGTTTTTATTAGTTTCGATATTAACTATTTTCTTTTTGTGGTTATTGTCTCCTTCTTCTTCAATTTTCTTTTTACAATTGCCCAAAAATTTTTAATCGGGTCTTGATCAGTATTATTTCCAGGCCATAGGAGAAATTCTATGCCACTCGAACTTGCCCCTTTTGTAAAAAACAAAATTAAAAAATAGAAACAAATAAACTATTGCTATTAAAAATTAAAACATTAACTTATAGAAGTTAAAATGTACATAACACTGCTACAAGTCTAAAAAATTGTACAAATTAAAACAAAGATGGCAGAAAACGGCTTTAACAAAAAACAACCATTTTTAACACCCCTGATAACAGTGACAAGTAAAGAATGGCTGATGCAATAGTCTGTCCTCCCACCTTGTCAGTCTGTGGAACATGAGGGATTTTTTTCATAGAAAATATCCATAATACTAATACCATAAATTTTCCTAAATCAAAAGAATTTAAAACATAAAATCAAAGGTTTATTACTGGATTGATGAGTCTTTAGTCTGATACGATAAAAGGATCGAAAAAAGAATTATTCATTAATTCTGTCATTTGTGTTCTCATACAGGAATCGACCAGAGTTTGTTCCATTGTATGGAGTCGAAAGCCTTAGAGTAGTCACTAAAACAAATATAGGTTATTATTTGGAATTCCCTGACTTTTTCTATTATGTGGCGTATGTTGAGAATTTGTTCTCTAGTCCCTCTTCCTGGAATGAAGCATGTTTGTTCGGCAGATATTTACGGCAGCAGAAAAGTTTTGAGTCTTTTCTCTAGGATCCAGAGAAACACCTTAGCAGCGTGTGACACTAGAGCGATTGTTCTATAGTTGCTGCAATCCAAAGGAGATCCTTTTTTATGCAAGGGTATAAATGCAACTTCGCACCAGTCTTTCGGCCATCTTTCAGTTTTGACTATTAGGTAGCTAAAAACCTAAAACTATTATACATTATTGATTAAGAAAAAACGTGAAAATACATATTGTATCTTAAGATATATACATGTCACGGACCTAATTAACTTAGCCTAGGTAAGGATTTTATTTTATTTTAAAAGCAATCACCGTACGGAACACTAATAGCGCAAATCCGATTTGCACTTGGGCGGTTATATATTTTTTTGTGTTCATGCAAATGAAATAATACTACGTTTATTGAATTTTATGTTGTATTATTGTGTATGACGCCATATACAAGTCTCAAACAGCAGATAGTGATAACCCCATTTTTAATATTGACATTTGAATTCATTGGTAAATACGCAGTTTTATTTCCTACATTGTAAATTTGATGAAATATAGAATTAAATGTATGCACTAGATCAGGGGTCGGCAACCTTTTAATTAAGGGGTACCAGTTTTCATTCGTATAATATTTTGCGTGCCGACATAGGTACTTACTACAGCTAAAATTAACAAAAATTAACTTAAAATATTGCTTTTAGAAGGTTTAATTACAAAAAAATTTTAACATTTAACAAATAATTTTATTATACTAGTCCTAGGACCTAGTGTGAACCCTGTGCTTGAAGTTCTTTAGAGAGCTTGCTTATATCCGTCCGTCCGTCCATCTTACCTGTGGTCTGTATCTGCGTCTTTTGTGTTCTCTAGGCCCCCATTCAACTATATGACGTGTCCATCTGTTATCATTTATCCTTGCGATATGCCCCGCTCAATTCCACGTTAATATACATATTCGTTGTAGGGCAGGGGTCGGCAACCTTTTAACTAAGGGGTGCCAGTTTTCATCCATACAACACTTTGCGTACCGACATAGGTACTTACTACAACTAAAATTAACAAAAATTAACTTAAATTAACTTAAAATATTGCTTTTGGAAGGTTTAATTACAAAAAAATTTTAACATTTAACAAATAATTTTATTATACTAGTTCTAGGACCTAGTGTGAACCCTGTGCTTGAAGTTCTTTAGAGAGTTTCCTTATATCCGGTTCATGTCTGGTTATTTTCAGTGTCATACATGCTTCCGAGTTGTCTGTTGTCAGCCTGCTTCGGTACGGGTTTAAAATCACTCTCATATGGGAAAAAAGTTGTTCACAGATATAGGATGATCCGAAAGCTGTAAGCATGGCAAACGCTACTTTCTTAAGACAAATAAATTTCTCTGGTAAACTCATCCAACAATCTCGTTTGACCTTTTAATACCCTTCTTAATTCTACAAATTTCGTGTTCCATAACTCGGCGCTTTTAAATTCAATGTATTGAAGATCAAAATCATTAATGTCCATCCATGAGAAAAGAGATATATCAAAGCAACTGCTGGAAAAATCCATTAAATCTGCGCACATAGGATCATGTTTATCAAAATCCTGACCCCTCTCGATAAACTCCTCTTTTAAATTAGTCTTATATTTAAGAATTTCGTCTATTAGTGCACCATCGTCGACACTGGATATATAAGTTTTTAAATTTGGAAAATATTTATGTGTTGGTGGTAATATCGCTGATAAATAAATCTATTTTTAATTTGAATGATTTTCAGGATTCGTATAAATCCAGAACTGTTTTGCCTGAACCTTGTAACTTTAAGTTGAGTTCACTGAGATGGTTTGTAATATCAGTAAGAAACATTAACATACAGATCCAGTTCTTATCTTCTAGTTCAGGATAAGCATCCACTTGATTTTTTTCCAACAAGAACGATTTAATTTCGCCCAGACATTGCACAAATCTAGAGAGCACTTTACCATGGCTGAGCCAGCGCACATTATTGTGCAATGGTATTTCTGAATATGCACTTTCTAATTCCTGCAGAAACGCCTTAAATTGTCTATGGATCAGTGAAGAACGACCGACAATGTAGTTAATTATTTTAACCACCCTATCCATTACGGATTTTAAACTTCCAGCGGAGATTTTAGCACACAAACTCTCTTGGTGAATTATGCAATGAAAATTCAAAACTGATCGACCCATGCGTTCAATAAGAAGGGAAACAAATCCTTTATGTCTCCCAGTCATAGCAGGAGCGCCATCTGTCGTTACGCAAAAATTTTTATTTAAATCAATGTTCCGTTTTTCAAAATGTTTAACAAATTCTGAAAATATATCCTCTCTTCTTGTAGTTCCCTGCAATTGGAGCAGACAGATCAGCTCTTCATACACACTGCCATCATCGAAGTATCGCGCAACGATTGCCAGACGGGCAATGTCATTAATATCGACACTTTCATCCAATGCTACACTAAATACAAAACTCCGTTTGATAGCGTCTCTCTGCTGTTTTTGGACATTTTGTGTCATTTCGGTAATTCGTCTCTCGATGGTCCGCGCTGATGTCGGTATATTCCTAATCCTGGCCAATATTGTATCCTTATTGGGCAAGTCGTCGAATAAAATCTCGCCAGTACTCAAAAATTCTCCGGCAGTGAACGGCCTACCCTTTTGTGCCAACGATTGTGCAATTTTGAAACTGCATTCAGTTCCCTGATTTTTTCCTTGGAAAACTTTGCTAAAGAATGTTGACTGTTTCTCGTATTGTTTACTTGCTTTAAATGACGATTCATGTTTTATCTGGAAATGTCGTTGAACACTAGGACACAAATAGCCCGATCGTTTTGCTGTACAAAACCATAATCTGTTGTCCTTGAAGTTTGAAATGATCGAACGTCTACCTTCTGTTTCTTCGCGGCCATAACGCAACGTAATTTTAATTTTTAAACTTTTCGACGACTATTGACTGGAACGGATGTTACTTCTATAATAAATGATCTAAACGTGTAGTCACTTGCTATATATAGAAAAATAATGTTTCCAGAAAACTCCAATAATTACGTTTATTAAATTTCTTAGAACAAAAATTATTATCTACAACGCGCCCCATTGCAGTCAAAGGGCCGGCCGCCTAGAAGTTAAATCTAACAAAAACTAAAGTTCGGCAATATAAAAAGAGTTGCGGCGCGCGTCGGAACGATTGAAGTCAAGTCAAACAAAAACCGCCTTATAGCGGCTCTTTTGATTTGAATTGAGGACGTTTATTTGTGTTTTTGCCTAGGCTTATATTTTGAGGCTTGCCGTCTTTAATACTTGCGGAAATTAAAGCCAAACCAATGCATTCAGTAAAGTTATAAATTACAAAATATATATTTTGTAGTTTTTGGTAATAATACCTAGTGACCTATATAATATATCGTTTTTGTTTGTATCGTTAAAGTTATACTGTCTTCGATTATTTATTTAATTTCGAAACATGTCACAGATTACAGAATTAATGTGTAAACTTTGAATAGGTATGCGTGCCATTCAAAATTGCTTGGCGTGCCAGAGATGGCACGCGTGCCATAGGTTGCCGATCCCTGCACTAGATTAATACATTAGTATAACGTCTACTACTATTATATATAAAAATGCTACATCACAAATAATGCTTGAAAAAAAAAAACAAATAAAATCAAAATTAAAAGAAGAATTAGACAAGGCGACTCGATATCCCCAAAGCTGTTCACGTTGACTCTAGAAAACATGTTCAGATCGCTAAAGTGAGAAAATAAAGGGATACTAATAGACGGTAAACGATTAAATCACTTAAGGTTCGCAGATGATATCACTCTGATGGCTAACACAAAAGAAGAATTACAAGAAATGTTGATGGAATTGAATAACAAGTCTCGAGAGACGGGTCTGAGAATAAACTTCACCAAAACCAAATATTTGAACAACGAAAAAGAAGATAACAGCCAGGAACTATTAATAGAAGCTGAAAGAATAGGTAAGGTACAAAGATTCATACATTTAGGACAAAAAATCGAATTATCAAAAAATAATTTAATGGCTGACTTGGATAGAAGAGTCTTGTTAGCTTGGTCTGTGTTCGGAAGGTTACAATCTACATTTAAATTGGAAATCCCAAATACTATAAAAACCAGAGTATTTGTTCAATATGTACTGCCGGTACTAACATATGGCACTGAAACGTGGGCTTTAAATAAAAATATAATAAATAAACTCCAGGTAACCCAAGGAGCAATGGAGAGGAAAGTGTTAGATCGTATTCTTAAAATCGAGATACAAAGAAGATCAAGAGTGACAGATGTAATACAACGAATATGTATATTAAGGTGGAATTGGAAGGGGCATATCGCAAGGCTGAATGATAACAGGTGGAAAAGAGCACACAAAAGATGCAGAGGTAGACCACAGACAAGATGGACGGATGACATAAAAAGAATGGCAGGACACGATTGGATGCAAAAAGCAAACAACAAAGCTGAGGGGAGGCCACTTGGGGAGGCTTACATCTGACTATGGATGGAATAAGCTAAATTATCAAATACAAAAACAGAACTTAAAGTATTATACTTGTGGTTCTGTCTTGCGCTGAATTTATTGTGGAGCCGGCTAAACTTAACTGGATAACGATTTGGTATTAAGAATAATAACAATGAAGTAGTAAGGCTGATCATCTTCTAAATATGGACGACTTTAACGGCAGTCGCCTAGAGCACACTTGCTCCAAATCCTGGAGAATCATTCTCAATGAACTGTGGTTTAACTCAGCTTATCGATGAATCAGCACTTATCCCTGATCCAGACGAAGAGTTCTCCAGTCTTCTTGATCTATCTTTATCCATCAGTCGAGAGATTTACACTGTCACCGTAAATCCGCCTTACTTATGCAAATATCTGCAGACAGCAGGAATTCGTTCAACTTAACAAAGATTTGGAAGAAATTTCTTCTTGAGGTGACAATAACCAAGTAGACTTTAACGCTACAAATACTTAGGCGGCAGTTTTTTCAAAAAAAAGGTAACGTTACGGAACCCGACATAGGTATGTCGGGATACTCCATTTCTCTGGCATCGTGACTCAATTTTCTGGGCGTTAATTTGGGAGTAAATATGTCTTAGCATGAACATGGCGCGTAGTTTTGCGCATGCTTAAAATAAAGGTAACCATAAAGGCGTATCAAAATAATCGTTGGAAAATCTCTGTATGGGAAAATTGATTTAAAAAATATTAATGTGATTTTATAAGAAAAGAGCGTCCATAACAAGGACAATATTTAAATAGAAAAAACAAATATAGTCTCTCTGTCAACAACAAAAATGTCTCAAACACTTAACACAATACAAGGTGTGATAAAGGAAGCGGGTGGTAACGAAAATACATGGTTTACCAACTTGGGCGTGTTCGTTTATACATAGGCATATCAACAGGTTATAACCTATCTTTTTAAAGTATGTTAGGTGAAAAAGGATGACCTAACAGCAATTAATTTATGTAGAGAAATGAAGGCAATAGATATACCTTCTTTTGTCGGTGTTGTTTGTATGCGACATTGTTGGAATAAATCAGGAACTCTCCTAAAGTTTTTTTAGTTGTTTCGCCCATCATGGTGCCACTGGTACATGAATTCTTATTATTTATTTATGGTTACATTTAAATATTCTCGGTCTTTTAAAATATGGGCTCGTATAAATTAAGAAATTAACTTGTATTTTAATGCTAGTAAAAATTTCTCCAGAGTTGTTTATTTACGATTTATTGTTTTATAATTTTAATATCTTTTATAGCTATAAACAGAGTGTTTTTTTTATCTGGTTATTGTACTCACATTCTAGCTGTTAAATAAAAAACTAGGATTGGAGTTCTTTTGAATGAAGATTGACAGGCAAATAAATTTAACGTGAAGATAAATTTTTAGGTGAATCTGTGCGCTTGAAACGATGAAATTTATGGAAAAACAATTTGTTAATTTTACATCACGATAATGCATTGATTATTCGACGATTTTTGGCTAGCTACAGCATCAATACAACCCAACATTCACCGAATTTACTTTCTGTGACTGTGTATAACTTTTTTCGGTTTCGCGGATTCAAAAAACCACTTCGATGCGTTTTGATAGCACTGAGATAATAAAACAAAAATCGAAGTAGGTCCCAATAGTTCTATCGAAGATTGAGTACCAAAATGGGTTCGAGAGCTGGATAAAACGTTATAACAAGTATATATATATATATATATATATATATATATATATATATATATATATATATATATATATATATATATATATATACAGTGTGACAATTTAAGGGATTTTTTTTTTTAAATAATCACTTTAGCCCAGATCTCGTTATTGCATCCATTTGTGCTTCAAATAATATCAGAAATAAAGTATAGTAAGTCATTTTTACGCATGACATCACCTGTCAAAAATGACATTTTCGTAAAAATTTTTGAAAAAAAAACGTATGATTTGGCCAAATTTAAAAAAAAAAATATTAGAAAAAATGGTTTATTTTGTGATTCTAGATCTGTTTGTCAAATTTCCACGACCTACTACGATTTTGAATTTTTGGCAGTTTTTTGATATTTAGGCACCTATAATCCAAATGAAGTCGTGTCCATAATTTTTTTATAGGGTATTAAAATTCACACATTATCATGAATCATATTTAAAGCAAAGTTCGATTAGCTTTTGTTTTTAAATAGAAAAAGGTTTCTCGCTTACGTATTTTGATAGCAAACACACTTAAACATTTGTAAATTAACACAAATTTGACATTTTGATCTTTTTAGTAATGCAGTTAAATTTTTAACACTGTAATGTTTCTTACTATCAACACCAAATTAACAACTTGCTGCTTTATCCTAAACCAAACCACTTTTTAGGTCAATAATACATTTTAGATTCTAATTAACAATCGTAATAAAAATATTACACATATTCTAGTTATTAATTTGGCAGTTACGCGTTAATAATACCACCAAAAAATTACATTAAAATGCTTTCGGTGTCATTGGTGACGTAACTGCTAATTTAAAATAAATCCAGCCATATTTTAGTTGTGGCTATCAAAATTAACGTTCGCAAAATTAAAAAGACCCTTTATTGTTGTGCCGATTTCCTCCTGAAAACTTAACTTCTACAGGAAAAAGAGCTAAACAGAGAAATTAACACGCAAAGCAAAACTCGATATTTCTATGCGTTTATTAATAGTAGGCCCTGGAAACAATTGAGAACTAGAGATCGCAATATGGTGTCGTAAGCTGTCAAATATTTAGTTAGCAATTCAAACTAGAATGGAAAGAAACAGGCGGTGTCACAACATGCTTTCTCTTCAAGAAAAAATTGTTTTATTGCGTGGGGAAAATACACCTCATCGCACTGTTGCAAATGATTTAACGAGCATCATCCTGAAAAAAACTTGCAGCAATCTACTGTGAGCCGAATTATAAAGAAGTTTAAATCGATTGGGTCTGTGGGAAATGTTTTCCGAAAAAATCGTGTTGCACGTAAACATACCGAAGATACTGAGTTAAATTAATAAAAATTAAATGATTTAAATAAAGTTGTAATAAATCAAGATGAAAAACAATTGTCGAAATGTCAAAAAACTGCCAAAAATTCAAAATTGTAGAAGGCCGAATTTGACAAACAGATCACAAAATAAACCATCTTGCCTAATAACCTTTTTTAAAATTTGGCCAAATTATACGTTTTTTTTCAAAAATTTTTACGAAAATGTCATTTTTGACAGGTAACGTCATGCGTAAAAATGACTTACTATACTTTATTTTTGATATTATTTGAAGCACAAATAGATGCAATAACCAGATCTGGGATAAAGTGATTATTTAAAAAAAATTCCATATGATGCGGACTTAAATGGTCACACTGTATATACATATTATATACATTTTTTCCACTCTGAAGTTGGTACCTCAAAAACATGGTTTTGGAAGGATTCAACAGCTTCTTGAGGTGATGAAAATCGCTGTCGACGGATTTTTTTTTGACATTCAGTAACAAAAAGAAGTCGTTATGCGGTAAATCAGGTGAATATGGGTAATAATCAATTGTTTGACGTGCTGTTTGAGATCTGGAATTGTCGTAATAAAGAATGATGCGACATTTTCGGTTGTTTTTCCTGATTTCATCGACTTCTGACAAACAAGTTGTTGTATACCATTCAGCATTAACTGTTCTTCGATTCTCTAAAGTAATGGTTGCAACATGTCCAGTATAATCAAAGGAAAGCGACCATTTTTTTGGAAGTGCTTCACGAATTTTTGTTGGATTCGGTTCAGCTTGGAACACACAAACAGCTGATTGTTGCTTAGTTTCCGGCTCGTACAAATATATCCAAGTTTCATCTTCCGTTATGATGTTATATACGGACTGTGCTTGTCCTAGGTCGAATTTTTTTTAGCATTTCCTCATTTCAGTTGGCCCGAGCCTGTTTTAGAGTTTCGGCCAAATTATGCGAAATCCATCGGGAACAGATTTTTTTCGCAGCTAAATTTTCGAATGTACTGCAGTCTTCGATATGCCTAAGGATGCCTCTATTTTACGGTGAATCACATGCCGATCCTCTTCAATCATGTTGCGCACAGCATCGATGTTTTTTGGAACAGCAACCGATTTTGGTCGACATTCACGAAATTCATCGCTGACGGAAACACGATCATGACGAAATTCTGCAAAAGTCTGTTTCTGATGGTGATTTTTTACCAAAACTTGAACGAAGCGATTCGAGGCATTGTTGTTGAGTTAAGCCTTTACTAAAATCGTAAAAAATCGTCCAACGAAAACATTCACGAGTAACACATAAATAATGATCTCTTGCCACATACCTACCTCTGTGGCGATTTTGTGTTCACTGAAGTATAAGATGTTTAATTTTCTCTTACGCAATGACGTCACGGCATTGGACTTTTAATACCTGCTCCGATTCGCGTTACGCTTCCAAAATGAGTTTATGGCCGCCCGAGCAGCTGTGCCTAGCGACAGCTGTATTTTCAAAAATAAACATAAGCCGATTTTGATACTTCGACCTCTTATTCATATACAAATAGAAGCATCAAATTATGTAAAAAAATCGATTTTTTGAAATTGTCTCACTGGTATGGCCCCTTAACAAAAACTGTCTTATAGGGTCAGTAGTCAAGTGAAAAATAAACGCTACACAAATACAAGAGACAATTAGGCACCCGGCTTTCTGAATCAAGTTATACTTAAGACAAAATTTTCCTTATAATGTAATTATTTTCCTGCTCTATTTTTTCAGATACGCACTAAAATACTTATCATATTTTCCGTAACACTGCTGTAATTAAATACATTAAAAAATTTTCAATTATAGTAAATATAAATTTACACTTACTGTAAACAAACTACTTGGCCAGTTCCTGAGATGACACTGTTTTAACAACAACAAATATCAGATTTTACAACAATGGTAATGTCACATCTCAGTAGCGCCATCTAGCGGTCGTTTGTAAGAACCTAAAAGACGACTCTCGTATATACGAGTGTTCCAAAAACCAACGGGTTTTCTTCGAGGGCTGATAGGTCAGCTCATAACTCACCAGAATATGTAAATATGTCCTTAGTGAAAAATCGCTAGATTTCGAGATATGGACACTCTTAAGAACTTCGTGAAAATATACACCTTGGATTAGTTTATCGAATGTCACAACTATATTAACGTATTCTAAGAGTCTATTGATTGTTACGTAATTCTGAATAACCCTGGTATTGATCACAGTTCAAAATAAAACTAATTGTGCTATGCTGTGGGGATAAAATCAAAGGTAACTAATTAAATAGTACACATGATACTTGCAAAAATGCCATGGCGTCTTTTTCCGACTTTTGGGATGATTACATAGGAACAACGCTTCGAAGCGTGACGCGGGGTGCCAACAATAACCTCAAAAAAAGAGGAATTTCTTTTACCAACTACGTTCTTACTTGACCGATTGTACTGCGCTATTAACTTTAATTGTTTTGTAACAAAGTTGTTGTTCTCAGAATAGATCGTTAATACAAGAGCGTCTTGGCATAAAACCATTTTGGTCCTTTTCAATGAATTTTCGCTGTGGCAACGTAGCTTGAAGAAGACTGCGCGCTCGGATACGGGCTTTCTTTTAAATTTTCTCTCTCGCTATACGTTTTACAGCCACAGTTGCCAGGACTATTCGGCCGAGTGTCGGTTTATATTTCAAAACCCTTATTTTTTTGTTATTTTAAATGATTCCCAATAAGGTCCACAACAAATTGAGTCTGGATTCTATGTCCATAAACTTCTAGGGATTTTATATTTTAAATATTTAGCTTAAACTTTTCATATATTTCATGGGCTTTAATAAAGGTTCTCCTCATGAAACTGCTACTGGTTTTGGATATAACCGTTTTCTGTCAGCTCGATCACGCAACTTTCACAAAAGCACGGCCATACGTGCTCGAACACCTGGTCAAATCACATAACCTCAAACCGACGTTTTAACACCTCTGTGATTAGAACCCCTACCAAGCAGTTTGTGGACCACCGTTCTACACCCCGGAGCCCCAAAATGCGCGGACTTCGCCCTCGGAATCCCTAACCGGAAACACTCGTCCTCGTGCTTCGAACTGTCAAACGGAAGTCCCTTTTCAATGATGTATCTTAGCCGCTCCGGCAACGTCCTCCCAAATACGAGGCATGTTTTTTAAGTAAGTACCGTTTTGGAATTAAAAAAAGACGTGCAAAGATATCGCTATAATTTTATTTTTACATGAAAGCCTGTACCTTAATCTACTTTTCTACATAATTTCCGTGAATATTGAGGCACTTGTCATAACGTGGCACCAGTTTTTGAATACCCTCCTCATAAAATTCTGCCGCCTGACTTGTTAACCACTGTATCACAAATGTTTTGACTTCGTTATCGTCTTGAAGACGCTGACCACCCAGGTGCTTCTTCAAGTGCAGGAACAAATGGTAGTCGCTGGGCGTCTGTTTTCTCTCACCTTTTCGTCCACTTTCTGCACCAAATCTTCATTAACGACCGAAGGACGCCCACTCCGTTCTTCATCATGCACATTTGTGCGGCCATCTTTAAATGCTCTCACCCATTTCCTTACCATTCCATCACTCATAATGATTTGTCCGTAAACTTCACAGATCTCACGATGAATATCGATCGGTTTTTACGCCTTTAGCACTAAGAAATCGTATAACAGCCCGTACTTCACAATCGGCGGGACTCACGATTGTCGGAGGCATCTTAAACACTCAGTAAACAACGTATACAATGAAGAATCAGACTGTAATGGCGTCAGTGCGTAGACATGAGATGTAGGTTACCAGCGCGCATGCGCGGAACGCCGACCGTATCGCTGCGGCGGCGGAATCGCAAAACGGTACTTACTTAAAAAACATGCCTCGTAATTCGTTAAGCAAGCAGTTTTACTGGGAAATACAAATTTATTTCTTTGAAATAATGTACGAGATTAAATGTCTCTTAAATTAGACCGTATGATCGTTTTAATTAAAGTTTATTTTGATGGACGACAACGTCTAATAAATTGCAATAATTCCAAACCGAAACACTTGTATAAACAAAAGTATTATGCTCGTCACTGTTTAAATAGTAATATAAATAGTTTGTTATTATACTAAATAGTTATACAAATAAAGGTGTCAAGAAGTTTAATGTAATGTAGAAATAATATTAACTGTTGTGTATGATAGAGAGAGGTCAGTGTACTTGCCTAGCTGAGTATTATACAAAAAATTACTATTAGTGCAGCAAAAAAAGCATTTGAAATTGCACTGTCTAGATCCAGCAATATTACGATTTTATCTTCTCTGGGGTATCACCAGGAGTATTGTCCTGAGTTTTGGACGTCGAAAAACTTGTGCTCTTTTGTTCATAAACAATTTAATTTTTGAAAACGCGTTTTTTGATGTGATTAACTCCGGTTATATAAGTCGAGACAAAAAAAATCAAACTTTTCGTAAAGAGATTTCCAACAAATCTTCGTTGGTTTTAAGTCACTCAACTGTATATATAATCTACAAAATTGAGAAAACTGACAAAAACTTTTTTTTTAAATTTCATTGTACAGGTCGACCGAGTTAACCGATCAGCTTGAAACTGTCAAAAAATATGCCTTTTGTTATAGCAAAAATACCCTGAAATTTTGGTTCAGGAATATTGAACATGGTGGGCACAATTGAATTTGTTATTTTAAATTTGAATTGCCAGCCATTTTATGCCATTTGGTCCAAAATGGATCTTTTTGTTTCAACATTTAGGTCGCGAAGCCAGCTTTCCGAAGTCATTAAAAAAAAAATTGGACTCATTTTAACCGTTTTTTTACATTTGTTTATCTATAATATATATAAAATGCAACGTCTCTCTGTCTGTCTGTCCGTTAGTGCGCTTATCACTGGAGAACCACTTATCCGATTTACGTAATTTTTTTTTTAAAACATACATATATTCTCTGGCCAAGTTATAGGCTATATTTTATTACGATAGGTAGCATAAGGAATGAGCCGTTACGATAATAGTGAATGAAGTCGGAAAAAAGGTTTCCGCTAGCACGTTCCCTTGTAATACACAGCCTAAACCATTAAATATGGAACAATATTATGTAGCAGAGAATATCTATAATCTATAATATATATAAAATGCAATGTCTCTCTATCTGTCTGTCTGTCCATTAGTGCGTTTATCACGCGAGAACCACTTATCCGATTCAGGTATCTTTTTTTAAATTCATACATATATTCTTTCGTCAGGTTATATAATAATAATAATAATAATCTATGTCTATAATATATATAAAATGCAACGTCTCTCTGTCTGTCTGTCTGTCTGCCCGTTAGTGCGCTTATCCCTCGAGAACCAGTTATCCGATTTATGAGATTTTTTAAATTCATACATATGTTCTCTGACCAGGCTATAGATATATATTTTATTACATCTATAATATATATCAAATGCAACGTCTCTCTGTCTGTTTGTCCGTTTGTGCGCTTATCACTGGAGAAACACTTATCCGATTTACGTGCTTTTTTTTAAACATGCTAAACCATTAAATATGGAACAATATCATGCAGCAAAGAATATCTATAATATATATAAAATGCAACGTCTTTCTGTCTGTCCGTTAGTGCGCTTATCACTGGAGAACCACTTATCTGATTTACGTGCTTTTTTTTTAACATACATATGTTCTTTGGCCAGGCTATAGGATATATTTTATTACGTTAGGTGACATAAGGAATAAGCAGTGACGATAATAGTGAATCAAGTCGGAGAAAAGTTTGCCGCTAGCGCGTTTTCTTGCAATATATTGCCTAAAGCATTAAATATGGAACAATATCATGTAGCAAAAAATATAATATATATAAAATGAAACGTCTCACTGTCTGTCTGTCTGTCCGTTAGTGCGCTTATCACTCGGGAACCACTTATCCGATTTACGTGTTTTTTTTTTTTAATTCATACATTTGTTTTCTGGCCAGGTTATCTATAATCTTCTTTCTATAATATGTATAAAATGCAACGTCTCTCTGATTGTCTGTCTGTCTCCGTTAGTGCGTTTATCACTTGACAACCACTTATCCGATTTACGTGTTTTTATAAATTTATAAGTATGTTCTATATAATTCGATATAAGCCTAGATAATGGGAGATAAGGTGAGATAATGAGAGATAAGTATAAATAATGGGAGATAAGGAGAAATAATGGGAGATAAGGAGAAATATTGCGAGATAAGCCTAGATAATGGGAGATAAGGTGAGATAATGGAAGATAAGGAGAAATAATGGGAGATAAGGAGAAATAACGGGAGATGAGCAGAGATAAGCCTAGGTAATGGAAATGATGTAGAGATAATGGGAGATAAGTATAAATAATGGGAGATAAGGAGAAATAATGGGAGATAAGCAGAGATAAGTCTAGATAATGGGAGTTATTGTGAGATAATGGCAGATAAGGAGAAATAATGGGAGATAAGGAGAAATAATAGGAGATGAGCAGAGATAAGCCTAGATAATGGAAATTATGTGGAGATAATGGGAGATAAGGAGAAATAATGGGAGATAAGGGGAAATAATGGCAGATATTTTATTACGTTAGGTAACATAAGGAATAAGCAGTGACAATAGTAGTGAAACAAGACTACACGAGCGGAGCCGCGGGCACGGCTAGTGAATCAAATAACAACAAATATATTTTTTCGGTCATTTTGAAAAAAGAATTGAAATTTTTTTTATCACATCTGGTACCACACATTAAAAAAAAATATATATTTTCCTTATCATTTTTTTTTTCATAATGACCGAAAAAACTTATTTGTTGTTATTTGATTAATGAAAAAAAACCGGTCAAATGCAAGTTGGACTTGCGCAATTAGTGTTCCGTACGTTGATTGCTTTTAAAAACAAAAATTTTCGTTACGGACGTATAAAATGATCAGTGACTTCACAAAACACATCCCAAATGAGTTTTCAACAAATTTTTTTCCGAACGTTAGTGAAAACTGATGACTTTGAAATTTTTGTTTTTTTTTTTATTTACCAGATAAATTATTAAAGGTAATGCACTCGTGATAATTTTCATTCAATCTACACCCTGTAGAGAATATTCCAGATTTTTTTCAAAATTTTTTGTTCAGTACTCTTCGAGACAAGGTGGGGGGACAGCGATTTTTCGTACTTTTTTAAAGATAATACAAAGAGAATTGTGCGCAAGTATGACATTATATATATTTTTGAACTCGTCTTTTTACAAGCTTTCATTTGACAACCCCACTCGTTGACCTGGTAAAAAAAAAAATTCATTTCCCATTTCACCTCCCAAAACTAATCCCTTAAGTCAGAATTTAACTTTGAAAACTACACGGCTCTGATGAGGCCATCAATTCCGTTATTAATGCCAAATATCAACTTTCTATATTAAATAGTTTCGGAGAAAATCGGGTATGACAGACAAATAGAAACACGGAAACCGAAGTGATCTCTTATAAGTGTTCTGTACGGAACACTAAAAAACGGTTAAAATGACTCCAAAAAAAATTTCAATGGCATCGGAAAGCTTGCGTCGAGACCTTTTGAAAAAAAATCCATTTTGACCAAAGGGCATAAAATGGCGGGCAGTTCAAATTTTAAATAGCAAATTCAGTTGTGCTCACTAAGTCTATTATTTTTGAACCAAAATTTGAGGTTATTTTTGTTATAACAAAAGGCATATTTTCTGAAAGTTTCAAGCCGGTCGGTCGACTTATGCAATAAAAATAAACAAAGAACAGTTTTTTGCCTATTTTTTCAGTTCTGTAGGTTATGTACGCACGAAAATTTGTTCAAAAATTTCATTACGAAGAGTTTTGTTTGTTTTTGTCTCGATCCGAGTTATATAACCGGAGTTATTCACATTTTAAGCTCCAAAAACACGTTTTGAAAACTTAAATTTTTATAAGCCAAAAAGCACACGTTTTATGAGGTCCAAAACTCAGGATAATACTCCTGGTGATACCCCAGAAAGAATGAAATCATAATATTGCTGTATCTAAATTATAACTATCTCATCATTATTTTCACCTTTTTTTTACTGCACTATATATAATATAAAAAATTATTGAGTTGAGGTACATTTTTTATTATTATCACGATCACTCGTTACTGTTTTGGGATAAATTTTTTGTTTTTTAGTGTTCCGTACGGAACACTTATAAGATCACTTCGGTGTCTGTCTGTCTGTCTGTCACACCCGATTTTCTCCGAAACTATTTGACATAGAAAGGTGAAATTTGGTAATAATATAGGAATTGATGGCCTCATCAGAGCCATGTAGTTTTGAGAATTAAATTTTGACTTAAGGGGTTAGTTTTGGGGGGTGAGGTCGGAAGTGAAAAAAAAAAATTTTTACTAGGTCATCGAGTGTGGTGTCAAATGAAAGCTTGTGAAAACACGAGTAAAAAATATATATATAATATTATACTTGCGCGCACTTTTCTTTCGCTGTCCCGGGCCTTATCTCGAAAAGTATTTATCAAAAAATTTCGAAAAAATTCTGGAATATTCTCCACAGGGTGTAGATTGAACGAAAATTATCACGAGTGCATTACCTTTAATAATTTATATGGTATATAAAAAAAAACAAAAATTTCAAGGTCATCAGATTTCAGTAAATATTGGAAGCAAACTTTGTTGAAAACTCATTTGGGGTGTATTTTGTGAAGTCACTGATCATTTTATACCTCTGTAACAAAATTTTTTTATTTTAAAAGCAATCAACGTACGGAACACTAATTGCGCAAGTTTAACTTGCCCTTGACCGGTTATTTTTTATTAAATTACACGCGATTTTGCATCAAATGGTGTAAATTTTAAATCGATCTGACCACCAGAAGTGAGTAAAATAATTTTTTGAAGTTGGCTATACATTTCTATAATTTTCTTGTAGAGGGATTTGTCTCTGCCTTCAAAATAGTCCTTAGTTTCGGCGATAACTTCTTTATTGGAGCCAAATCTCTTTCCTGTGAGCATTTTTTTGAGGTCTGCGAATAGATAACGGTCGCTGGGGGCCAAATCTGGAAAATACGGTGGATGAGGAAGCAATTCGAACTTCAGTTCATGCAATTTTGCCATCGTAACCGTTGACTTGTGACAAGGTGCATTGGCTTCATGAAAGAGTACTTTTTTCTTGTTCATTTAGGGCCGTTTCTTTGCTATTTCTGCCTTCAAACGCACCAATAACTTTATTCCCTATTGAAGGTTTTTCCCTTCTCAGCGTAGTCGATGAAAATTATTCCATGCGCATCGCAAAATACAGAGGCCAAAACCTTCCCAGCCGAATGTTGTGTCTTTGGTCGCTTCGGGCGACTTTCCCCGGCTGCTGTCTACTCAGCCGACTCCTTATTTGATTCCGGTGTGTACTGATGGATCCATGTTTCATCCATTGTCACATATCGCATGAAAAAAAAATCCTTTTTATTGCGCTTAAACAGGTCCAAACAGCGCTCAGAATCATCAACACGTTGTTGTTTTTGGTCCACTGTGAGCAAACGCGGTATGCATTTCGAACAGAGCGTTCTCATGCCCAAATGTTCATGCAAAATATGACCAAGACGTTCTTTTGATATCTTTAGGGTGTCAGTTATCTCATGCAATTTCGCTTTACGGTCATCCAAAACAATTTTGTGGGCGACCAGAGCGTTCAGCATCATTTTTCTGGCTGTACGACCACGTTTAAATTCAGCACACCAGTAAATGTTGAATGGTTTTGGAGGAGCAAAGTCCCCGTAACACTTATCAAACCATTGCTTTGCTTGAACGGTATTTTTTTTTTCCCATCAAAAAAACAGTGTTTAATCAACACACGAAATTCGATTTTTTTCCATTATTTTGAAAATATCACAAGAAGCGTCACTAAAACCACTGTAACTTGTAAACTAATCATTGGAATGTCATGAAATTTTAACACGTATTGTTTGAAGGTTGGTACTTCCTAAAAATCATACGGATTTTTTTGAAAAGGGCAACATCTATGTGTCATTCCAAAAGCTATAGATAAATATTATGACGGCTCTTTTTTTGACCTCAGTAAATACAGTTGTTCTAGAGCCTATTAAACTTGTTCAGCCTTTAAAATGTTGACAGTCCCAGTTAATAGACTTAATAATATACCGTAAATAACTTGCATATAAATTCCATTCTATTCACCGGTCAATTATACCAGTCACAATACTGTTATTAACCAATTTGTTGAGACATATAAAATACGCTTCAGGCTACTTCTGGCATTTAAACGGTCATTTTTCTAGCTTAAGCGAAATGAATATGAATATTAGTGGCGTCTTATACAAATTACAATAAAACTAATGTAAAACAAAAATGGTGAATGGTGAATTTACTTTAAATCGCTTCATGTCGCAATGATGTTGTTTTGTAGCGTGATCTTTTACTTTCGTAACCATATTTATGCTCAAAATGTATACTCAAAACAGAAGTGGACTACGCAATATCTTTCTAAGGCGCAGTTTGGTTTAAGAGGATCTTTTATCACGGTACTGTTACAGAAGTGTCGATAACACAACAAAAATGTGTACATCCGTTTCATCGACTTTCAAAAAGCCTTCGATAACGTTCGACACGCCAAACTTATATTTAAGGAAACCCAAATATGCAAGTGAAAAACTTTAAAATATGCGCATAAATATGCAAATGATGTTCTCAAAATATGCACATACATGTTGTAAATATGCAGAAAAAAAAAATCGAAATAGACTTGAAAAATGTAAATTTATTGTTTCACATTACATGATACTAGTACTATACAAATGCAGCAATAAAAAACCCATTTTAAATTTTCAACATACAAGGCGAATGAACTAAATCTAAATACAGTCGACACTCTATATAGTGAAAGACAAAATGTTGACCGAAATTTCACTATAGAAAGTTTTTCACTATATAAAGATAAAATCCGTATATATTGCTATGTATGTATTTTATATTGGTAATCATTTACTTGTATTTTGTAAGGTACAAGCAACAAAAAAAATTGCAAAATTGAATTATTAGAAAAGATTTTATTAAACATTTGAAAGTTTAAATAGTACATAGCATGTACAGAGCTAAATACATACATAAAGTCCGTACGTTATACTTTATCCGTGCGTCATAGTTTTCAGGCCATATAACAGACGACTATTATATTATTTGTCTCTTTTCACCAATAAATCGTAGGTATTGGTAAAAAGAGACAAAAATATAATAGTCGTCTGGGATATTGCCTGAAAACTATGACGCACGTGTAAAGATATAACGTACGGACTTTATGTATGTATGTACTACATACGAAATAAAAAGAATAATACAAAATCTGTTAATACATATGTACATACTACGTACATACGTACTAGGAAAAATAATCAGTTATTTTCTTTTGAACATTACTTTTGAAAAATAATTGTTGCTCAACAAAATTCTCGCATTTATTCAAATGGATAAAGATTTGATCAGGTACACTTTCCTGGCCCCTGAGAGTAGTTCGCACAATATCAAATGCATTTCTTATTTCATTTTCACTAAATTTAGCAGGACATTCCCCGGTTTCAGTTTCTTCTTCATGATCTTCTATACTTTTTATATCGTCAATTATGTCTTGGTCAGATTTCTAAGAAATCTTCAAGTAAAAAATCTGCGTCGACGGTAGCAGTTTTTTGTAGAATACCCCATTGCCTTTTTAAGGTAGCGAGATCCATTTCGTCTTCTTCCCATTCGTCAATTTTTTCAGTAAAACCTGCTTTAGAAAAGCAGTTTTTGATAGTTTTCTGAGAAACATCTTCACTCCATACTTTAGCGACTTCGGTTATACACTCTTTAAGGGTAATCAATTTTTGGACTGGAAGGTTGTTATCAATCGCATTAACAATTTTTGTGAACAATTCTGTTTCGGTAATGATGGTTTTTGTTTTTTATAATACCCTGGTCCATAGGTTGCAATTTGGAGGTCATGTTTGGTGGAAAAAAGATCAATTCAATATTCCATAATTTTTTACTTACAGTAACTGGATGTGCAGGACAATTGTCTATAAACATCACAATCTTTCGCTTTTGGCTTTTCATTTTCGTGTCCAGTTCTTTGATCTATCTTTCGAAAATCTCAGAAGTCATCCAAGCCTGTTTATTATTCGCGTAATCTAACTCCAGAGATTTAACTGCTTTTAAACAACGGGGATTTTTGCTTTTATCTATGAGGAGTAATTTCAGTTTTTTTGAGCCATCCATGTTTGCTCCAACCATAAGTGTCACCCTTTCTTTACTTGTTTTAACACCAAAACATTTATCACTTTAAGAGCAAAAGTTTTATTTGGCAAACATTTAAAAAACAAACCGGTTTCATCACAATTGAAAACGTTTTTTGGCTCGTACTTTTTCAATGCACTTTTTAAAACAGTTTCAGTCCAAATGTCACAGTCCTCCTGACTAACGCTTGAACTCTCGCCAGACACCGTCTTGAAAACAATTGAATTGCGAGTCTTCCAGGCACTCAACCACCCTTCACTATCTTGAAAATTAACGCAGTTAAATTCTTTAGCAAATTGTAGAGCCTTTTGCTTTATTAAATTTCCCGATATTGGTTTGTTTTGATGCGTACGGGCAACTTGAAACCATCGTAAAACTGCTTCATTTACATCCTCGTAAGTACTCACCCGTACTCGTTTTCGACTGCTTGGAACACTAGGTTTCTTGATGATACTGTCGCGACTTTTTATTATCAGAGAGACGCAACTTGGAGAAACACCAAATTTTGCAGCAACATCAATTTTTTTGCAGCCTTTATCAACTTCCTCCAAAACTTTAATTTTCTCAGCTAAACTTAAACACACTCGCTTGGACATCTTACTTGATTCTTAAACAAAAAGAAACTGAACCTGAATTTGCGAATTACTAGGCCTCGACTATAAAATGGGTTTTTCCCCGGGTTTCTATAAAATGGGTTATTCCCCGGGTTTCTCACAGAAATCTACCTGATTTATTGCCAACCATTGGGCGTTATAAACGCGTTAAGAACCATTTCAAAAGAATGCGTCATAAAAATGGAATTCGTGCTAATGTTAGATGAAAATGGGAAACCCGAAATGGCCAAGATCTCAATAGTAAAAATTTATTCCGGTAAAAATTTTATTATATATATAGTGTTACTATTTTACAGATTCACTAGATGCAGGGCTTTTTACATGAAATTTCATTAAAATATTCTAGGTCTTGAAAAAATTGCACTATAAAGAGTTTTTCACTATATAGAGTTTCACTATAAACAGTGTCGACTGTATAATATTATACAAAGTAAAAAATAAATATAAATAATAATGTATTTTATTACTTTACTTAAAGATGAACCTATAATAATAATAATAATAATGTAGGTACATATTATAAAAATTTATATACGTAGTAAACAGCATAATAAAACATACATTTTAAATTTGATACATACAGGGCGATGCAACTAAGTAAGCGGAAATATGCAAATATTGCAAAAGACAGGGTCGCCGTTAGTCATAAAAACAATAAACTACTAAATGTTTCTCAAAATTCTCCATTAAAAAGTTTTGTCTTCTACCGTTGTATAAAAATTTATAAATTGAGAAACTCCTTAATAGGGGCGTTTTTAAAATTATTTAATAGCATAGGATCTAAATCAATGGAATCAGTAAAATCCCACTTTAAAACATTAGCTGCTTGGCTGACAAATTGAAACCCACTATTTTTTTCCATAACATTCCGAAATTTTTGAAAAATTTTGCTCCCAATTTTACCTGCGACATTTTCAAAATCGACCTCACATTGTTTTATTAGTTGAACACTTCGGGTTAATGGCAAATTAGATTCCTCCAGTTATGGTTTTAGAAACAAAGCTTTAATTTGTTTTAAGAAAGGAAAGTTGTTGTTTTATTTCCTTGTTTTTGAATAATCGTTTAAGTTCTGTGAGGGATTGGGAAGATTCGTCTGATAATTCTGCAATTAGACCATCTAGTTGACAGAAGTTGTCGCAATAAAAAAAATGTTGCTTCCAACCAAGTGCCCCATCTTGTAATAACAGGCTGAGGTGGAAGAGGAGTGTTTGGTAGTTTTTCTTTATAGAACTGAATCCTTAAAGGCGCTTTAAGGAAGATTTTTTCATGTTAGAAGTTAAGCTATTCACAAGCGGAAAATGATTCCTAATTTCCTCAGCAAACCTATTTAAAGCATGAGCGAGACATGGTACATGTATTAAGTTTGGATAAAAATTTTAAAATTTTGCCCTGCCTTTATCATGTACGGTGCTGCATCTGACAAAATAAGCAAAAAATTATCTTCTGGAACAGGCGTAGGAACAAAAAACTTCGATAGTTCCTCTTGAACAAATCTGACCACTGTCAATGCATTTGTTTTTTCTAACTGTTTGGAAGCAGTCAGATAAGATTTTGGCAAAATATCGTCGCTAAGAACTCCAATCAATAAATGCGCAATATACCGTCCTCTTGAATCGGCGGTTTCATCAATACATATGTAAAAATGTTCGTTGCGAATTTTACCTTTAATTTCCTCAATTACCTGTGAATACAAAGTGCTTACGTCGTTTCTCCGTATTGTTGTTTCACCTGGGATATTAAATTTGCAATACTTCTGGAGGAAGGAAGTAAAGTTTTGATTACGTCGCTTCGATAAGGGAATGTTTGACGTCATCATTGCACGGCATAGATCTCGGTTAAAGATGTCTTGTTCATTTAGCTCTTTATTTTTGTAAATTGGTTGGAAACATTGCATTAATGTGTGTTGTGGCCTATCTCTAGGTTTTGCCTTACTCAATTTGGCAATATGACAAGCAGTTTTCACGCATTGCTCTATTTGAAATTTTTTATCGCATGGTATCTGCAATAAAAAAAAGAAAATTTAATTAAATAGAAATTTCGTTAAATAGAAAACTAGGTGCTTAGGGCAGGCAAAAATTAAAATTCTGCTTTGTATCTTTTTTTATTAGATTACCTAGAAATACATACGTTTACGTATGTATTTTTATTTCGTGGTTTCGTTAAATAGAAATTTTGTTCGTTAAATGGAACAAAAATAACTTAAATAACATTGAAAATAGCATCAACGGCAAAATCCTGACAAAAATTTCGTTATGTTTAAATATTAAACGTAAATGAGATACCCTGTATATTCAAAAATTATACTTACAATTTTAACACATGCAGAACAGTAGATTTTTCCCATATCTATTCTTAGTTCTTTGTATGGTTTAATCCACACTGACACACTACTGGCTTTGGGCATTTCACTGTAGTAAAATACGACTCACAAGATAAAAAGCACAAATCGACGTAACCACTTTAAAAGCACAACCAAAAATGAAATCTAATAAATTAATAATACAAGTATGCTCTGATGGCCGTCTGGGATTTACTGACTGGTTTTTACTGACCATAAAATAATAAAATTTAATTGGGTAAAACCACCTACGCGGCGGCGGCGGCCTAAACATTGACCCTTATTCCGAAAAATGAATGAAAACGCCTGCCAAAGACCTACATTATTATAAATTCCTTCAAATATGCACATGCCATTTTTAAAGCATTTATGAAAATATTTAGAAAAATGCATATAATATGCAAAATATACAATATATGCGCTTTGCATATTTGGGTGTCCTTACTTGTATTATTTATTTATGTTTTATTTATTTATTTGAGAATATACGGGTACACCCCTTTTTACAATGTACGAGGCTGGTTTGAAAAGTCCGTGCAAAGTCCGAGAGATGGCACCACCGGCGCGTATCGAGGTCATGTTTAGTTAGTAGCATCTCTTGAATGAACGCACACCAAGTTTCAGCCATATTGGTCTATTTCTTTGTGTTTAGCATTCGTGTTAGTAAAATTGTCCTCTGATAAGGGGATATTAGTTAGTTTATGTATAAAACTATGACAAGCTGCGAGTTTATGATGGTTAGGGTGGTGACAACTGTTGTGAATTGTGGTATCTATATGACAAGGTTTGTGATATATTGCAAATTCATGTTTTCTCATGGTTTTACTGATTGTTAAGTCTAGCAAGTTGATTTTCCCTTCGACTTCTTCTTCCATTGTAAAACTGATATTTCTACGTAAAGAATTAATGTACTGTAAAAAGTGAGTTAATTGTCTGTCTGTCCCTGTAAAGCATACAATTATATCGTCTACGTATCGATACCAGTATAGACAATTATTACTATTGCAAAACGTCTCAGGAGACTAAAGAAAAGCTTGATAAACATTATGGTGACTCTGCACCTTCGATTAGAACAGTTTATAAGTGGTTTCAAAATTTTCGGACTGGCCATATGGGCACAAGTGACGCTGAACGTTCTGGACGGCCTGTGGAGGTTACGACTGCAGAAATCATTGATCAAATCCATGATATGGTGATGGATGACAGAAGAGTTAAGGTACGTGAGATTGCTAGTGCTGTGGGCATCTCGACTGAACGGGTACATAATATTTTGCATAAACATTTGGACATGAGAAAGCTATCCGCAAGATGGGTGCCGCGATTGCTCCCGCTTGACCAAAAACGGAATTGTGTTAAGTGTTGCAAAGATGGTTTGCAGCTGTTCCAGAAGAATCCGGAGGACTTTAAGCGTCGTTTCGTCATTGTGGATGAAACATGGATACATTACTATACTCCTGAAACCAAACAACAATCTAAACAATGGGTTACCAAGGGGGAATCTGCACCAAAAAAGGCGAAGACCGTTCCTTCGGCCGGAAAGGTTATGGCGACTGTCTTTTGGGATTCGCAAGGGATAATCCTCATCGACTATCTGGAAAAGGGTAAAACTATTACAGGTGAATATTATTCATCGTTATTGGACCGTTTGAAAACCGAGCTGCAAGAAAAACGCCCGCGATTGGCCCACAAGAAAGTCCTTTTCCATCACGACAACGCACCAGCACACACCTCAGCAGTTGTGGTCGCAAAATTAATGGAAATAGGATTCCAACTCGTTTCACATCCCCCCTATTCTCCAGACTTGGCTCCCTCGGTCTACTATTTGTTCCCCAATTTGAAGAAATGGCTGGCGCGACAAAGATTTTATTCAAACGAGGAGGTGATTGCAGACACTAATGGATATTTTGCAGACTTGGACAAATCCTATTATTCGAAAGGGATCAACAAACTAGAACATCGTTGGACGAAGTGTATAAGCCTAAAAGGAGACTATGTCGAAAAATAAAAAAGGTTTACCCTAAACACATAAGTAGTTTTTATTTTTGCACGAACTTTTCAAACCAGCCTCGTATTTATAACACTTTACAACATAACCATGTCAATAACAGAACGGCCGAAAATGTGGAATGAAAAACAGGAACGGCTTACACTCCTACCGTGAAACAAACAGCGCCAGAGCATCCCTTCTGAAGGAAGAGGAGGAACCTGAAAAAATGTTCAGCTCCCGACACTGGTTCATGAATCTCATAGCCCTCAGCAGTGGTGAATGACAACCGTAATCCGTCCTGTGGAAGCCAGTAAAGAACAATTCATTTTGCCTTAAATGTCTTTGAGGTACATTAAATTTTACGAATGACAATAAAGTAGGACAATCTATCAACCCGTTAATTATCTTATACAGAAAATACTGATCACTCACCAAACGTCTATGAGCTAACAGATTCAAGTTCATATGGCCCCTAATAATAGTATAATCATGGACAGCTATTGCTATATCACGCTTATAAGCACACAGTCGTAGAAACCTGTTCTGGTAAGTGTAGGTCTGCTCTAAAATGTCAATGAAAAAACTCATAATTATTCAAAATTGCGAGTTTATTGGTTCTTACAAAACAAACGAGTTCTAGTGTCTAAACTTAATTAAAGAGTGACTTTGGATGTTGAAGCGTGGCACTGCATGTCCTCAGCATACTTTTCATAAGATGGTATGTAATTACCGAGTGCTAATCGCAAGCATGATGCAGACTCGCACAAGTAAGTTGACCCAAACATTGCCGTCAGTTGAAGGGCGATTTGCCTTAGATTCGGATATTTATCTTCAGATATAAAACACCAGAATTTTGTATCAGATGCTGTGGCTTTGAGATGTATATCTGATATAATCTGAACCAGGCAACCGCTGAACACTCCAGAACAGACATCACCAACGTGCAGTACAGGACTCTTAATGAAGACAATGATAAATCCCTGAGATATCTATATATAAGTCCCAAAATCTTACTGGACTTGTTAATAATATATACGTAATGATCACAGAAAGAAAGGCGATAATCAAATATTACTCCTAAATCCTTCACTTTGCCCCAAACTGTCCAACACTGTTCCACTAATAACATAACTACTATTGACATTCTTATGTCCGCTGAAGAAGCTAACAGATTTACGTTTATATGCATTAAGCTGTAGACAATTTATCTCAGCTGAATTTACAAGTCCATCCAAGTCCGCCTGTAAGTCCCGGACGTCCTGCACATTCAAAACCTTCTTAAACACTTTAAGATCATCGGCGAACATAAGGAAATCAGAGCTCAGTATATGACAGGCAATATCATTGACAAACAAATTAAAAAGGAGCGGAGAGCAATGGGCGGCCTGTGGCACTCCAGAAACTGCAATAAAACTATTTGATAGCACATTGCCAATTTTAACCTGAAATTCACGCCCTTCCAGATATGTCTTCAACCACTCCAGGAGAGAATCGTTGAATCTCAATACTTCAACTTAGCTAATAATAGGTCGTGATTAACCCTATCCAATGCCTTGGAAAAGTCGGTATAGACAGCATCAACCATACATAATTTAAAATATCTACTACAACTAAACTGCAGTAGTGCGTGTTGACGACATAGAAACGGATGAAATTCCAATTCAAAAACAATTTCGACAGGGCTGCATCCTGTCTCCCCAACTGTCCAATGTTCTTGTCTTCCAAAACTGACCGCGTACACCAAAATTTAACTTTCAAAACTACACGGCTTTGATTGGGCCATCACTTCCTATATTTGTGCCAAATTTCAACTTTCTATCTCAAATAGTTTCGGAGAAAATCGAGTGTGACAGACAGATGAACAGACGGACAGACTGACACCGAAGTGATCCCATAAGTGTTCCGAACGAAACAGTAAAAACAACGAAACGGCAGCTTTCTTCCAGCTGCAAGGGTGACACAAAGACCAAGTGAACAAAGTGTTTTCTCTTCGTCTCTATCAGGGTTTTTGGTGTGTTGTTGTTATTGTAACATTCTGTAAAACTTTACACAACTCTCATACATAAACGGCACGTTCCGCTATGGTAAAACGCACCAGAGCACCACGGTTACGCTCTATGTTCCCTACGAACTTTTCGATGATACGCCTTTGTCCTATATAAAGAAAAATTGTACATGCGAAGAAGTTATTACCGAAACGTCGAGAATTTTGGAAATGCAAAATGACCAACAAATAAAGATCCCATGAATGCTATATTCCATGCCTTTCCTCCTACGGTATCGATCGTTAAGATCCGAGTACCGTGGTACTCTCCACGGTACTCCGATCTTCACAATCGATACCGTTGCCTAAAGCCTACCTGATAAAGAGTATAGGCTCAGAAACTATAGTCGTAGGAGGAAAGCCATGGAATATAGCATTCTTGGGATCTTCATTTGTTGGTCATTTTGCATTTGCAAAATTCTCGACGTTTCTGTTGTAGTGACCAATCAAGTAACAAACCATATTCCGAGATTTTATTTTGGAATATCGATTTGAAGTTATTACTTTTAGATTTGCGTTAGGGGGTAAGGCCACTCCAGGCCCCAGGGAAAAAGGCAAATTTCGAGATTTCTTTTTCAAAAGAATAATAAAAGCGGTTGAAAATTTATTTCAATTACTTTATTAAACAAATATTTAAGCGTACAAAAATATATATTTTTTTCTCTTTTTAATTCAAAATGGCCGTTTCAGAATCCAAGACAAGGCACTTTTTATGAGACGCCTGAAACGGGCGAAACAGTTGCTTCTGTAGATCTCAACCTAGAACAAAAAAAAACAAAAAATTTTCATTAATAAATGTCAAAAACTAGTGAAAACGAAAAATGTTTATAACTTACCGCAAAATCCGAACGCTTTCCCTTAGATCAGGGGTTCCCAATTTTTTTTTTAATGCGACTCCCTTTACAGGTTGCCATTTTTTTGTTACGCTCTTCTAAAAGAAGATACTTGTGTGTAGCTCTAGCAGACAATAAAATTACTTTGTTATTCAAAGGAAACTCCAAAAAGTATAGAATCTTAATTATTATTTATTAGAAAATATAAAAAAAACTACAAACAATACCATTAATGAGAAGGATGAGCTTGCTAACTTCTCAAATCGGGGCTGAAGTTTTGAAATTGCTACTTTCATTTGTTTTTCTAAATTTATTTGTGACCTGTACTTCGTTTTGGTTACTGCAACTGCAGAAAATACAGTTTCACACAAGTATGACGTAGCAAATGGTAAAAGAACCCTCAAAGCTGTAGTATTGATAGTAGGATATTCTTGGGATGCGTTGCTCCAAAGTTGAAACAGTTTGTCTTTATCGAATCGTGGTTTTAGGCTCGTATCACAAGATAGTTCCAACAGCTGTTCTTCCTCGACTGTTGAAAGTGTAGATAGTGGTGGGGTCTATTGGAATGGGTTTCTAATCCAGTCGTATTGATTCAGATTCTCTGGAAAATATTTATTAACATGTGACATTGTAATAGGCGAGCAGTGCTTTGGAAGGAATAGATGCTCTGGAAAACAAGGATATCGACTGAAGTTTCAGTTCTTGCAATTTTCTTGCAAAAAAATCTCGCGGCTTTTCTTGTAAATTACTGTGAGTTGTTTCTAAATTACGTTTCAATTTATTAGGAAGCATACTTTCAGCAGCTAGAACCTTATGACAAACAACACATTGGGGAAGTTCCATATTTCCTTTGCTAACGTAGGTAAATCTAAAATCTAAATATTGATCATAACCTTTTCTGTACTTTTTTCGTTTGTCTACAGGTTCTTTTCTACTCCCTCCTGCGTCTTCAACACGTTTTCTATTTATTTGAATAAAGTTATCCATTTTAAGTAATGAATACGCACGCATAAATTAAATACAACACACTTGAAATCAAAACACTGCATTCGTCAACGCTTGTAATCGACGAATAAATAAAGCACCGAAACAAAAGACAGAACGATGAACAAACGAAAGCGCGGGGAAATGGAGGGGCGGGCTTACTGAGTCACTGATGAGAGGCGCACCGCGCCGCGCGTATCGTCTCGCGACTCCCCTAGGATAAAGTTGCGACGCCCCCAGGGCGTCATGACATAGTTAGGGAACCCTTGCCTTAGATAACACAGGTGTACAAAAAAAATTCTGTCTTTTAAGTAAGACGCGTGTTTTCTCAAGTATTTTTTTATGCTGATTCCAAAGAAATCATAACAAAAGACATCCACCGTGATATTTTTTTCAGAAAAAACACTTAAAATTGCCGAAAATTACACAGGTTTACAAATTTTTAATTTGGAAAAATACCAAGAACGCCACATGCCTAGATAAGTTAATTGGGACCTCCTGAACACGAAAAACGCTATAATTTTTTTTTTAAGTACCGTTTTTTAGATAACGGTACTTTTGTGTTTTTCGGTGTATGGTCCCACTCAAACCCTTATGGAGCCCAACCGAAAAGTCCGATCGAGATAAATGTCATACCGTTGGAAAGGCAACTAAATGCCTTTTCCGGCGGTATACTATAAATTTCTAAATTTTGTGGAACGACAATATTTTCATTTTCATTGCTCACACGCTATATTCGGCGTCCATCAGAATTTGAATCACTGTATACGTTGGTAGCCCTGACACACGCTATATTCGGCGTCCATCAGAATTTGAATCACTGTATACGTTGGTAGCCCTGACACACGCTATATTCGGCGTCCATCAGAATTTGAATCACTGTATACGTTGGTAGCCCTGACACACGCTATATTCGGCGTCCATCAGAATTTGAATCTGATCACAGTAAACAGTTTGGCTTTGTACGTGCAAAAAATAAAATGTGTTCAATCGATCCCAACGAATTTTGTTATGTTTGTGGAGTTCTTGTGAAAAAGAAATCACAGCATTTGATGCGAAAAATGAATACGAAAAATTTATCTGAAGCGTATAAGAAGTATTTCGGCTTTCGACCTGCGTCTCTGGACAAACCGTGGACACCGAATAATGCATGTAACAACTGCCGAACAATATTAAATAAAATTGGTAAGGGTCAAGAGTGTTTCTTCACATTTGGAAAGCCAATGCAATGGAGAAACCCGATCAGTCATACAACAGATTGTTATTTCTGTTTAACGGAAAAGGCTGTCGGACGTAGAATTGAACCAGTTTATCCAGTTGTTAGCTCGGTGACGCTGCCAGTGCCGCACTCAGTATCGTGCCCCAAACCGCAGCTGATTGTAGCAGAGCCCACAAAAATACGAAAAAGAACAACAATAAGTGATTCATCAGATGAGTGCAATGAATCAGAAATGCAATCAAATAAGAAACCCCATTTACTTACTCAGGCCGAGCTTAATGATTTGTGCCGAGATTTGTATTTGCCGAAATCGAAATCTGAATTACTTGCATCGCGATTGCAACAGTGGGGATATTGTGCTCCTGAGACACGTGTTACATATTACCGTGATCGTAGCAAACAACTTGCAGTTTTTTTCGCAAAAACGGGAAACTTTTGTTTTTGTGCCAACATACGTGGTCTTTTCAATGCTCTCCAACAAAGTTATGACCCAGTGGAATGGCGTCTTTTTCTGGATGGAGGCAAGGATAGTTTGAAGGCAGTCTTGCTTCATAAAGGGAATACGAAACCATCAATTCCAATCGGATATGGAAAATACATAAAGGAAACATATGAAGCAATGAAAGAACTTCTCGCTCTCATACAATATGACCAACATCAATGGAAAGTTTGCTCTGATTTTAAATTAGTTGCCATACTATCTGGATTGCAAGGGGGCAATACGAAGTTTCCCTGTTTTCTATGTCTATGGGACAGCCGTGACCGTCAGAATCACTACATCCGAAAAGTTTGGCCCGAACGAAGTGGGCGTACGCACGGAGAGTACAATATTAAAAATGACCCACTCATTCCTCAGGAGAAGATAATACTTCCTCCACTACATATTAAGCTTGGGTTATTTACAAATATTGTGAAAACGTTGCCAAAAGACAGTCTTGCCATGAATTACCTTAAACAAAAATTTCCGAGAGCCACAGCGAGCAAAATTGAAGCTGGTATATTTGATGAACCTCAAATTCGGGCTCTGTACGGTGACCAAGCATTTAATGAGTGTTTAGGTCCAGCTCATTTGGAGGCATGGGAAGCATTCCAGGACATCGTTTACAACTTTTTGGGAAACTACAGAAGTCCTGATTACGCTGAGAAGATCGATACATTACTGCAAAAATTCAATGCCATTGGTAAGCGTTGAGTGAAAGCATGTATATCAAAAAGGCCGTTATCATTTAAATATTATTTGAAATTTATTCTTTTTAACTTTTAGGTTCAAATATGACACCTAAACTACACTTTTTATTCAGTCATTTGGATATTTTCCCCATGAACTTGGGATCCGAAAGTGATGAGCAGGGTGAAAGATTTCACCAGGAAATGCAAGAAATCGAGAGACGTTACAAGGGCTGGTGGGATGAACAAATGATGGCAGACTATTGTTGGTTCCTCATTCGCGAAGATACATCCGAAAAAAAACGGAAAAAAATTCAAGTCACTCGTCATTTTAATTTAAATTTTTTTAATTTACGCCGAATATAGCGTGTGAGCAATGAAAATGAAAATATTGTCGTTCCACAAAATCCTTAATAAAAACTTTATTTTTCATCCTTTTTTTTTCAAATTACGTTTAAAATGTTGGTTATTAAATAAACTACTTGGTAAAAAAATAAAACATTCCAGATCTTTACAATAACGTAGAAAAAAAAAACCAAATAAAAATGAAAAATTTTGAAAAAAACGTAAAAAATAGGCAAATTTTGAACTTTGAGGTGTTATAACTCAGCCACTTCTTGTCACATAGAAATTTATAGTATACCGCCGGAAAAGGCATTTAGTTGCCTTTCCAACGGTATGACATTTATCTCGATCGGACTTTTCGGTTGGGCTCCATAAGGGTTTGAGTGGGACTATACACCGAAAAACACAAAAGTACCGTTATCTAAAAAACGGTACTTAAAAAAAAAAATTATAGCGTTTTTCGTGTTCAGGAGGTCCCAATTAACTTATCTAGGCATGTGGCGTTCTTGGTATTTTTTGGCTGTAAACCAGTGTTATTAAATTGAAAAAAAAATACGTTTTAATAAATAGAAATCACAACATTCGGTTATTTGAACACAATTTCAAAAGACCAAAAAGGAAAGAAAAAGTTATCCCTAATAAATAAAAAAATTCTAATACTCCCGAAAAAAATTGCCGAAATTAGCCTTTTTTCCTGGAACCTGGAGTGGTCTTACCCCTTAAAACTTTTAAATTATTACCGGCATTATTCGATAAATCAACGACGATAATGGTTAAATCAAAATCATAAAACTTTTAACCCGTATTTCAGCTAGAAATAGACATTATTATCTCTACCTTGAAGCTACCTGAGTCTCGTAAAACAGAGAAACCAATTTAGCTCTATTAGTTTTCTTAATTGAAAAGGTGGAAAACTAACTCGAGGAATAACTCCTTTTGAATAATAAGGTTTAATGATGCATGAAAGCACTGGCGTGGATTAATCAAATTACCCATAATTTTAGAGTTTTACTTTCCAATAATTGTTATTTCTTTCTCTTGTATCGTGCATCGTTGAAATTATCGTAGTAAAACATTAATTACACAAGTCTGCAAGAAAAAAAAAATAATTGAGAGCTGTTTTGGTTTTTTTGCGTAATTCTTATGTTTTTGGGTGTACTGAATCCGAAACTGACTTTCATTTTGTCATAGAACGTCACGTTTTTTGACAATGTAGGTATCTATGTTAAACAAGTTATCATCTTAAAATAAAAGATAAAAGACTACAAATTTTTTTAAAATTTATAATTGCGTAACAAAACTTATTTTTTTATTTAAAATACATTCATTAGTAAGCACTAAACACATTTCTTTTTCCCAGTGAGACTCCTTTTGGTACATTTTCGCTTGTAGGAAGCATCTGGAAGGTCTCTCTGAAGCGTCCAACAGTAGTCTGCCATCATTGAGACGCTCCATCTTCCCTGGTATCTTTTTTCCATCTCCTTAATATCTTGGTGAAATCGTTCACCTTACTCTTCACTCAGATCTCCTAAATTTTCTGGAAAGTAGTCGAGGTGGGAATGAAGAAAATGTACTTTTAAACTCATTAGGCAACCTAAAGCTTGAAATGCTTTTAACATTCTTTTGACGATTTGTTTGTAGTTAGGGTCTTTGTTATTGCCTAAAAATTTCTCTATGACCTCTTTAAAGGCAATCCACCCTTCTCTTTGAGGATCCGTCATGGTTGTGATGAATTGTGGATCAGCTATATGCCGTCTAATATCTGGTCCAACGAAAACACCTTCCTTCAACTTTGCCTCCGAGAGGCCTGGAAACTTTGATATTAAGTATTTGAAGCAATTTCCATCTCTTGGAAGTAACTTTACAAATTGCTTCATCAATCCCAGCTTTATGTGAAGCGGTGGTAGAAGAACTTTATGAGGAGGTACCAAAGTTTCATGCAGGACGTTCTTTTCGTTAACTTTAAGCTCCCTCGGAGGCCAACACTTTTTGGTCCAGTGATTTGCTCGGTCTCTACTATCCCATAGACACAAAAAGCAAGGGAATTTGGTAAACCCAGATTGTTGTCCGAGCAACATGCCCAAGATTTTTAAATCACCGCACACTTGCCAACCGTGGTCTTTATATTTTAATTTGCAAAGAACCAATTCCAAGTTCTTATAGGTTTCCTTGAGGTGTACGGAATGACCGACAGGAATGGAAGCATAGAAACCACCATTGTGAAGCAGAACTGCTTTAAGGCTTCTTTTTGAAGAATCTATGAAAATACGCCACTGTGCTGGGTCGTATGAGATCTTAAATGTATCCATCAAACCTTCAATATTGGTACAATAAACCAACTCGTCCTCTTGGGCAAAGTAGGAAGTGAACTGCTTCTCACGATATCTAAACCAGGAGAAAGACACTCCCGGCAAAAGTAAGTTCCTGCTTTTGAGCCTTGATCCAAGCAACTCAGCAGCGTTTTTGGGAAGATTCAAATCTCTTACCAAATCATTTAGCTCTCCCTGGGAAAACAATTTCGGACTGCTGTCATCTTCAAATTGAAAACTTGACTTGTCATCGGGTTCAGGTACAGCACCATCTTCGTCAGAACTTGGAATCTCTTCCAAGGTAGCAGGGGCCTTGGGCACTGGTATTTCGGTCCCATGAGGGATGGGACGAATAGCTGATTGCAGATTGGGGTATGAAATGGACTGCTTCCATTTTGAATTATACCCGTTCACATTACACGAACAAAAGTAACAATCATCACTATGGTTCTTTTGCTTGCGCCATACCATAGGAATCGCATATCGGAAAGCTTTTTTCTTGCCCTTAAACAAATTTCGAAGGTCTTCAACACATCGTTTGCAGACTTTATCCTGATCTCCAAGTTTTAAGCCAAAATACGTGAAGTATACTTTTTTTACAAAGTTCGCAATATTAAGTTGTTGCTTTAATACCATATATTCGCCACAAATATAACAGAAACTGTCAGACGAATTCACACACACACATTGCACTATATTGAACCAAGATCTATAAAACAATGACGAGTTAACACGTAATTGTACCGCGCCACTTTCTACACTATCGGAGCGCGCACGTTCTGGTTACAACGTTTATGTTTGTTAATTTAGCTCACACAGGGCGTTCTTTATTTAGAAAGTAATGATAGTTATGGCCTGTATACATTTAAAAACAGTAATCAAAATAAAATTGTACCTATTTATTTATGACTTCAAGTTAGCCCAAAAAAAAAACCTTTTTTATAATAAAATTTTGCGTTTTGCAAAATAACCTGACGTTCTGGAATTTTTTGAGTATTTTTTTAGTTTTCAGAACACCTAAATACATAGAAATCAGTTGAAAACATCCAGACAGCATTTTTGTTGCTGACCTGTGTTATTCTTCCATAAACTTATTTAATTTTTTTTCCTTTTTTTCTGCTGGATCAGTTGAACATATTTATCTAGAGAGGGGGGGTGTTAGTTCTTTCTCCCCGGCTATGACCCACAATGGGGATAATACGTAATTTTTACCCAAATTCATTTTTTGGCCGCAATTTTCAAGCAATCTCAATTTTTTTTTAGATCTTCATTCTTCATTTCTTTATCGATCTGTCTGAGCAGATTTTTGATTATTTACTATGATTTTTGCTAAATTATCAATATACAGTCAGTCCAAAAAGTCTCCATACATCACTTGCTTTCTATACTATTTTCTGTTATGTTTAACTAATTATGCATGCATATTTTCATATGCATTTGCATATTTCGATCATTCTCACCGATTATTGCATATTTTACCCAAAATCTAGTAATGATGCATATTTTCCCTATATTTACAATATTTCTAAGTATTACTAGGCAATTGAATTGCTGAGGATATTGTTAATGTCGCTATCTGGAACCGATCTTATCGCTGGGACATTACCTGCAATACCCAAAATTACGACGGTATTTTATTCCTTTGTTTCTTGGTCGAGATATTAAGTGATAAATAGTTAGTTTCTAAGAATATTTGTTTGAGCGTGGATCAAATAAACAATTTTCTCGAAGACGAATTTTTATTTTAAAATAAGATATCAGTTTTAACATTATTGTTGACGCGCTTGCATCAGTGTAGTCTTTTTGCAATTTTTAACGTGTTGTGCTAAAGTTTAACGTGTACCATGCCACCCGCAAAAAAAAGTGACTCTGCTGTACTATTTTACAATGAACATTTCGAGGCCATCAAAGGTGTAGTAAATGACTTCGATAGTGCAGAGGCTATGGCAGTTCGTCAATCGAAGGAAGCATTTAATGATTCTGATATTAAAAAAAACATAGCTTTGATTAGCACTCACTTTTCCCACATACCTGCGGGTATTAAAAAGCTTGAAACTCGAGGTTTGGCGTTGACCGAATCAATTCAGATAATAAATAAAATCCGTCAAATAAACTCCACATTGCCAGATGTATTCCCGCGTAGAGTTAAAGAAAAGTTTGAAAACATTTTGTGCAATAACCCAGGCTTTGGGGCGCAGGTAATTTCCACACCACTAATCCGTTTATGACCTAGACATATTTAAGGGATTGTAATTGCAGAAGTAAATTCCACACCGAGTACTTTCAGGTAGAGGATGAGGGTTGACAAATGGGCGGTGGTACGCACCGGCCTGTTCAATTAAATCATTATTAAACTCTTCTACATATCAGTTTAGTACATGTTATTAATTTGTGATTATTACTTGGTTGTGCGTATATTTTTTAAAGTGTTGCTAATATGAAAGCAAAGTTAATATAAAGTAATCGAGGAAAGGACATGTTATGTGTGAATTACTACACTTACTTTCGACAAAAGGTGCTAAAATGTGGAGAAACATTTTGGAGATGTTCAAAAAAAGATTGCAAATCAAAAGTCTTCACTGTTGGGCCCGAGAATTTAGTTACCAGAAGTGAAGTACTCCATACACACGAAGCCGACACCAAGAAGCTGAATCGGCAAATAATTAGTAATTCCTGCAAAAGAAAAGCCGGAGAGGAATGTTATTAGTTTGGCAATAAAATCAGAATTTTATAAGGTTGGCACTAAAATCAAATGTTATTAGGTTGGCAGTTCCGAGAAATGTCACAGCTGTTTGTTTTCTTCCAGTCAATACAACCTCGCATTGCAAAGTTTAACCCATGTGCTTTAATTCACACTCAAAGTATGGCTAATCGTGGTTGTTAAAACTCTCCCAACATTTTTTGTTGTATACATGGTGAGTTTGTAGTTAAAAAACATCAAAGAAATATTACTGACATTGTAAAAAAAGTATACTTTGCATATTTTGGTGTAGAAATCAGTAATCAAGAAAAATGTTGGACTCCTCACAAAGTATGTTACCTTTGTGTCGAGGATCTTAGGTAATGGTATAAGAAAGAAAATAAAGCTTTTAGATTTGCAGTACCCATGGTATGGAGAGAGCAAGAAAATCATTCAAATAATAGTTATTTTTGCAGCGTTGATGTTTCTGGATGTAACTCCAAAAATAAGAAAGTAATTGTCTATCCTAACTTTACTTCAGCTAATCGGCCCGTAGGACATGGACCGAGACTTAATGTCCCTGAGCCATCTCAGTCTATTGATGACGTTTTACAGTCCAGTCCCGAATTTAATGAAAGTCGACCAGATGATGATGAGTTTCAATGTTCTCTAGAAAATTTAAAAGCACAGTTGTTTACACAAGCCGAGTTAACAGGTCTCTTCGCCAACGCCGTCTACTCCGATCGGAGTTCGACATGCGTTCTTACGAAACGTTTTAGTATTCCATCGGCGTTGTATATGAAACGTGTTTCTAGTGGTGGCGTTGCTTAAAAACGCAAGTTCTAACAGGTGCTTAAGTGGTTCCGCGGATTTGCTTTTGTTTGGTTGTAATCTGCCGTACAATATGGACAATCAACCTGGGCCTTCTGGTATTAAAAAAAGACATTGTAGTGATGAAAAAAAGGTATATGATAAGAAAAAGAAGCTAACTGACACTGAATTATTGCAGCTATTGGAAGAAAGCGGCGGATAGTGATGTAAATTCAAGCTCCGAGTCCGAAGAAGAGAATTTTATAGACCCTATTCGGCCACATCAAACACTTCCTAGCCTCGATGAGATAAAATGGAACGACAGAGGTGCGTTAAAACAAATTTTGTTCCAGAAAACCCAGGAATTATTGGTGCAAATTCCAGGACAGGGTGCACCTATCGATTTTTTCGAAATGATCATTGATGATGATTTTTTACAAACTATTGTAGAACGAACGAACTCTTACGCAGTCGAGGTTTTGCTGCGCCCAGAAACAAGTACAAAATCACGTATTACTAATTTTAAAGATCTTACTCTTGACGAACTAAAAATTTTTTTGGCCCTGTTACTTCACACTGGCACAATATCCTTGAGCCGTCTTAACGATTATTGGAAAACTGATCCGCTATTTAATCTACCTGTTTTTAGAAAATATATGTCAAGGAATAGATTTTTGCTTATCTTGAGGTGTTTGCATTTTACATCTCCAGATATGGATCCGGCAGATCGCCTAGGAAAGATTAAATTTGTGGCAGATTTTTTTAACAACAAGATGGGAGAAATTTACTATCCTGAAAGAGAGTTGTCTTTGGATGAAGCTATGGTACTTTATCGGGGTCGTCTCCAGTTTAAACAGTATATCAAAAATAAGCGTCATAAGTATGGTATGAAGTTATACATGCTGACAGAGCCTAATGGACTTATTTTGAAATTTCGTGTCTACGAAGGTGCGACAGATGTTTATGGTGGAAGCGGACATACTGAAAAGATTGTTTTACATTTATTGGAGGAAAAATTGGGTGTGGGACATGCTGTTTATCTAGACAATTTTTACAATAGTGTTAATTTAGCTAGGAAATTACTTCAACAAAATACATACTGCACTGGTACGCTGAGAGCTGAGAGGAAAGATAATCCGAAAGAGGTAATGAGTGCAAACTTAAAACGTGGTGAGAATAAATCTATGTTTTGCAATGGAGTGCATGTCGGAAAATGGCGCGATAAACGCAATGTTCAATACATTTCAACAGAATTTGGAAGCGAAATGGGCATTTTTAAAAACAAAAGAAATCAAGAATCTGAAAAAACCTTCCGCAATCATTGGATATAATGCTTTTATGTCCGGTATAGATAGACAGGATCAAATGATGGCATATTATCCTTGCAGCCGTAAAACCATTCGGTGGTACAAAAAGTTATTCATGCATGTGCTGCAAATGAGCATGTCTGACCAGTTACGATTATATGACTTCCGATTGGATGTCATAAGAAATTTACTAGCCAGACGACCAATTACTAATTTGCCGCAAATTCCTCCAGGCCAAATAAATGTCCACAGCATTAGCAAAGTAGAAAAAAATGTTAGTGAAAAAAAAGGAACTAAAGAAACAAAACGGGTAAGCAGAAAGGAATGCAAAGAATGCAGGAAAAATAAAATAAGAAAGCAAACAGTGTATGAATGCAAAATGAGCCCTGGACAACCAGGTTTTTGCCTTAATTGCTTTGAGGATTACCATAAAAATGTACAAAAATGATTTAGAAATAAATGTTTTGAGTTCATGAGTTCGATTTATTATTTCTTTACTTATTTAATTGGACACTCCGATCGGAGTGTTCGGCATCTAGTAAAAATTTTCACTTGCAATGCCGATTACTCTGATCGGAGTGAAATTTTTTTTTTCTAATATTTTGAATGGCACATAAAAAAAACACATCCAAGACTCATTTTAATTCATATTTACCACAATAAAATAAAAATATTTGGAAAAATCTTACCGGCGTCAACCACAAACTCAAAAATATAGATCGGCAGTCAACCTGTTAAATGATTTAGTGTGAGATTTGGGTTTGGCTAAGGAAAAAAGCAGAATTGCTTGGTTCTAGGCTGAAAGAAAAACATTTATTGGAAGAACAAGAGATCAACAGTTTGCTCAGTTTTTCAAGTAGGAAGAGGATTTTTTTCCCTATTTTGAAATTTAATCGATGTGATATTGTGAAAGAACTGTGGGTGATACAAAAAAACTGATACCAGATACGGTTTCAGCACTTAAAATTACATAACACTTAGATCTATTAGTCTAAAAAGTTTTAACAAATATTTTTTCTGTTGTCCTGTGTTATTTGTCTAAGAATACTGACCTTTTCACGTAGAGTTAGTTTCTTGAGACGTACGGAGCCTGGTCGAATTTTATAGGAACCCGTTGATTTATACTGGTTCACAATGTACTGAACAGTAGCATACGACTTTTTTAACAGTTTCTTTCCACAAATCAATTATGATCTTTCAAGCTTGAAATGGAATTTCAGATTTTCCCTCGCTCATTTTTAATACTATTTTGAAAACCCAACGCAAAATTACTACAAGTGTCAGGTTATGGCCGAAAATTATTCATTTATTTTTAGTTTAGCCAGCAATAGATAGCTTGATAAAATGCAGCTGATTATAACCTGTTTTTTTTCAATGCAGTTCTTGAGTGTATTGAGACTTTTTTGACATTAATTTTGTTTACATTTTTATAACAATGATGTAACTTCTAAATAAAATGTTCCGTAGTTGTTTTTAATACTAATCCTCGTTGGTTAAGTTTCAAATATTAATTTAAACAGGTTTTCTCATAGTTCCAGTTAATTAGTTAAACATTAGAAAAATAATATAGAAAGCAGGTGGTGTATGAAGACTTTTTGGACTGACTGTATATATATATATATATATATATATATATATATATATATATATATATATATATATATATATATATATATATATATATATTGATAAATTAGTAAAAATCATTATAAATAATCAAAAATCTGCTCGACCTATCAATAAAGAAATCAAGAATGAAGATCTAAAAAAAATTATTGAGATTCCTTGAAAATTGTGCGACCCAGTCGTAGGCTTTATCAATTTACATACTTTTAGGAGGAAGCGTATACAGAACTTTTACTACCAATTTAAGTATAAAACTTTTGTATTTTTACTTTGTTACAGAGAACGGTATCCACAAACATCTATTTTTATTGGAAGTTTTTTCTGCCCTATTGATTCCTCAAAAACATAATAATTTTTTTCTTTTGCTAGTTGCTCCCTAAAACTCCATACAAAAATTCTAAACTTTGACGATAAAAAACTCGATAAGTTGCAGGAAAGGTCCCTCAGAAAAATAAATTCAGTGCGCATCTCTGACACTGATGGGTTTTGTTTACATTTTCTTAAAACTTCGATTACGAAGGACGATAGTAAAAATAAGGACACATTGTGTTCGGTGGGGTAGAACAGCCAAGAATATGTTACGAGAGTGTTATTAAGTTATCTACTAGCTGTGAAGGAAAACACACAGAGCTGTGAAAAAAAGAAAAAAGCGACTAAACCATCATTGGCTGCTTGATAACATATCTCGATCAAAAACATCACAAATTTTACTGATCTTCAAGGCGCTTGAAAGGGTAAGGCCCCTCCGAGTCACAGGAAAAAGGGCTAATTTCGGTAATTTTGTTCAAGAGTATAATAAAAGCAATCGAAAATTTATTTCAAATACGTTATTAAACAAATATTTAAGTGTACAAAAATATTTTTTCTGTCTTTTTAATTCAAAAGGGCCGCTTCAGAATCCAAGACGCTTTTAGCTTTTATGAGATGTCTGAAACGGACTAAACGATTGCTCCCGTAGATTTCAACCTAGCAGAAAAAAACAAAAATTTTTATTATAGTTATTATTAAGTTATAAATTTCCTTTTTTATAAACAATTTTTCGTGAAATTTTTGAGTGAAAAATGAACATTTTTTGTTAAACGTGCACAATTTTTCGAAAAAAAAAAAAACTGGTATTTTTAAATTTAGAGAGCTTAGAACAGGGGTGCTCAAACTTGAACTGCTGGCGATCTACCTCAATATTGTTAGACTACGATCGATCGACTCTGAGAGGCTGCAAGTAAGTGTGATGCAGGATTGTCGTCTAGGTAGGGTGTATCGTGGCATAGATATTAGTATATTTGTATCAGATGCTGTGGCTTTGAGATGTATATCTGATATAATCTGCACTAACTCATTTTCAACAGAACATGAGTCCATGTTAAACTGACTTGATATTTCAGTAGCTAATTCCTCAATGTTTTTACACGGAAAAGGATAACTCATAAATGATGCGATATTTGCCAATTTACTGAAATCATAAAAACGTATTTCGAATTGGCCCAAAATATTTGATAATTCTGCCTCATAAATATCATAATTCAACTGAGGAATCCTTGCTTTCAAAGACGGAACATTTTTCAGATCCTTTCTTTTCAGTTGATCTATCATAAGTTGCAATTTACTTTTGAATGCGTTTATTGCGCTAATCATCTCAATAATAGTTTTTCCTTTACCTTGAAGCTCCAAATTAATGGTGTTTAAATGCATTGTGATGTCTGTCAAAAATGCCAAATCAGTCAGCCATTTTCCGTTTTTCAGCATCTGAGTGTCATCACCTCTTTCGTCCAGAAAAGCTGTTATTTCGGGCAATAATTCTTGAAACCTTTCTAGGAATTTTCCGCGACTCAACCACCTGATGTCCGTGTGAAGAACTAAATCAGTGTGTTCAGCTGACTCACTATCTTCCAACTGCAATTTAAAGAGCCGTCGTTGCAAGCTACGTGCACGGATAGAATTCACAATTTTTATTGCAATGCCCATAATCTCCTCCATGTTTAGAACTTTTGAACACAAAACTTGTTGATGTATAATGTAATGGAAGGAGAAAAATGAAGGGAAATCATCATTAGCTCGACACAACGCCACAAAACCGTTTTTGTTTCCAGTCATTGCTGGTGCTCCATCGGTTATAATGCACACTAGTTTATATATTGGTAGCTTGTAATTTGTTACAAAAATGAAGAAAACGTCGTATATATCTTCGTCACGGGTCTTTCCTTTCAGAGGAATCATTGTCAAAAACTCTTCCTTAGCCGACATGTCATTGAATACCATTCGAATAAAAATACACAGCTGGGCAGTGTCTGTCATCCACCATCAATGGTTTCTTGTGTTTCGCCAATATATGAGATATTTTAAATGACGCGATCGTTGCAGCTTTTGATTGTTTGGCTGGTCTTGTGAACATGGTTTGTTCTTTTTTCAAACAAGTTATCAAATCACGTACTTTTCGTTTTCTTAATTCACTCTGTGACGGAAAATCCTTTTCATAGTTTTTATGAACCGTTTTATGATGCCTCTCTAAGTTCCCACGCTTAGGTATTGCAACTGACGCACGGCAAATGAGACAAATGCACTTATCCTTTACCATACAAAAGAAAAATTCTTCCTCTCAATCGTTATTAAAATGATAAGTTTTACTTTTCTTCGCCGCACTCATTTTGGACTATTGATTAATAAACTTTGTATCGATGTATCGCCTTCAAGTTACAACTCAGACTGACTCCTATTCCTGCAGGCGCAACATTTATATCGGCGCGAACGAAGTCTCGAATGTTCCCGTCAAACACGCCGCCCGAAGTTTCTAGAAAAATCGGCGGGAATCAAAAACGCGGCTTTTCTTTGACAAATACCGCGCGTTCCTTTGATAAAGCCGCCTTTTGCTGCTAGCAGGGGGTTATTACGATAAAAGAAAGTGATGAGGGGGTTATTCTGGCCGAATTGTGGATCGAATAAATTTTAGTAGTTTTTTCATTACATTTTGTTTTAGTTACCTAAAACAAAATCTGTGAATAGTTCTATATCGGAATTTTTTTCTCGAGATCGACTCAAAAAGCACTCGCGATCGACCGTTTGAGCACCCCTGCTATAAACGAATGATAGGAAAATGCAGTGGCATGTGTTTGATGAGGGATGAACAGCGCGCAACGAGTGCCTTATTTTGTTTCACAATTTTGAGAAATTGCGCTTTTAACGTACCATCTTTATGTTTGAGATTTTTGTCTCTTATCCGTTGAAGAATATTGGCTTTCTTCCATGAATTTTTCGAGAGTTGTTCTAATAATCGAGAATGGTATGGGGCATTGTCTAATACTATAATTGATTCTGTTGGTATACATTCAATAATTTGTTGAAAGTAGTCCTCAGAAACATCGGCCGTCATCTCCTCATGGTAATCTTTAGTTGACTATGATCGAAATCCGTTTTCACTACCAATATGTGCTGTAATTAGCCTGCGACCTTTTCCTGAAGGGGTTTGTAATCCGGCAGACCAACCTTCCATAAAAGCTTGTTTGGCACTCTTAATGGTTTTGTCAGAATTTTTTCCTTGTATATCCATCATTAACCCAAGTATCATCTAAATAAAAAATTTTTTTTTCTTCGGCTCGAAATTTTCTGATTGCTCGTAGATATTCTCTTCTCTAACAAATTATTTCTTTTTTATTGATAAAAACAGATTTTCTATCGTGTTTTTCCCAACGAAAATTCAGGTTGTGAAGGATTTTCTATAATTTCCATTTTTTAAAGTCTGGTAAGTCCTGGTCTTCTCTAATTTCTTGCTAAACTTTATGTAGTGTGAGTACTTCTTTCTTAATAAAAAAAAATGGAGTGCTTTTCTTCTTATTGCGTTTTTAAGTCTTCATCGACCTATTTTAGAAATCTATAAATAGTTGCTGGTCCAACTCCCGTCATGTTGGCACAGGTTTCCACAATTTCACGGACTTAGCTTGTTGGCTGTTGATACACTAGGGCAGGGGTGCTCAAACTTGAACTGCTGGCGATCTACCTCAATATTGTTAGACTACGATCGATCGACTCTGAGAGGCTGCAAGTAAGTGTGATGCAGGATTGTCGTCTAGGTAGGGTGTATCGTGGCATAGATATTAGTTTTCCGTACAATATGCCTTTTTTTAGTCAAGGTAAGTGTAGGTCTGCTCTAAAATGTCAATGAAAAAAAACTCATAATTATTCAAAATTGCGAGTTTATTGGTTCTTACAAAACAAACGAGTTCTAGTGTCTAAACTTAACTAAAGAGTGACTTTGGATGTTGAAGCGTGGCACTGCATGTCCTCAGCATACTTTTCATAAGACGGTACGTAATTACCGAGTGCTAATCGCAAGCATGATGACATATGTTCGTCAGTTAGTCGATTGCCATATTTTGACTTAATTATCTTCATTTCAGAAAATGCAGACTCGCACAAGTAAGTTGACCCAAACATTGCCGTCAGTTGAAGGGCGATTTGCCTTAGATTCGGCTATTTATCTTCAGATATAAAACACCAGAATTTTGTATCAGATGCTGTGGCTTTGAGATGTATATCTGATATAATCTGCACTAACTCATTTTCAACAGAACATGAGTCCATGTTAAACTGACTTGCTATTTCAGTAGCTAACTCCTAAATGTTTTTTACCGAAAAAGGATAACTCATAAATGATGCGATATTTGCCAATTTACTGAAATCATAAAAAACGTATTTCGAATTGGCTCAAAATATTTGATAATTCTGCCTCATAAATATCATAATTCAACTGAGTAATCCTTGTTTTCAAAGACGGAAAATTTTTCAGATCCTTTTTTTTCAGTTGATCTATCATAAGTTGCAATTTACTTTTGAATGCGTTTATTGCGCTAATCATCTCAATAATAGTTTTTCCTTCACCTTGAAGCTCCAAATTAATGATGTTTAAATGCATTGTGATGTCTGTCAAAAATGCCAAATCAGTCACCCATTTTCCGTTTTTTTCAGCATCTGAGTGTGATCACTTCTTTCGTCCAGAAAAGCTGTTATTTCGGGCAATAATTCTTGAAACCTTTCTAGGAATTTTCCGCGACTCAACCACCTGACGTCCGTGTGAAGAACTAAATCAGTGTGTGTTCAGCTGACTCACAATCTTCCAACTGCAATTTAAAGAGCCGTCATTGCAAGCTACGGGCACGGATAGAATTCACAATTCTTATTGCAATGCCCATAATCTCCTCCATGTTTAGAACTTTTGAACACAAAACTTGTTGATGTATAATGCAATGAAAGGAGAAAAATTAAGGGAAATCATCATTAGCTCGACACAATGCCACAAAACCGTTTTCGTTTCCAGTCATTGCTGGTGCTCCATCGGTTGTAATGCACACTAGTTTATATATTGGTAGCTTGTAGTTTGTAACAAAATTGAAGAAAACGTCATATATATCTTCGCCACGGGTCTTTCCTTTCAGAGGAATCATTGTCAAAAACTCATCCTTAGCCGACATATCATTGAATACCATTCGAATAAAAATACACAGCTGGACAGTGTCTGTCATATCGGTGGATTCGTCGAACTGTAAAGAAATGTATGTACATTCCATGATATCATGTTTTAGTTTATCTGCTATGTCCTGACTCATGACTTCAACACGCCTTGTGACAGTCGGACGAGATAACTGAAGTTCTCTAATAGCAGACATAATCTCTGTTTTATTTTTAAAATCTCCAAATAAAGTCTCACCCGCTTCAATAAATGCTTCCTTCACAACCAATCCATCATCAAATGGTTTCTTGTGTTTCGCCAATATATGAGATATTTTAAATGACGCGATCGTTGCAGCTTTTGATTGTTTGGCTGGTCTTGTGAACATGGTTTGTTCTTTTTTCAAACAAGTTATCAAATCACGTACTTTTCGTTTTCTTAATTCACTCTGTGACGGAAAATCCTTTTCATAGTTTTTATGAACCGTTTTATGATGCCTCTCTAAGTTCCCACGCTTAGGTATTGCAACTGACGCACGGCAAATGAGACAAATGCACTTATCCTTTACCATACAAAAGAAAAATTCTTCCTCCCAATCGTTATTAAAATGTTTAAAAAGTTTTACTTTTCTTCGCCGCACTCATTTTGGACTATTTATTAATAAACTTTGTATCGATGTATCGCCTTCAAGTTACAACTCAGACTGACTCCTATTCCTGCAGGCGCAACATTTATATCGGCGCGAACGAAGTCTCGAATGTTCCCGTCAAACACGCCGCCCGAAGTTTCTAGAAAAATCGGCGGGAATCAAAAACGCGGCTTTTCTTTGACAAATACCGCGCGTTCCTTTGATAAAGCCGCCTTTTGCCGCTAGCAGGGGGTTATTACGATAAAAGAAAGTGATGAGGGAGTTATTCTGGCCTAATTGTGGATCGAATAAATTTTAGTAGTTTATTCATTACATTTTGTTTTAGTTACCTAAAACAAAATCTGTGAATAGTTCTATATCGCAATTTTTTTCTCGAGATCGACTCAAAAAGCATCGACCGTTTGAGCACCCCTGCACTAGGGCACCGTGGACGTTAATTACCATTGTTTTTCTCACAGGGAAAATGCAGCTTTACAGACTCCGCGAAGTTTGACCGTGGCAAAACTGAAAGTTGAAGCAATCTCTGTTCTGATTTGAACTAAGCATATTATAGGTTTTGGCTTTATTTTTTTACTTACACAGAATATTTTTATTGTATAATTAGGTACTTAGGCAGCTATCTACCGATAAGTACTTTGGTTGATTATATTCCAATAACTGCTAAAATCCGAAATAATTTCATTGTACCTATTGTCATTAAGCTTTATAACTCTGTAGATTTCTATTTCTTAAGAATTGCTAATTGTACTCGTTTATCATACAAATAAGATTTTTAGTTTCATCATTTACTCATTAAAATACACTTTGAAATGCGTTTATTTCTATACCTTAATGTAAAGTTTAGAAGGCATGTAATAAAATGTTTTTTAGAAAAAGGTCGCACTGTCGTATAGAGATAGAAAATAAAGGTGATTAAAAGTAAAAATGCAAATAATTGGTAGAGAAATTTCGGACGCTTATGGTTTATGACATTTTTAATGTTTATAACCCATGTTGTGTGCTATCAACTCCAAACAAACGGACTTCAACCAATAAACTAAACTTTTCAAATTCAAAAAATAGAAGGCCAAACATTATAGGTCATCAAAATTACCACACACCCCTAAAATTAGCATTTTTGTAGAGCATATCAAAGTTCAATTCGAACCGACATTAAAATTCCATTCATAATTTCTCTCCAAATGCCAAAACGAGTTACCTGTAAATTATGCAATCCGATGCGCATACAGTATTCAATGACATCGCAGTTGTGTTTTGTTTTATTTCATTGTTTGTTTCTTTTGCCGAGAGTCTTAAGTCATCTTGTTTTCATCAGCCACGTCCATTTTAGGAACTGACGGATTTATGAATGAATGAAATTATCTTCTTAGAGTTCCTACTTGGTGTTTTCATATTGATTAAAATGATTATTTACTATCCGGTATCGTTATTGTGTTGCCTTTTATTTACGTTTTCCTTTTTTGGATCAAGAATTTTTAAATGGAATGTCTTACTCTGAGTGTTCTGTGGTTTGATGTGAGAAAATCATAATTATTAATAATCACTTGATTTTATTTGTTTACTAGTATTTGCCCTGGGCTTCGATTTGCATTATTTAAGTAATAACAATTTTGTTTTCAGAGCTTTTATGATATAATATATCACTAATCCCGCTTGTTCACGTGAACAAGCGGGATTTAAACGGGGATACAGCACTTTGGACCATCTTCAAACAATTAGATTACTAATGGAAAAAGCGAAGGTCCCCTTGTGGATAGCAATGGTTGACTACGAAAAAGCACTTGATTCGGATAGAGGTATGAGCAGTCCTTAAAGCCTGTCCCAAAATATAAGATCCTGATTTTTGCCGTTTTAAGTGGGCAATATAAAAATTCTGACCTTTTGTTTATGATAGGTTGCAGAGATGGACTTAAGAATTTTATTCATTAATGCAAATAAATAAAATTATAAGTGTTTTTGGAGATGTTTATTTATAGATGCGTGTAGAAACAAATGGATAAGAAGTACAAATATACAGTTTGAATGAATGAAGTTTACAAGAGGGGACATATTGTATAAATAAAAATATATTTTAACTTAAGCCTGATTCGGTTTCACTATCATTGTCATCAGCTGAGGTAATTATCAGTGGTTTTATTTACATAAATATATGAATCTTCAACTTTAACAACGTGCTGAATGGAATTCTTCCAGCTTTCACAAGGTATATCGTTTATAACTTTTTTTTACTAATTCAACCACTGACACCCTTAAAGTAGGAAAAACATTTTGTGCCCTTATTTTTGATTTAACTTGATGCCAAATATGTTGGATTAAACACACAATTATACGGAGGAAGCCGCAAAACAGGTGTCCCATTTTCTCAGCCACACTATCACAAACATATTTCTTTTTCAATTTATAGTATTTCAAAACTTCCAAAAGATCACTTTTTTTATAACTAAAGTCAAAATAAATATCATTTTCTAACATATATTCCTGTATTTCCGATTTGGTGTTGGCTGTATTTGGAACGTTATTTAGTAGGCGACTATGGTAACTTACATTGTCCATAACTATAACACTCTATTCGGGAACATTTCGCAAAAGGGAATTTTGAAACCAATTTTCAAAAAGTTCTGCGTTCGTGTCTTCGTGATAGTCCAAACTAGAATGTTTTTTGCAGATAATAGTAGACAATTTGAAACCCAGCCCTTTTCTGATCCAGCATGCAAAATGGTTATTCGTTTGCCTTTATTTGAAGGTGCGTTAGTCTGACATTTTGTACTGCTGTCAGCTTACCCTTTTTGCACAGTGTCATGGGTATCGAACCATGTTTCGTCAAGGTAAATTATTGGCCAATTCTCTGATCGATAGTTTTTAATTTCTTGTAAATAAGTATGCCGCAAGATTTGTAATCTTTGTGACTCCATCACTACTTGCCTTTTATTGATTTTTCGGAACGTGAATCCCATTTTTAATGGAAATCTGTGAAGGGTTAATCGGCCACAATGTATATTGGTTCCGTCCTGCACCAGTCTTAATTTTATTTTGTCTAGCGTCAGCACCAACTGCTCTTCATACATAGAATATATTTTTCTCCTGATGACGTCTTTTTTACAACCGTCTACATGATACATTTGAAAATCTTTCCGTTTTTTTCTGTTCCTGAGTGGTGGTTTTCCTACAATACCCTTAATCATAGAAATTGGGGTTTTTGTTAGTTCACTGGTTCACTTTGTTTACTCAAATTTCTTTTTACCAAACTGATGTAAAATTTTTTCACTATTTGTTTAGCGTCAAGTAATAAATGTTTCCTCTTGCGATAGCCACTATTGCAGTTTTCCCATGGACGCCACATATTTAAAATAGAACCGTTACGTTGTAAGTAAAATTAAAAATAAAAATAATAAAAAGTATCTTTCGAATCCTAATGGGGACCTGTGGTCATTAGGCCTATATTATCAAATACATAAAGGGCTCCAAACCGGGTTGCCAGGTATTAAATATATAAGTAAAAATAGATCCAATATGATTGCAGGTGCAAGTGAGGGCGGTATACAAAACAGGTAAAATAAAAATGCGTTTATCGTAATACCTGGCAACTATGCACAAAACCTTAATAGGGTTGTTTATTGCCTCATTGGAAAAGCAAAAAGGCAGAATCTTATATCTTGAGATTTACTTTATGTAATAAAATATTTTTTAGAAAAAGGTCGCACTGTTGTATAGAGACAGAAAATAAAGGTGATTAAATGTAAAAATGCAAAAAATTGGTAGAGAAATTTCGGATGCTTATGCCATGTTGTGTGCTATCAACTCCAAACAAACGGACTTTAACCAATAAACTAAACTCTTCAAATACAAAAAATAGAAGGCTATACATTATAGGTCATCAAAATTACCACACACCCCTAAAATTAGCATTTTTGTAGAGCATATAAAAGTTCAATTCGAACCGACATTAAAATTCCATTCCTAATTTCTCTCTAAATGCCAAAACGAGTTACCTGTAAATTATGCAATCCGATGCGCATACAGTATTCAGTGACATCACAGTTGTGTTTTGTTTTTATTTCATTGTTTGTTTCTTTTGCCGAGAGTCTTAAGTCATCTTGTTTTCGTCAGCCACATCCATTTTAGGAACTGACGGATTTATGAATGAATGAAGATATCTTCTTAGAGTACCTACTTGGTGTTTTCATATTGATTAAAATGATTATTTACTATCCGGTATCGTTATTGTGTTGCCTTTTATTTATGGTTTCCTTTTTTGGTTCAAGGATTTTTAAATGGAATGTCTTACTCTGAGTGTTCTGTGGTTTGATGTGAGGTAATCATAATTATTAATATTTACTTGATTTTATTTGTTTACTAGTATTTACCCGGGACTCCGATTTGCATTATTTAAGTAATAACAGTTTTGTTTTCAGCGCTTTTACGATACAATATATCACTAATCCCGCTTGTTCACGTGAACAAGCTAGATTTAAACTGAGATACAGCACTTTGGACCATCTTCAAACAATTAGATTACTAGTAAAAAAAGCAAAGATCCCCTTGTGGTTAGCAATAGTTGACTACGAAAAAGCACTTGATTCGGTAGAGGTATGAGCAGTCCTTAAAGCCTTAAGTACCAGAGTAGAATCGATGAAAGATACACAACTCTTCTTGAATACATATATTTATGTTGACTCTAGAAGACATGTTCAAATTGTTAAAGTGGGAAAATAAGGGAATACTAATGGACGGTGAACGATTAAATCACTTGAGGTTCGCAGATGACGTTACTCTGATCGCCAATAGAAAAGAAGAATTACAAGAAATGCTAATCCGATTTAATAACAAGTCTCTAGAAATAGATCTCAAAATAAACTTCACCAAAACTAAATATTTGAACAACAAAAGGGAAGATAACAGCTAGGAACTATTAATAGAAGGTGAAAGAATAGGAAAGATACAAACATTTATTTGTCTAGGATAAAAAATCGAAATATCAAGCAATAACTTATTCCCGTATTCCTAACATAGAGATATAAAGAAGATCAAAAGTGACAGATGTAATACAACGAATATGTATATTAATACATTGAATGGGGGCCTAGAGAACATAAAAGATGCAGAGGTAGACCACAGACAAGATGGATGAACGACATAAAAAGATTAGCAGGACCTGATTGGGTGTAAAAAAGCAAACAACAGAGCTCATTGGAGACAACTTGGTGAGGCTTACATCCGACTATGAATGGAATAAGCTAATGATGGTGATGATGATGATGATATCATTATTGCCAACAAAAATAATTTTTGTGGGAGGACCTAATCAATTATAATGAAATAATGGATCAAATTCCTGCTGGATAATTTGGTGAGAGATGACGAAAATTCATGAAAATTGAATCAGTCGTTTTCGAGTTACAAAATGAGAGGGGTTTACCAATGGAAAGAAGTGTTTCCTTGTAGATCCGGGATAACATGTATTGATTAATGGACTAGAAACTTGTGGACGTTTATTAAAGTATCATTTGGCATTATTGATTCTTAATGGTCAGTGACTATCAATAAACTGAGGGTTTGTGAGGTTTGAGTGCTCTAGGCTAACAAGGATGGACTCGCCATTATTAGAAGGCTGTGGACTGCTGAGGCATTGGTTTTTTGTTTTGTTAGGCATTTTTATATAGTTGGAGGCTTGTCGAAAAAATGTTGCAAACGAAAGTTGCAGGGTTTAAGGGGGACATACAATAGTAGTAAGAAATGAATGGCGTTTTCAAGATCAAATCAAGGTCAACTTATTTTTTTTAAATAGAAACCAGTATATATTTTTGAGATTTCTTGAAAATACTTTTTTTGAAAATGTCAATTTTTTATGGTACTTAGCAAAAAAGGAAACAATTTCTAAACATATTTAACTATTTAGTTAATATTTTTAGAGCGACTAAAATGTATCTTCTTTTTTCAGTACATATCATAAAAATTGCTAATAATAAAAGATTCTTGTAGAATTTTTCTGTTTGTTAATGATGATAAGTAATTTTTTTCCCATAATAATTAAAAAGTAGGATAAAAAAGTGCATCAATTTTTTTTTAATCCTAAAAGATTCCTTGTTTAAATTTAAGCATATTTTGCCTCTTGCATTTTTTCTTAAAAGTTGATGATTTTTGTGTTAAAAAGTTTAGAAATTGTTTTCTTTTTTTGTGGAGTACCACAAAAAATTGACATTTTCAGAAAAAGTGTTTCCATCAAAAGTTTCTTATTTTTTCATGTAGAATACGAATCTGTAAAAAATATTGGTTTCTATTTACAAAAAATTGAGATGACCTTGATTTGACCTTGAAAACGCTACTCACGGCCAAATTTCTTAATTCCATTGTATGTCCCCGTTTGAACCCTGCAACTTTTGTTTTAAACATTTTTTTTCCACAAAGCTGATTTTTCGAGTTATTCGTGTGTGTATGTATATATATATATATATATATATATATATATATATATATATATATATATATATATATATATATATATATACGAGGCTGGTTTGAAAAGTCCGTGCAAAAATAAAAACTACTTATGCGTTTGGGGTAAACCTTTTTTATTGTTCGACATAGTCTCCGTTTAGGCTTATACACTTCGTCCAACGATGTTCTAGTTTGTTGATCCCTTCCGAATAATAGGATTTGTCCAAGTCTGCAAAATATCCATTAGTGTCTGCAATCACCGCCTCGTTTGAATAAAATCTTTGTCCCGCCAGCCATTTCTTCAAATTGGGGAACAAATAGTAGTCCGAGGGAGCCAAGTCTGGAGAATAGGGGGGATGTGAAACGAGTTGGAATCCTGTTTCCATTAATTTTGCGACCACAACTGCTGAGGTGTGTGCTGGTGCGTTGTCGTGATGAAAAAGGACTTTCTTGTGGGCCAATCGCGGGCGTTTTTCTTGCAGCTCGGTTTTCAAACGGTCCAATAACGATGAATAATATTCACCTGTAATAGTTTTACCCTTTTCCAGATAGTCGATGAGGATTATCCCTTGCGAATCCCAAAAGACAGTCGCCGGCCGAAGGAACGGACTTCGCCTTTTTTGGTACAGATTCCCCCTTGGTAACCCATTGTTTAAATTGTTGTTTGGTCTCAGGAGTATAGTAATGTATCCATGTTTCATCCACAGTGACGAAACGACGCTTAAAGTCCTCCGGATTCTTCTGGAACAGCTGCAAACCATCCTTGCAACACTTCACACGATTCCGTTTTTGGTCAAGCGTGAGCAATCGCGGCACCAATCTTGCGGATAGCTTTCTCATCTCCAAATGTTTATGCAAAATATTATGTACCCATTCAGTCGAGATGCCCACAGCACTAGCAATCTCACGCACCTTAACTCTTCTGTCATCCATCACCATATCATGGATTTGATCAATGATTTCTGGAGTCGTAACCTCCACAGGCCGTCCAGAACGTTCAGCGTCACTTGTGCCCATATGGCCAGTCCGAAAATTTTGAAACCACTTATAAACTGTTCTAATCGAAGATGCAGAGTCACCATAATGTTTATCAAGCTTCTCTTTAGGGTCCTGAGGCGTTTTGCCTTTCATAAAGTAATGTTTAATCACCACACGAAATTCTTTTTCGTCCATTTCTTGAAAATCACTCGACTTCCTTGATTCACATGAATGCCAAACACAAAGAAATAGACCGATATGGCTGAAACTTGGTGTGCGTTCATTCAAGAGATGCTACTAACTAAACATTACCTCGATACGCGCCGGTGGTGCCATCTCTCGGACTTTGCACGGACTTTTCAAACCAGCCTCGTATATATATATATATATATATATATATATATATATATATATATATATATATTATATATATATATATATATATATATATTATATATATATATATATATATATATATATATTATATATATATATATATATATATATATATATATATATATATATATATATATATATTATATATATATATATATATATATATATATATATATATATATATATATATATATATATATATATATATATATATATATATATATATATATATATATATATATATATATATATATATAATATATATATATATATATATATATATATATATATATATATATAATAATATATATAATATATATATATATATATATATATATATATATATATATATATATATATATATATATATATATATATATATATATATATGTGTGTGTGTGTGTGTGTGTGTGTGTGTGTGTTTTGACGGATGTTTTCACGGGGTGTAATATGATAACTGTGTGTCTTGGGTTTCCCGTGTAGGCTGGATATCCTGAGAAGGATTGTTTAACAGCTGACGTTTCAATGGGATCTCACCCATCTTTTTCAAAGCTTACGTGATGGAATCTCGAAGTAGACTGAGCTTTGCGGTTCGATTGCGTCTGGTTACATACGCAACAGGAGCGTTCTTATTGGTTTGTTGGGATTTTCCAATCGCGTGCGTCTGACTGCGTGTTATTCTGGCTGGTGTTTTTTGTATTGTTTCTGCTTCAGGCTCTGTGTTGTTTTTTGGCTTAATTCTGCACTTGGTAAGAATATTTTTCCAAGTAGTTGGTAAACGTTGACTGTCGCCTCGGTTGTTGACATTGATGTGCCTTTTTTCTATTTCTATAGCTTCTCTTACTATTCTTGTGGACAGGTTGTTACTTCTTGCTAAAGTCCTCGTTTTAGCAAAATTGATTTTATGTCCTGTCTTGGCGCTGGCTTGTGTCAAACATTTACTGCCAAGTAACGACTTAAGGCGTCAAAAAATGATTTATTGACGAAAACGTTTATTGCTGCATTTTGTGAAACTGCAATTTGAGAGTAATATCATAATAGTACATTCAACAGAAATTGAAAGAATCAATTTGTTAATGATGATTGACTACGGAGACCCTAGGAGAACACAACAGGAAGTGTGTGATATTTTTAAGAAGAGGTGCTGTAGAATGGACGCCAGGAGTCCTGACTTTACGTCATTCGATTTTTTTTACGGGGTCATTTGAAAACTAAAGTGTACCGATGTCAACCTGAAACTGTACAAGATTTACAACAAAGAACTCAATATGAAGTAGCACAGATTACCCCGGATTCTCTGCAAAACTCTGTTCAGGCTGTTTATGACAGATTGGATCATTGCCTCGCTGTTAATGGTAGTCATTTTGAGCAATCGTTACCTTAAAAATAATCCTAGAGTATTTAGTTTGTCTTTTTTTTATTATAAATTTCAAATGACAATAATTCCAAAACAGTTCAATTTAGACATATGGTATGTTAGACAAATAATATCTAGACTTCTCAGCAGGACTCAAAAACAAAATAATATACAGGGCTTTCCTTTTAAAAAAATCAAGATGGCGTAATCTCTTCGAACTGACAGTTTAAAACATTTTATTGTCAACGTCGGTATGTGCCTGTAACACCCTATAACTTTTATTTAAACATTTTTTTTGATTCATTGATTAATAAATGGAATCATTATTCCATACATATGGAACATCCTGTATGTATATATATATATATATATATATATATATATATATATATATATATATATATATATACAGTCCCTGGCCAAATTATTAGACGCACTGTATTTTTTTTAGTAATTTTATGTTTCTTAAGAACATGCAATAATGGTATATTTAAACTACAATATTATTGATTTTTATTTAAAAGAATTGTTGTAGACTACATATTTGTATTTATTTTTAACATATGGCAACACTGTGTTGACAAAGTGATACATGAACGTAAATAAGTACAAACCTGTATCAGTCGCGATCGGAATCGAGTCAGGTACGGACGTGTTTCTGTGGCTTTATGGACTGTGATTGTTTGTTTAACAGTTTTTTATACTACTCAGTTATTAGTTTATTTTGTATGCAGTGTTTTAAAAAAGTAATTGGACTATTTTCATTATGGGTAGAAAAGGCGATCTTGCACCACGTAAAAAAGCTGAAGTGAAGGCCCTTGTGATTGCGAAAACATTTACAAACCGAGAAATATCACGAAGATTGGAGGTTTCTGAAGCTAGTGTACGACGCATAAAAAAGAAAATTGAGTCAGGGAAGGAATTAAGCCCGAAAAGAAAGAAAAGATGCGGTAGAAAACCAATTTTCACTCCACGGTCAGAGAGATGTTTGAAGAAAATTTGTGTAGAAAACAGATTTGCTACCACAAAGGTAATAAAATCACAACTCCAGGATGCTAGCGTAAATGCTTCTGAGCGCACTGTTCGAAGAAAATTGAAAGAATTAGATTTTAAGGCCTGTCGCCCCGCCAGGAAGCCCAAGTTAACAGCTGCAATGAAAGCAAAGCGCCTGAAGTGGGCCAAACAATGGCAAGACAAAGATGTGGACTTCTGGAGATCGGTAAGATACAGCAATTTAATCAATAATTGATACATTATTATCATTTTCAGTTAAATAAAGCAAATAAACATGGAAGTTTATATATTTTTCCTATTTTTGACAGGTCTGCTTCAGTGACGAAAGCACATTCGAAATTTTGCAGAATAAAGCTCAGTATGTGCGTCGTCGTCATGGAGAAAAGTTTCATCCTGATTGTGTCGTCCCGACGGTTAAACATCCCACCAAAGTGATGATTTGGTCAGTCATCAGCGGCAAGGGCACTGGACGTCTGTACGTCGTCAAAGGAATAATGAGGCAAGATCAGTACAAAGAAGTATTACAAAATCGGTTGATTCCGCAGCTCAGAGAATGGTTTCCAAATGGGGAACCATTCACTTTCATGCAAGATGGAGCTCCCTGCCACACTGCTCGGTCTGTTAAAGCTTTTTTGGCAGAAAAAATATCCCTCTGTTGGATTGGCCTCATTGAAAATGTGTGGGAGCTGATGAAAAGAGAAGTGGCTAAAGATGTGATTACCAACAAAACCCAGCTCCTAGAAAAGATTATTCATGTGTGGAATCATCATCCTCAAATGCAGGAGACAGTACAATCTTGCATTTTTTTTTTTTTTTTTATTGGTCTAGCACACGTGCTGCAGGGAAGTCCCTAAAGCGCTCCAGGAGCGGCACGAGTGCAGTGGGTCTAGGCGGCGAGTGATTCCCTTCTCAGTGGTTTCTTTGTCAGGACTTGTGCTTTTATCAAAGCAACGCATGGTGTGTTCGTTTAAATTGATAGCATGCCGCGCAGAATTAAAGCTTTGATAGCGGCTAAAGGTGGCTCAACTAAATATTGACTTTTACTAACATTAATTTCACTTTTCTTTAAAACTTAATAAACTTATGCTTTTCTAAATTAATGCTGTTTTATTTATGTCAAATAAATAGGTAATTGATTGGATAATATAAAAATAAAAAACAAATCAATTTAAAATAATAAAACGGTACAATATCACTCGGTAATTAATATTTTACATGAAATCTTGCAGTGCGTCTAATAATTTGGCCAGGGACTGTATATATATTTATCTATATATATATATATATATATATATATATATATATATATATATATATATATATATATATATATATATATGTAATGTGTGTGTAGATATATATCTTAATCTAAAAAATTCTCAGCATTTAAAGCAATATAAGAAACTACATTAAAAACGTATTAACGTAGAAAATATTTCAAGTACCAGTCAGGTGCAAGCAAGCAAGTTCGAGGCCATTGATTCGAGAAACTGAAGAGTGAAGACCGAGACAAGCGGATGAACTGATAGACATGCCAGACGTCTGTTACGGCGATCGACTAGACTAATAGTAATTTTTTATTTTCAATCTTCTCTAGTTAAGACAGGAGGTACTTTTTTGCTTTGGAATTTTGACAAGGCATGACGTTTTGTGTTCTCCAATATAACTGCACAATATTCAATCAAGCAGTGGTAATTAGAGATTCCATCTTTTTTATTATAATTTTTAACGAGATGGTCAACATATTTTATACTTTTCCTTGATGTTACATAAAGTAAGTTATTCGTTAGGCAATTTTGAATTTTCCCATAACTGATTTGTTTTTTTCATTGACTTTTAAAGATTTCAAAGCCAGGTTATGTTCAACTCTAGAGTACATTTTATTTTTGTTAGTGATTAATTTTAAATAATCAGTTAAACATTTTCAAGTTTAGCTCAAGATTTCTAGGTTGTTGGAGGATGATAAAAGCAGTATTATTCTACGTACTGAATAAATTAATAATAATAATAATAATAATCCCAATCCCCATCCCCCCAATCCCATAGACCCAACTATTACAGAAGACAGATGCAGAAAATGCCACCAGCAGAAAGAAACGATCGAACACATAACAAGCGGATGTAAAATATTAGCCGGAACGGAATACACAGCCAGACATGACTCAGCGGCAAAAGTAGTTCACCCAGCACTAGCCACAACATACAAGCTCATAGAAAACACAGATCCCTACTACAAATACACACCAACATCCGTACTTGAGAATAAAGATTACAAACTCTACTGGGACATCAGTATCCATACAGATAAAACAGTCTCCGCCAATAGACCAGATATTACTTTTCAGTGCAAAAAAGAAAAAGTCACCAATCTAATTGACATAGCTATCCCCAACGACACAAACATCCAAACGAAATACACAGAAAAAATTTCCAAATACACAGACCTTGCAACGGAAATAAAAAGGCTATGGAAACAAGAAAAAGTCATCATTGTCCCCCTCATTATATCAGCCACAGGCCTTACACCAACAACATTCACACCACACTTAGTACAATTAGGACTCAACACAAACATACACAAAAACATTCAGAAGTCAGTGATTTTGAAAACATGTAACATTGTCAGGTCATTCCTTAATACACAACGGTAATGCGTTTGTGCTGACTTGGTTTGCGCCCGTCAGCCAAACATGACCACATTGACCAGATGTGAGAAAGAAAAACAAAAAAAAAATAATAATAAACAATTTTATTCAAACTATGCAATATACAGTGAAAAGGACAGAATGCAGCTGAACAAAGATAAGAGAAAAAAAAAACTTAATTTAACTGAAGCAAAATATATGTCCATCTGTCTTTACATTTGCCCCTAGGCAGCAACACACTATCACATGCACAACCAAATAATAATACACAACCAAATTATATGATGCACAACCAAATAACAAACAAACAAAAAGAAATGTTATGTCAGTTACAGAAAGCCATGATTTAAGATTAGAAAACTTACATTTTTAGGAACAAGCAAATTCTTTAATTATTCTGCAATAACAAATGCTCTAGGTACTTTTTGAAACATTTGACTGATTTAGATTTCAGAATGTCCGGTAGGTTGTTACAACTTTTAACTAAATTGTGAGTAAAATACCTTTCAAATATGCTTGTTTTATGAAGGGGGGAGGGGCGTACGTAAGCCTCTCCTTCTAATATTTATATTATGAACGTCAGTCTTGAACGGAATTTTTTTTAAAAAGATACGTAAGTGACTTTGTGCAGATAATCTTATGATACAAGGTACAAATATCGTCTTGACTTCATTTCAATCCATTTAGCTTCCTTTAGTTTATAAGTAACTGGATTTCGTTTCTTTATACCGTAGCTAAACCGTAAACAATATTTCTGAATTTTTCGAATTCTTTTAGTATCTTCTGCAATCAAGCAGGAGCCGTAAACAACATCACAGTGGTTAAATATAGATAAAATGATAGAATCGCAAAGTATGAGTTTTAATTGAGTATTTAATAAATGTCTTGAGTTATAAAGACACCTAAGTAGACTCACTGTTCTCTTAATGCAAACCGACAAATCTTAAAGATTTTTAGCCTCAGATTAAGTTTCAAATGATGTTCCTCCGAAACTCTCTGTATAACCTCTAAATCCCATTTATCAGTCGACAACCGTCATGCACTGTATTCTCAGAAAAAGAGTAAAACAACTGAGTATCGTCATCGTACATCTGACAGTTACAGACTTTGAGAAATGACGGAAATAAATGGGTATAAATGCAGAATAGAATAGGGCCCAAAATGGATCCTTGCGGGACGCCTCTGATCACCCTTGGAGGTCCGAGAAAGATCCACTGATGACGATCTTTGAGATATAACTTAACAACGTCTTTGTCCAGACCTATAAACTTCAAGATATGAGTTAAAAATGAGTGGTCGAGCATGTCAAATGCTTTTGAATAATCGAGCAAGATTAAAATAGTACATTTATTTCTATCGATCTCTCTAAATATATGGTCGGTTACACTAAGAAGTGCAGTAGCAGAACTGTGTGATCGCCTAAAGCCAGACTGCACTGTAGGTAAAATATCATACTTTTCTATATATTCTACAAGTTGTGATTTTACAATATGTTCAAGAACTTTTGATAATACTGGAAGTATGCTTACAGGGCGTAAATCACTGTATGCCATTGGGTCAGTCTTAGGTAATGGTACAACATGCGCAGTTTTCCAGGCGGGTGGATATACTGACATCTCGATACAAAAGTTGACAATATGACAAATATATTTTACAATAATGGGACAGCAAAAAATAATAAAATCAATAGGAATATTATCAGAACCCACAGCTTTTGTCCTTATTCGACACAAAGCTTTTGAGATCTCGGTTTCAGTAACAGCACAAAGTTTTAAAGCAGTCTTATTTGAGTTATCAGTTCTGTAATAATCAGTGAAAACAATTATCTATTATCAAGAGATATTGAATGAAACAGAAGTGATGTTGCGTTGGACGTGTAGACTAATAAGAAGAGTTCAGGTTACGAGAGAGGGAAAGAGAGAGAATAAGGGTGGTAGGTGAAAGTTAAGAAGGCGATATATACAGAATTTCAAAGGGAGAAACCTGAGATAGAATTTTGAGAACTGGCCAGAAACATTAGTCGCACATAAAAGTGGGAAAAGACGAGAATATAGTATTATCTATAAGATAAGATAATAAAGATATAATTGGATATAAATTTAGAGAAGTTATGATAAAAGAATGTGTAAATATTCATTTATTTGTTTCATTTTATTTGCTCAATAGGATTTAGTTACAAAAAAAGTAATACGAATAATAATTGAAACAAATGAGTATTCTAAAACTAGAAATATGAGCAATATGCAACCTTTTTTAAGAATGCTCACTACCCATTGTGAAACCATCATATTAACTAACCAGTTGAGGGAAACCTTGTCTTAGTAATACTAATCAGTTGTCTTATGTTCATTTTCTCATCATTCGTTTTCTTTTTCAAAAACGAATATTTTATTACTGCTCGATATTCAGTTTTTTCCACTGTTGTAAAGTCACAAGAGTTATTCTATTTAAAGCTCTATTGAGGTAGCAGGGCGCACATAGCAGGATCCGACCGTACCTGGTGGAGAGTTTCCAGCATATTTATAGCCATCAAGAAAAAATTTATAGTGTCAAACAGGTTAGAGAATTAGACTCCCTTAGGCCTTTAGAAATCGTCCTGCTAGGGTACAAATTATTAGACTCTATATAATCATGTAAGTAGATTCCTTTGGGTCTTTGGAAGCGGTCCTGCTAATGCTATAAATCATTAGAGTATATATAATCATGTAAGTAGCTTGGGTTTTTGAAAGCGGTCCTGCTAATGTTATAAGTTGTAACAGTGTATGTAATCATGTAACTAGACTCCCTTAGGCCTTTAGGGGCGGTCCTGCTAATGCTATAAATTATTAGAGTGTATATAATCATGTAAGTAGACTCCTTTAGGCCTTTGAAAGCGGTCCTGCTAATGCTATAAGTTGTAACAGTGTATATAATCATGTAACTACGCTCCTTTAGGTTATATATTTTTTTAATTGGATAGCATATTCTTGTAGCATTTTTAATGCTATAAATTTTGGTCAAGTACAGTGGCGTGCAAAAGTTTCCGTCCAGTGACATTTTGTACTCTAATTTATTAAAAAAGAGGCTAATGATTTTTAATCATTATGAGATATGAGTATGAGATATAGGAAAAAAAAATAATATAGTAAAAGAATATTATTTATGTTTGTGAATATATTTATTATTATTATTCTTATATTTATATGTGCAAAAGATTCCGGCCACTTTGTACTACGAGAAAAATTATTAGTCCATATGCTCTATAATAGACTTAAATTATATTTTTATGTTAATATTTTGTAGCCTTACCCTTTGCAGCGATAACAGCCGCACAACGATGTGGCATTGACTCAATTAATCGATTAATACAAGCAGGTGAAATTGTATCCTATTCTTCCTTCTATGATTTGAATAATGCGGCTTTATTTGAATATGTACGCTTTCGAACTTGACGATCTAGCGTTTCCCATAAGTGTTCTATTGGGTTCAAGTCCGGTGATTGAGATGGCCAGCTTAAAACTCTCACATTTGAAGCAGAAAACCATTGTTTTAACAACTTGGATGTATGTTTGGGGTCATTATCCTGCTGAAATATCCAATTCTGCGGCAGTGTTTCTTTAGCATATGATAACAAATTGTTTTCTAAAATGTCCTTGTAATTATCAGCGTTCATATTTCCGTTGATCTTGATCAATGGACCGACTCCTTGTGCAGAGAAAATTGCCCAAACCATCACACTGCCTCCACCGTGTTTTACAGTAGGAATTTGGTACCGAACATCATTTCTCGTACCAATAGGACGTCGTACATGTTGTCTACCATCGCTTCCAAACAGATTAAATTTAGATTCGTCTGAGAAAGCTACTTTTTTCCAATCTTTGATTGTACAATTTAGGTGATCTTTGGCAAATCGTAATCGGGCCTTCTTATTCTTTTTTCTGATTCATGGTTTTTTAATACCTATACGGCCAAAAAGTCCCACATCATGTAGTCTTCGTGTCACAGTACTACGACTAATATTAGCTAGGTTTTCATCCTTTAGCTCCCGTGCAATTTCGGCAGCAGTTTTCTTGACATCCGCAGTTGATTTGCGTTTAATGATACGATCTACTTTTTTAGACGTTTTTCTTGGTCTTCCACTACGCGGACGATCTTTTAAACCATATCCACAACGGTATTTTACAATAATATCGTTCACAGTTGATTTACCTATCGATAATAATGAAGCAATCTCACGAAAAGACTTTTCTTCAAAGTTTCCGGCCAGTGACATTTCGTACTCTGATTTATTAAAAAAAAAGACTAATGATTTTTAATCATTATCAGATGTGAGTATAATACATAGGAAACAAAATAATATAGTAAAAAGAATATTATTTATGTTCGTGAATATATTTGTTATTATTATTCTTATATTTATATGTGCAAAAGTTTCCGGCCACATAATATGACGCAGTAGGACGTTCAAAGACGTATTTACGAATAATAGCGCGTTGAACGTTCACACTTAGTTCATAAAAGGTCGTGGGAGCATAAACATGGCTCGGCATATGCAAATCCAAATTCGTGAGAGAGTAATAAAATTTTCAAAAGAAGGAAAGTCTTCTCGTGAGATTGCTTCATTATTATCGATAGGTAAATCAACTGTGAACGATATTATTGTAAAATACCATTGTGCATATGGTTTAAAAGATCGTCTGCGTAGTGGAAGACCAAGAAAAACGTCTAAAAAAGTAGATCGTATCATTAAACGCAAATCAGTTGCGGATGTCAAGAAAACTGCTGCCGAAATTGCACGCGAGCTAAAGGATCAAAACCTGGCTAATGTTAGTCGTAGTACTGTGACACGAAGACTACATGATGTGGGACTTTTTGGCCGTATAGGTATTAAAAAACCATTAATCAGTAAAAAGAATAAGAAAGCCCGATTACAATTTGCCAAAGGACACAATCAAAGATTGAAAAAAAGTAGCTTTCTCAGACGAATCTAAATTTAATCTTTTTGCAAGCGATGGTAGACAACATGTACGACGTCCTATTGGTACGAGAAATGATGTTCGGTACCAAATTCCTACTGTAAAACACGGTATGTGTGATGGTTTGGGGAATTTTTTCTGCACAAGGAGTCGGTCCATTGATCGAGATCAACGGAAATATGAACGCTGATATTTACAAGGACATTTTAGAAAACAATTTATCATATGCTGAACAAACATTGCTGCAGAATTGGATATTTCAGCAGGATAATGACCCCAAACATACATCCAAGTTGTTAAAACAGTGGTTTTTTGCTTCAAATGTGAGAGTTTTAAGCTGGCCATCTCAATCACCGGACTTGAACCCAATAGAACACTTATGGGAAACGCTAGATCGTCAAGTTCGAAAGCATACATATTCAAATAAAGCCGCATTATTCAAATCATTGAAGCAAGAATGGGATAAAATTTCACCTGCTTGTATTAATCGATTAATTGAGTCAATGCCACATCGTTGCGCGGCCGTTATCGCTGCAAAGAGTATCGCTACAAAATATTAACATAAAAATATAATTTAAGTCTATTATAGAGCATATGGACTAATAATTTTTCTCGTAATACAAAGCAGCCGGAAACTTTTGCACATATAAATATAAGAATAATAATAATAATAAATATATTCACAAAGATAAATAATATTCTTTTACTATATTATTTTGTTTTCTATATCTCATACTCACATCTCATAATGATTTAAAATCATTAGTCTTTTTTTTTTTAATAAATTAGAAGACTGTATATTACATCCACTACATACGGAAAAACATTGAATATTTTAAACACTGTTTTTTATTAAACTATGAGAAATTGTAATATAGAAACTAAAAACATCAGGCGATCAATATCAGTGATGATAGCAGGATTTTGACTTGGGGAGGGAACGAGTGCATTTTTTACATTAAACTATTTGAAAATAATAACAACAAGCTGTGGAGAGGGCCTAAGTTCATTTCGCACTTTTGCTATCGCCACTGCACCAACTGTCTGTTCTTTCAATAATTGCAGATGCACAATCTTCGCCCGCTTGCCCATACTTTTAGCGATTCGCATTCATGCCTTAATAGACCTCGATCTCTGCACCTGGTCCACTTGTTACTATCGCACTTGAAATATTATTCATCTTCGTGGTCGCGTTCCTTTTCCGCTTGTTCTTCACGTTTATCTTCGTCTTTAAAACACGCTCTTCGCTCATGTATCATGTATCACCCCTGGTTATTTCGAAATTACCAGGTGTACAAGTATGAAATGCTGATTTTTTTTTCTAAAAAAAACATGTTAAATTCGGAAGAATGATAAAAAGTCCTTTATCCAAAGTATGCTCCATAGCTTGTTATACATTTTTCCCATCTGTCGGGCAATTTGTGAATACCACGCCAGTAAAAATCTTCCCCTTTTGCTGCGAACCATTTATCGAGCCATTTTTTCACATCTTCGTATGAACCAAAGTGCTGCGCAGCAAGTGCGTGACCTATCGATGCAAACAAGTGATAATCGGAAGGAGTCAAGTCTGGTGAGTAAGCCGCATGGGGTAGAACTTCCAGCTGAGTGCTTCCGACGTGTCGCGAACTCGTTTTGCCGTATGTGATGGATCATTCTCATGAAGAAAAATGACTTTGTGTTGCCTCTTTCGGTATTCTGGCCTTTTTTCAAGCAGCGAACCGTTCAAATCGGCCAATTTTTGTTGATAACGTTTAGCTTTAAAACCGTTTCCCTAGGTTTTAACAGCTCATAATAGACCACGCCCCTCTGGTCCCACCAAACACAGAGCATCGTCATTCTGCCGAAGCGATTCGGTCTTGCGGTCGATGTGGATGGTGCGCCTGGGTCTACCCATGATTTTTTGCGCTTGGGATGTACAAAATAAATCCACTTTTCATCCCCTGTAACTATACGATGCAAAAACGATTTCCTTTTGTACCGAACCAGCAAAATGTCACACGGGTTTTTGCGCTTTTCCATTTGCAACAAAAAATTAATGCTGTCCGCGAATGCTCTTTATTCGATATAAATTTCGACATATTGAACACAACAACACAATACTATGCACTCAATTTTCTAATTTATCACTCGTGCGCGTCTGACACTTGTTGATGACACAACAAAATGGCGCAGTGTCAACTCTTTATAGCACAAACTGCATTGGTGCACCATCTGTTTCCGCATTTCATACTTGTACACCTGGTATATTACATCCACTAGATACTGAAAACCATTGAATATTTTAAACATTGTTTTTTATTAACTTATGAGAAATTGTAATATAGAAACTAAAAACATCAGGCGATAGCACGATTTTAACTTGGGAAGGGAACGAGTGCATTTTTTACATTAAACTATTTGAAAATAATAACAACAAGCTGTGGAGAGGGCCCAAGTTCATCTCGCACTCTTGCTATCGCCACTGCACCAACTGTCTGTTCTTTCAATAATTGCAGACGCTCAATCTTCGCCTGCTTGCCCATACTTTCAACGATTCGCATTCATGCCTTAACAGACCTCGATCTTTGCACCTGGTCCACTTGTTACCATCACACTTGAAATATTATTCATCTTCGTGGTTGCGTTCCTTTTCCGCTTGTTCTTTACGTTTATCTTCGTCTTTAGAACACGCTCTTCGGTCATGTATCGTGTATCACCCCTGGTTATTTCGAACTTATACACACATCTCTGACTACGATCTGATCGAGGACTGCATTTTGCTCGTATTTTTGATTTATTGCATTATGTTGTACGAGTATAAGCGTCTGAACCGGTATTTTATATTTTTTAACGAGAAGAATTATTCTTGCGGATTGTATAATATCTGTGTAAGATCAAGGAAACCATAAAATAGAGATCTAGATAGCCGTGGAACAAATGGTACTAAGGAACAATGGATGGTCAATTATTATGATGCCCTGAGCAACGTCTTGTATATTTTGTAAGTTGTAATAATGTTATCGTAAAATTATGGCTGTGCCGTACAAAGCTAAAATTTACAGTTTTTTTTATCAGAATGTACCTATTGGTATATCATGAATGTTAAGGGCCTGACGAAGTCATGTGTTTCCTGTTTATTTTTTAACGTTGAGAATAAGCTTGCACGATTTGCGGTTAGACGAGAACACGTAGTTCTTCGGATTTGACATTGAATCACTACAGTCTGTCAAGTAAGAACGTCACCGCTCGTATTCTCGAAAAAAATGTGCTTCAAGAACATTTTTTGCCATCAGTGTGTTCTTTGGTGTGCTAATAACGGCACACAATTACTTTAGTAAGTTGTCCAATCTCGTCCACCATCAATCGCCTGACATCTTTGAGTCTTGCTGTGGACGAGATTTTCTGCCAATTTTTCGAATCTCTCGAGACAACAGAGTCAAGGCTCTCAAAGTTTTTCCTCTGAGCTTTCTCTTTACAGGAGACCAAACGTTTTCAATAGGATTGGCGTCCGGTGATTCTGAGGGCCATTCTGGTATCTTATCGTGGGCCCAAGCGAGCCGCTACTCGACGTGATTTTCGCCCAGCAAAGGTTTCTTCATCGTGCTTTGAAATTTGACATCGTGAGCACGAAGATGTTGTCGAATGGTCTCATGGGAGACATTCAAACCCGATTTTATTAATTTTGCCGCTTCTTGACGCAGCGTCAATTTCGGGTCCCGTGAAAACAAAGACACTATTGATTTTTCGACTTTCGGTGTGACTTTACATACCGTGCCACGTTTTGACAAGTCGTCGACATTTTTCGTCTCCTTAAAATGATTTACCCACTTCTTCACAAACGGTACCGACTTTTTAATATATTTAGCGGCCGCGGAATGTGTCATTTTAGGCCCCTTTGAATTAGAACAAAGAAAGACTGCCTCGAGCCGACGCACTGAAGAGAAATGTCCCGAATGGCCAGAATATGAAGATATTATTCGATTTCAACAAAACTCGGTATTGGGGTTTTCGGAACCGCTGATTACGAATATGAAGTTTAAATTTCAAAAAACAAAATGGCGGCTTCAAAATGGCACACTATTTTTGGAAAAAACTTGAGTTATTTTTATGAAACCCTGTAGACATAGATTTTTGGGGTGGCTGATTAAGAATATGAAGTTTAAATTTCAAGAAACAAAATGACGGCTCCAAAACGGTAGACTATTTTTAGAAAAATGTGAGTTAGTTTATGAAACTCTGTATATATGGGTTTTTGGGATCGCTGATTACGAAGTTTAAATTTTAGAAAACAAAATTACAGCTACCAAATAGCGACCTATTTTTGGAAAAACGTGAGGTTTTTTTTGAAACTCTATATATATATATATATATATATATATATATATATATATATATATATATATATATATATATATATAGGGGTTTTTGAAGTCGCTAATTACGAATATAAGGTTCAAATTTCAAAAAATAAAATAGGGGCTCCAAAATGGCGAATCGTCCCACCCAATCATCAAACTTTGCGAAGAATTGCCTTTGGATTCGGTAGACTTTTTGCCATCTATTTCGGAATTCTATCATCAATTTGATAATCGGTTTCTTCAAATTTTCTGACAAAATATAAGTATATATATAATATAATTTAATATTTTACAATAATTTTGAGTAATTGTTATAAAGAGTTAAATAAAATTGGAAAAATTTGCAACAATGTACTAAATTTTTAAAGTATTTTTTCCATTTTGCAACTTTTCCCCGCATTTTAAAACAATTTGGAAATTTTGCAACAACTTCTAGAATTTTTAAACAATTTGCTATATTGTGCAACAATGTCCAGTATTTTAAAATTATTTTTTCAATTTAGTCACATTCTATTGAAAATTTCAAGTATATTTCAATTTTAGCAACAATTTCCCGAAGTTGTAAAGAATTTGCTACATTTTGCAACATTTTTTTTCGAATTGTTTAACTAACTTTGTCATTTTACAATTTACAGAATTTTTAATGTATTTTTTCCATTTTGCAACACTTACCCGAATTTGTTAACATTTTTCACATTTTGCAACAATTTCCCGAATTTTCAAGCAATTGGTTGAATTTTGTAACAATTTATTTAAGTTTGTAACACTTTCCCGAATTTTAAGATGAAAGTAAGACTGACGAATCTACGGCGTCTACACACATCTTCGCACGAAAACTAGCACAGATACCAAACTTGCAACATTAATTTTTTGATATTTTGACAAAAAATGTCTAATAAACAACCTCCAACTCATTTTCCGTTAGAGTTCAATGGAGTTTTGAACTTATTGCTTGTTCTTTAAAGATTTTTGGGAATATTTTCTTTTAAAAACTCGATAATTGAATAGTTAATTACTTCCTTAACATTAAGTAAATATGAAATTCCAGAAAAACAATGAAACTGTACTAACCTTCAGGGACAGAATTCATTTTAGACAATTAGAATTCGTTTATTTTTGTACTTTTTATAATAGTTTAAACTTGTTGACGTCTGACGTGCTTCATGAGAGATGCTGCGTGGCACTCGACGGCTCGAAATGAAATTAAAGTTATGAAAGAGGTGCAAGCGGAAGGTGCACCTGAGTGGTCGTACATCATAGTAGATAAATTGGCAGAAGTATTCAAACAGGTAAAAATTCCTAAATACAACCTTCTGTTTCTTACATTATGGCCAGTTTTTCGGATTACTGTGCGCCGCGCAAACAAGTGACTCATTTTGGATTTTACGTGATTTCGACGAAAGTATGCGCCGAAAATGCCAGGCGATCATCGACGCTGATGGGGACTGGCCAACTGAGAACAATACGCGACACGTTCTTACTTGACCGACTGTATATTGTGTGAACAAATCACAAATTTGAGGAAATCGGTAGATCTGCCAAAAATGGACACCTGACAACCCCGAGTAAAACTGCATTACTTGCTTTATCAATCATGTCCGAGATATTTATGAACATGAGGCCTATAAATTAGCGAAATGACTTTCATTGTAAATCGGTATAGGTGTAAGAATAATAACACCTGTAATTTTCCCAACAATAAATCCACCAACAGTCTGATCAATCAGTTAATTTTCTCTTTTCCCATTTTCCGGAGTTCTCTCGACCTCCACAATTCCATTTCACCCTTTCGGTAAATATGAATCATGGCCTGCTGTAATGTGACAAGTAAGAAAGCGCGGCCATAAGTATAAAGATTTTCGTGATTTATCACGAAAAAATCCGGAAAATTCTGTGGTAAAGTCCGATTTTATTGGTCTGTGATTTTTCCTTAAAGTGGAATAGCGACGTGAATGGATATATTTGTAGTGAAAATGGGATAAAATGACATCTGAGATGATATGTTTTCCGGTTATATTTTCAAAAGATTGGCTCTTGCAAAGAAAACGATCATTTATAATGAATATAGATATTTTATATATTCTACGAGGTCTGCCAATTTAATTTTCGGAATACAACTCTAAAAAATACGTGGTGCTATCCAAAAGTGTCTGGACTAACGCTATAAAATCTGAAGAAATTACTTTTAAGCTTCATGACTTCCCTCACCCGAATGCACCGGTCGCACCATATCGAAACGGCGACCTTTCAACTTCATTTTCATATGGGAGAACAATTCAAAATCACAGGGTCCAAAATCAAGCGAATAAGGGCGATGGGGATGATAGACAAAGAATTCTTCGGCAAAAACTGTTGCATATAGAACTGGGGTTACTATGAGACAAACTTCGCCACATTCCGCAACCAATAGAAAGTTAAAAAATTTACTGAGTTAGCCGTTACTCGATGGAAATTCATTGTAACTTAACACAAATAAAACACTAATAATGTTTTTAGTGTTCCGTACGAAACACTTATAAAATCACTTCGGTGTCTGTCTGTCTGTCTGTCACACCCAATTTTTCTCCGAAACTATTTGACATAGAAAATTGAGATTTGGTACTAATACAGAAATCGATGGCCTCATCAGAGCCCTGTAGTTTTGAAAGTTAAATTTTGATTTGAGGGATGAAATCGGAAGTGAATAAAAAATTTTTTTACTAGGTCATCGAGTGTGGTGTCAAATGAAAGCTTGTGTAAACACGAATAAAATATATATATATATATATATATTATATATATATATATATATATATATATATATATATATATATATATATATATATATATATAATATAATATAATACTTGCGCACACTTTTCTTTGTATTATTTTTAAAAAATCGCGAAAAATCGCTGTCCCCCTACTTTATCTCGAAAAGTACTGATCAAAAATTTTGAAAAAATTCTGGAATATTCTCCACGGGGTATAGATTGAACGAAAATTATCACGAGTGTATTACCTTTAATAATTTGTCTGGTATATAAAAAAAAAAAAATTTCAAGGTCGTCAGTTTTCAGTGACGATTGGAAACAAACTTTGTTGAAAACTCATTTGGGGTGTATCTTGTGAAGTCACTAATCATTTTATACCACCGTAACAAAAATTTTTATTTCAAGAGCAATTAACGTACGGAACACTAATTGTGCAAGTTCAACTTGCACTTGATCGTTTTTTTTTTTAATTTCCACTATATATTATTTTTCGTAACAACTGTTGCGGCACACGGTGCCTTCTTCGGACGAATAAAAATTTTAAACCAAATGTAATATTGAATACATATCCTTAAATATAGTATTTTCGTTTTACCTACCAAACAGGTAGAACGAAAATACTCCCTTCCGTACAAATCACGTCTTCAAGATGGCTACTTCCCGGATACAAACCAATCGACGCATTAGAAACGAATTAAATAAATCCAGTAGATAACCCGCAATGCACACTGTAATATAAACGGCTCAAAAATTCGAGTGAACTACACTGCTTCAAAGTTAGTAAACGCTGCAATAAATATAAAAATGGAAAAAAAAAATATAAATTATAGGGGAGAAAAACAGTAACGTAACATGATCTTAAAATCCAGGAAAAAATTAATGTTACAACTTGTTATACAGCATTGTTGGGGATATACGTATTGCCACTTAGCGGCGCAAATCGATACTATTTTTCGTTCTTGCGATACATCATTAGTTGGTGAACTTTTAGGCTTCATGACTTCCATCACCCGAATGCATCGGTCGTACCATTTCGAAGTGGCAACCTTTTAACTTCATTTTCATATGAGGGAACAATTCGAAATCACAGGGTACCAAATCAAGCGAGTATGGGGGTTAGGGATGACACTCATAGAATTTTTCGCCAAAACCGTTGCATACAGAACGGACTATGGGAGAAACTTCGCCCCGATTATGTTCCATAACCCATAGAAAGTTCGTTAGAGATGCTTAGAAGTGTCTGAAGATGGTCTTTTCGAATAATTTGTTGAACTTTGGCAGTGTTTTCAGGTGTAAATGCAATCGAGGGTATCCCGGAATGCTGATCGTCTTCCACCGAAGTTCGGCTGGTCTTAAATGGCGAAAATTACCCGCATACGTGCATATGGAAAAAACTGAATGAGCTAGCAGGTTGAAACTTGTTACGTAGCATTACTAGGGATATACGTATCGCCACCTAGCGCCGCAAATCGATACTACTTGTCGTTCTTGCTATACAGCATTAGTTCGGGAACTTTTGGTTCGCACCAAGTACACCTCGAACTATACACTAGTGGCTAGTATATGTATATATATATATATATATATATATATATATATATATGTATATATATATATATATATATATATATATATATATATATATATATATATATATATATATATATATATATCTCAATGACAACACACATACAATGAACAAAAGATCAGACATAGAGGATCTTAGTTCAGTATATTTGTATATACTGAAACTCAATAAAGATATTACAACAAAAAAGAATCTAGTACAAGAATCCTCCCTGTCTACCAATTAGAATTCACAATTAACAATTAAATTCTCTGGTTTGTTTTGGACATTAGATCTACTTGTCTATACTATATTTATTACTTTTTACTACATGTTTTATAACCTTTACACCCTATTTTACAATTTTATATATTATTCTTTCTATTATTTTTTTTTGTTTGGTCACATTTGAGACACACTTTATCATAATTTTCTAGCAAATAAATTATGTTCCTTATAAATTTTTAAATAAAAACTCTTCTTCATTACTCAAACACGCTGTATATACCTGATGCCACTTTAGGCAATACATAATGTATATTATTCCTCTTTTTTTCGATTTACTTTTTTCGATCGTCTATCGACTTTCCACGACACATGCGTAGATGACTATAATTTCCCCGCAAATTCTTACTTGTCTTACCTGTCAAACACCAACTAACATGTGGTACAGATAATTTTTCATTTTCTACTACAAAAGAAATAATTATATGTTTCGTAACTTAATATTATTACAGTGATGTGTAATTTAAATAAGGAATTTCTACTGCAGTTTGTAAGTTCATTTTTTAATTTTTTATGAGATCTACAATTAATTCGTATGCTAAATTTTTAGATGCCTTGACCAAGAAATAAAAGTATTTCGAAAGCTTGGTAATATGCAAAAGAGTTTTAATTTGGTCCAAAACCTGACTCCAACCCTACTACTAGTTTTGAAATTTGTTTCCTCACTAGCGAGTCACTACTCCTCTTACTCTCTCTCTCTCTCTCTCTCTCTCTCTCTCTCTATATATATATATATATATATATATATATATATATATATATATATATATATATATATATATATATATATAATCGTATATCCTTTCTATCGTATGGTGTCGGGGCAGTTATACATTCTCCTTTTTTCCCTCTCAATCTTCACATATACTACTGACTAGTATCACCTTGAAAGTATTCTTTGTGTGCATCTACGAACTGACTTAAACAAACTTTGTATTTCTGGAAACAGGCCTGGAACTCATTTTTCGAAATATTCTTGGGCAACTGTCTCACAGTCTGCTCAGTGTGCATGAGTGATATTACAGAGTCTTCTTCCTTTCCGCGCAGCTTTTAATTTTGGAAATATCTACAAATCACAGGGAACTAAATCAGATGAACAGGTAGATTGATTTAATTGTGTAGACGCTTTTTGGCTAGTAAGTTTCTGACTTGGAGCATTGTCATGAAGAATGCTCTACTTTTTACGTCTCTGTTCGAGCCTTTTTTCTTCATACTATGGTAATGTCATCAGTACCTTAAGAACGTTGTTGGTTGATTGTTTGTCCCTGTTCAACAAATTTCTCATGGATTATTCCATTGTCAATGAACGAATAAGCTAGCATGTTTTTAAACTGTGAACACGGCATGCTGGCCTTAGGGGTGCAATGAAGCTGAAGATTTTGATTGCAAGCTTTATATGAACTTTTATATAAATAGTTAATTGTATTATTTTGTCCACGGTAAATAGTTTCAAATAATTTAATGAATAAAGAAAGATTATGACGACTCGATTACTAGGCTAATGGTACATGGTACGAACGGTGGGGTTGGATAGGACGTTGTCCTTTGCCTTCTGGTTACTTCTGGACCTTCTTAACGACGATTCTAGTTGTCGCCTGCCGATTTTCTTGTTTGCTGGCCTGACTTGGTATTGATTTTCAAGACGCTCATCTCGGTTCTCATGGTGTTAATGAAGTCTTTGCAGTTTCGTTTATTAGGTAATAAATATGTAATTTGCTGAAATTCGAGCTATCAGGTTGGAACTTTGTCTTAAAGTTATTCTGATTTAAATTGCGAGACTCTCTGCCCTCTTCTATAGCTAGCCAGTTTACAAAAAATTAACTAATAGAATCTTAAAGGTATAACTAGGTTACCTTCTTCCTGCATATTCATTTACATTAGACTATCTCAATTCTATAAAGTACAGACATTACTTTAAAACGTAGAGCTCCAATTAGTAGTTATATAAAGTCGATTGATACAATTTTAAACTTTTTATCTCTAATGTCCTCCTCACTATATCTCTTTAAGGACTATTTATATCTCATTTATTCTTAAACTGCAGCTTAAAACTAAACGTAAATAGACGACTTTTAATAAAAAAGATAACAGGATTTTTCCCATTCCGTTTTCAGTTGAAAATACAAATGTTAAGCCAAGTTGTTGGCTTTAGCTTTAAATTTTATATGTAAAGAGCTTTTTTTCCTTCATTCTTTTAATAAAAACTGTTAAACTTTTTGCTGGTTTTTAAACCGATTAAGGATGTTTACCCTTCGGAACAAAGATATGTTTATACGAAGAGATAAGAAAATAAAATCGGTTAAGCATTAGGGCAGATTATCGTAAAGGTTTAGCAGAAACAAAGACGATTGAAAATGGCTTTTATTGATTTATAAAAGGCCTACGATAAGGTATTATGTCTGAACTAACCTGGAAGACTACTGTCTTTCCTCAACCCAGAAAATTACTTCAGTTTTCTGATGACACGTATCTCTGTAACGCACGCCATTCACCGAGACCTTGGTGTTAGCTTCATTTCAAGGACGAAAGGGCCATTAATGCAACCACTCCAAAAACCTCATCCAACAGTCGCTGTTTGTGGATGCATTGGCTTTTCTACGAATACGTGTGGATTGTCACGACCCCAAATTCACCAGTTCTGCTTGTTCACATATCCCCCGAGATGAAAATGAGCTTCGTCCGACTTTCTTCGTCCTTGTCCGTCACTTTTCCTCTCGAACAACGTTCTGCTAGATCATCAGCATTTTTTAACTGAGAGTATTGTCACAGTAAACATAAGACATATTGTCGCCATATTGCTGGTATGATGTCGGCGAGTTTTTGAAATATTCAAATTCCTTCTTTCAAGAAAAATTCTATTCTGTAGAATAAAAATGAATTTTACTGATTGAAAGGAAGAAAAAACGAGAAAAGTTTTTTTTAGAAACATTTTTTAGCAAATTCTTATTGAAACAGATAGAGTCTTTTAAATTGAGCGTTTTTTTTTCATTCTTGAATAGGACACTGATGGCGTTGCTAAATAGCCTGGGTCTTGTGACATTTGAAAAGTGTAATGTGTAATATACAACAAGGCGTTTCAGATTGTTGAATTATTTTATAAAAATGAGCGTTCAGTAAAAAATTTTTTTAGAAAATTACGTAATATTTTCGGTTTACATAATCATCTATTTGAAAGCACTATCAATCGAATTGTTAAAAAATTTAAAGGAACTGGTTCGGTGGAAGATAAAAGAAGAGGAAGATATAGTTGTAGCGGTCGTTCACCAAGAGCATATTTATTTGGTTCGTCAAAGTGTTGTTGAAGACCCAGAAATATCCACTAGTCGACGTCCACAACAAGTTGGACTCAGTGAATCGACAACTTGGCTTATTTTACGATACGATTTAGGTGTAAAGGCATATAAGGTTCAAATAACACAGGAATTAAAGTCACTGGATCATTTAAAACGTCGTGCATGTATCAATTGGATTACCAGATGATTTTTTCTCAAAAAATCATCTTTTGCGATGAAGCATATTTTCAAACTGTTAATTGCCGTATTTGGGGGGGTGAGGAAAATCCACGATTGTTTCATCAGACAATTTTACATCCTAAACTAGTCACTGTTTGGTGTGCCTTATGGTCCGGAGATGTCATTGGTCCATACTTCTTCGAAAATGATGTTGATGAAGCTGTAACTGAGAATGGTCTTCGATATCGTGAGATGATAACTGAATATTTGTGGTCTGAATTGAATAATAATACTCTAGCGGACATTTGGTTTCAGCAGGACGGCGTAACCTGTCACACTGCTGAGTTGCTGCAGGGAAAATTTCCTGGACGTGTAATCTTCAGAAACGGTTGTGTTAATTGGCCATCAAGATCATCTGATCTGACTTCGTTGGACTATTTTCTCTGGGGTTACGTCAAAGGCCTGGTCTATGAGAATAACCTACAATCGATTCCTGAGTTGAAGGACGAAATTACTCCCGTTATTGGTGAGTTAGAACCGCAATTGTGCCAAAATGTCATCAAAAATTTTCACAAAATAGTGGACATTTGTGAAGCTGCAAGAGGTGGACATTTGGCGGATATTGTTTTTCGAGTTTAAATGTCATACAAAACCGCTCAATTTGAAAGACCTTTTACAAAAACGGGGAAAAAGGCGAAAAATACAAGAAAAAAATCATTTGGCGTCAACGCTTTTTGTACGTTATTCATTTAAATATCTCATGGTTGAATTTATATTTCTCAACTATTAGAGATATTGTCCGGGGGGGGGAAAATGTTCATTTTGGGAATATATCTCTGCACACATTCATCTTCGCGCGTATAATGTCAACAATAATGCTTCTTATATTTCAGCGAATCCCAGTAATCTGGAGAGATTGAAAATAATTATAATTATCATTTTAAGATGAGATCGTCCTTCTTCTAAACTAAAAAATGAAGTGAAGAACACACTTGTGCTCCATTTTATCTTTAGTTAAATCTACTATGTGTCGGACCGATTGGCGCAGTGGGTTAAGGAACCTACTGTGAATCAGGATGTTAGCGGTTCGATTCCGTGTATCGGCTGGGTGTTGTGAGTGTGTGTGTTGTTAAAAATGTGAAATATGAAATATAAAATAAGTCATCACATAGAGGTGTGATATCGTTGGATATCAACCTGAATCACGTCATATTCTCATTAGTAACTAAGTATGTAATATTCTGATTGCTAAATAAATGTAAGAGATAAAAAAATCTAATATAATAATTTTCATACAACCTTTTCGTGCCTACATATATACTACTTGTATAAACAAATTAATTCCATGCACTGATTTATTCAAACTCAATCGTGCTGAAGAATTACTACTTTTGCATGCCCAGATTGAGTGTTGAAAGTTTGGTCAGCGAATTTTAACAGATGATATAACTCTAGCAAACAATTTTAATATGAAAGAGTTCGCAAAGTTAGGACAAGGATGCGTGAATTCTATTCGACTAAATGCGTCAATATGTTAGCAATTATATATCATGATAAAATTAGCTCTTGAATATTTTCCATGAATGTTTCATCCAATTTCTTAATGTAAATAATGAAATCTTCATGAAGCATATAAAGACTCCTACTAGACTAGAATTATAAGCTCTAAAGTGGCTACAAAATTGAGAATCTCGCTTATAATAATATAATATATTGCATAATAGAATTAAAGGATTATGAATAAATTACCTTTTAGGATCTTTGGGAAATTTAGCCGTTGGAGAGACCACATATATTTTTACAAGCACTATCCACACAACAAACACTTCCTCTTGACATCTTTTTAGTGTTCCGTACGGAACAGTTATAAGATCACTTCGGTGTCCGTCCGTCTGTCACATCCAATTTTCTCCAAAACTGTTTGATATAGAAAGTTGAAATTTGGTAGTAATATAGAAATCGATGACCTCATCAAAGCCGTGTAGTTTTGAAAGTTAAATTTTGACTTAAGGGGTTAGTTAGTTTTCGGGGATGAAATCGGAACTGAAAAAAAAATTTTTTACTAGGTCATCGAGTGGTATGTCAAATGAAAGCTTGTAAAAACACGAGTTCAAAAATATATATAATGTAATACTTGCGCACAATTTTCTTTGTATTATTTTTAAAAAATCGCGAAAAATCGTCCTCTCCCTTATCTCGAAAAGTACTTTTCAAAAAACTTTGAAAAAATTCTGGAATATTCTCGACGGAGTGTGGATTGAACGAAAATTATTACGAGTGCGTTACCTTTAATAATTTATCTGGTATATAAAAAAAACAAAAATTTCAAGGTCATCAGTTTTCAGTAAAGATCGGAAACAAGGTTTGTTGAAAACTCATTTGGGGTGTGTTTTGTGAAGTTATTGATCATTTTATACCTCCGTAACAACAATTTTTATATTTTAAAAGCAATTAACGTACGGAACACTAATTGCGCAAGTTCAATTTGCACTTGACCGATTATTTATAATTATTTTCAATTATAACGTCAAACGAGCCATTTATTTATTGAAAAATTATTAATAATGAGTGTCGGAGCAAGATTTCCTTGAAACTCAGATGTAAACACAACCTGTGACCGCGCTGGTAGCCATGTTGTTGGTGTGATGGGGGACGCATGTGTGATAAAAAAAGGACCTAAAAATTTTCTTGAACGTCGCTACTGTGTTTTTATGTTTACTCTGGTATTGTTTTTCACCCACTTGCTAACAAATGCTCTACTTGTACATAGACTTAGCACCCGCTGTAGGCGTCATTTTGGGACCTTTTGGGTGATTACATGGGAACACAACCTCGACGCGCGGAGTGTATGCAGCATTCATGTGCGATAATGTAGTATTTAACCATAAATAAGGTTAGAAATGAATCTCTTTCTACAAAGCATTGTTTGCAGGAATGCTAACAATAACCTCAAACAAAAAGGAATTTCTTTTACCGCCTGCAAGTTAAACGAGATGTTCTTACTTGACCGACTGTATAGAGGTCATATCAATAATTTAAGCCCGGTTCAGCAAACAGGCTTAATCTGACTCTGTGCAGTGGTATTTAATAGCAAATAATATACTTATTATGACACAGAACGCCATTGGGCAAGTGTCATGGTATTACTCACAAGCGCTAGTTTGTCATGTAATGATTTAGAAATGCCACTTAGTCTGAAACGGATATACTCATATTTCTAGAACGCGTGATGTATGGGTAAACAAGACTTAGGGTTTTGGAATTTTTGATTTGATAACGATTATATTAGTAACAGCTTAACTAAATATAATAAAAAGGTATTTGTTGTGACTGTATGTAAGCAGAAGATGTCGTTTAATTTTAGAATATTTATTTATCTTAAAAAAAAAAAATAGAAACTATATATAACGCCATATACACGAAACAAACCCTCTAATCTCCTACCCACTCCTTCCACCCTTTTTCTGTTATATTATAAATATTTATGCAAAATATTTGTTTATTATCTTAACAAAAAACTAGGAAAAATTGCTATGTTGGTATTAAAGCCATACAAAATATATTGACCTTCAACCCATTTGCTTTAAACGATATGGCTCAAAAACTATACGCTTCATCCTCTCATCTATAATATATATAAAATGCAACGTCTCTCTGTCTGTCTGTCCGTTAGTGCGCTTATCACTGGAAAACCACTTATCCGATTTACTTACTTTTTTTTTAAAAACATACATATGTTCTCTGGCCAGGTTATAGGCTATATTTTATTACGATAGGTAGCATAAGGAATGAGCAGTGACGATAATAGTGAATGAAGTCAGAAAAAAGTTTGCCACTAGCGCATTCCCTTGCAAAACACAGTCTAAACCATTAAATATAGAACAATATTATGTAGCAGAGAATATTTACAATCTATAAATATATATAAAATGCAATGTCTCTCTGTCTGTCCGTTAGTGCGTTTATCAGACGAGAACCACTTATCCGATTTACGTGTCTTTTTTTAAATTCATACATATATTCTTTAGCCAGGTTATATAATAATAATAATAATAATAATCTATATCTACAATAAAATATATATATATATATATATATATATATATATATATATATATATATATATATATATATATATATATATATATATATGTATATATATTTATATATATATATATATATATATATATATATATATATATATATATATATAAATATATATATATATATATATAAAATGCAACGTCTCTCTGTCTGTCTGTCTGTCCGTGAGTGCGCTTATCCCTCGAGAACCACTTATCCGATTTACGTGATTTTTTAAATTCATACATATGTTCTCTGACCAGGTTATAGATATATATTTTATTACATCTATAATATATATAAAATGCAACGTATCTCTGTCTGTCCATTAGTGCGCTTATCACTCGAGAACCACTTATGCGATTTATGTGTTTTTTTTTTTAATTCATACATTTGTTCTCTGGCCAGGTTATCTATAATCTTCTATCTATAATATATATAAAATGCAACGTCTCTCTGCCTGTCTGTCTGCCTGTCTGTCTGTCCGTCCGTTAGTGCGCTTATCACTGGAGAATCACTTATCCGATTTACGTGATTTTTAAAATATAAATATTTTCTCTGGCTAGGTTATAGGATATATTTTATTGCGTTAGGTAACATAAAGAATAAGCAGTGGCGATAATAGTGAATCAAGTCGGAAAAAAGGTTACCGTTAGCGCGTTGCAATACACTGCCTTAACCTTTAAATATGAAACAATATCATGTTGTAAAGAATATAATATATATAAAATGCAGCGTCTCTCTGTCTGTCTGTCTGTCCGTTAGTGCGTTTATCACTTGGGAACCGCTTATCCCCCCGGATACCGGGCGCCCTCCGGGAGTAAGTAGCCTTGCTGTGGCATCCAGGCTCTGCCGCAGTCGACCCCTCTTTCCTAGGATACTCGTGGGAATACTATGTCAAAGAATAATAATTATAGTAATGATAATGGAAGGGTGTTGCGGAGGCGGACTCCGGTCGTACAAACAGCTATAGCAACACCACAACAACAACAACCACAGACGACCCAAACAACCGCCTCAGCCGAAACTACTCCCGATAGTTTTACCAGATCCGACATTGTAGGTGATGGAAATTGCCTTTTCCGTGCAGTTAGCTTACACTTATATGGCCACCAAAACCATCATGAGAAACTCCGAGAGGTTGCTCTAAGATATTTACAACAAAACTGGTCGGAACTTCACACATTTTCATTAATTGAAGTCGACGATATAAAAGACTTCAATAACTACTATAATTATATGAGGAAAAATGGCACCTATGGAACGAGCCTAGAGATACTTGCCCTCTCGGAAACACAAAATAGCAACTTTCATATCTTCTCAAAACAACGAAGAACAAGACATACAAAAATAACTTTTACGGACAGACCAACAATAATAAGCACGGGAAAATACAACAAAACTATTTACCTTCTACTAACAGGCAACACAATGTCGGGACACTTTGAGCTTCTGACACCACAAAACATTGAGAACATTCCAGACAACAGCAGACCAATAAAAGAAGCATCGGGCGAGCGACGTAACGGTCGAGGACGTCGCAGGAAATGGCAGCTCGACCAAAACGATGAAGACCGGGCAACCGAAAATGGACCTGCCAAAAGTGTTGTGCCGGCGAGTAAGCCGACACCCACCCAGGCAGGAAAGTCACAGCAACGCATGAGTAGCACCACAGGAATCAATGAACACGCCATGCGTTGCTGTAATGAAATCACACCTGAAAAAGAAATCACTGACAAAGAGAATCACTCGCCGCTTGGACCCACCACCACCAATCCCAAGCGCAACCGACGTAGATGCGGGACAAATACAACCACCAAAGCCAGGCCAAACCGCGTATGTTTTGCAAGGACAACATGCAACTACCAAGGCTGGCAAACCAAGACAGCGGTTAAAGTGGACAGATGAAATGAATAGAACAGTGATGCGCTGTTACTACACCGCCACCAAACTAGAAACAGTGACATCAGGCTACAGACTGGAACTACACAGACTTTTCTTGACCGAATATCCACATCTGCAATTACTTGTTACAGAACAGAGAGTAATAGACTAAAAAAGAGTTATTACCAAGAACAATCGCCTCACACCTTTCGAATTGCAGACCATCAAAGACACAGTAGCTGCTGAACTGAACACAGACCAAGTAGCTGCTGAACTGAACACAGACCAACCAAACAATAGAAACAGTAGAGCAGATACCGAACCAATCTCACACACACAACCACCCAATCGAAAACAACAAGACCCACCACCCAGCAGGAGCATAACTCAAAATAATATTTCAAAGCAAATAGCAAGCACCACACGACACCATATCACAGACGACAAAATGAATGACTCACCATCCTCAACAACATCTACACAGCATCACTCCCAATCACCTCTCATACAAACACTCAAAGCAGAAATGCAGTCACATCTAGCTCGATGGTCAGGCACCGATCCTACAACAAGAAATCCCATCCCTCGTTTTAATTTTCAAACAGAGCACACAAATAATCCTCAACACAATAAACAAGCACATAATACCACAGTACATAACAGACTTAAGCACGATCGAAGACATTCACACAATAATATATGCAGCAGCAATCACCACTATCACACAAAATAATCAAAAACTCCCGCAACGACAAAGAGACCCCAACAGCAGAAAACCTAAATTTAAATGGCAAATAAGACTAGAAAACAAAATCAACAACATCAGAAGAGATCTGGGACACCTTACCCAGTTTATGAACGGGAACGCGTCCAAACGTGTCACACAGGGTGTAGACAAGATCAAATCTAAATCTCTCAAGCGAACACTGCCAGAAATCGTTGATACTTTGAAACAAAAACTATCCGTATATGCTGCAAGACTCCGTAGATACAAAGAATCAAACGAGAGGAAAGACACCAACAACCTCTTCCGAAGAAGCGAAAAACAGTTCTACCGAAAAACTATGTACAACGAGCAGACAGTAGTAACTAAAACCACCAAACAAACAAGAAATCGCAGATTATTGGAAAACTGTCTGGTCAGAACCCAAACTACATAATAATAACACCCCCTGGATCAAAGCCGAAGAAGATAAACACAAACGTGTGACAGAACAAGAAAATTCCACACTAACTACAGAAGAAATTACAGAAACAATCAAACACACACACAACTGGAAATGTCCTGGAATAGACAATATACAAAACTTCTGGTACAAACAGTTTACCACCACACACGAAGCACTCACACACCAAATCAACAAAGCCATTCTACAACCACACATACTTCCCACTTTCCTTACACAAGGAATAACATACGTTAAACCCAAAAGCTCAGACACCACAAACCCGTCAAACTACCGACCTATCACCTGTCTTCCAACCCTATACAAGATCATCACAGCCGCAATTTCCAAGAAAATAGAACAACACCTAACAGACAACAATATTATCACAGAAGAGCAGAAGGGATGCAGGAAAAAATAGTCGAGGATGCAAAGAGCAGCTGATCATTGATAGCGTGATTATGGGACAAACCAGAAAAGAACACAGAAACCTTCACATCGGTTACATAGACTATAAAAAAGCCTTCGACTCCATACCCCACAGCTGGTTAATCAGAGCCCTAGAAATCTATAAAATCAACCAACACCTCAGGCAGTTTCTCGCGCAAATTATGAAAACATGGAAAACCAAAATACGCCTAGAAAACACCAACCGAACGCATCGAAACAGAAGAGCTGTACATCAGACGGGGTATATTTCAGGGAGACTCGCTCAGCGCTCTATGGTTTTGCCTTTGCCTCAATCCACTCTCAAATATACTAAACAGAACAGAGCATGGCTTCAATATCAGACACCAAAAAGTGAATCAACATAAAATAAACCACCTCCTATATATGGACGACATAAAACTATACGCTGCCACACAAACACAGCTGAAAGAACTCCTCAAAATCACAGAAATATTCACCTTAGATGTCAATATGGAATTTGGTATAAGTAAATGCAAAGTGCTCCACATCAACAAAGGCCAATGGAAGTGCCACCATGAGACAGAAACCATTAACAATGAAAACACTCGATAACATGTTTGACAAAGAAACATACAAATATCTAGGCTTCCAACAAAGCACCAAACTCAACCACACTCACATCAAAACAGAGCTCAGAACCGAATTCAAAAACAGACTGACGAAACTTTTGCAAACAAAACTCAACTCTAAGAATCTCACTAAAGCCATCAACACGTTCGCTATACCTGTACTCACATATTCATTTGGTATCATCAAATGGTCACAAACAGACATAGAAAATATTCACATCCTTATACGATCTCAATTCACCAAATACAGGAAATTACACCCCAACGCATGCAAAGAAAGACTTACCATCGAGAGGAAGGCAGGAGGAAGAGGAATTATAGACATCAGATCATTACACACAAAACAAATACAAACACTTAGGAAATTCTTTCACAGCAAGCAAACCAGCCTCTACACAGCGACAGTGAAAGCAGACAAAAACTACACACCTCTCGACTTAGCCCGGGCAGACCACTCAGCAGACACACACAGTCACACCCAATTACAACAGGAAAAGATGAAAACGTGGTCAGAGAAAACACTCCACGGAAAACACAGATACCACATAGAACAAGACCACGTAAATAAAAAACAATCATACACCTGGTTACAGGATGGGCAGCTATTCCCTGAGACTGAAGGCTTCTTACTTGCCATCCAGGATAAAGTCATATTAACCAGAAACTACCAAAAGCATATCATCAAAGACCCGACTATTGCAGAGGACAGATGTAGGAAATGCCACCAGCAGAAAGAAACGATCGAACACATAACGAGCGGATGTAAAATATTGGCCGGAACAGAGTACCCAGCCAGGCATGATTCAGCTGCCAAAGTAGTTCACCAAGCACTGGCCACAACATACAAACTCATAGAAAACACAGATCCCTACTACAAATACACGCCAACATCCATACTTGAAAATGAAGATTACAAGCTCTACTGGGACATGGGTATCCATACAGATAAAACGGTCTCCGCCAATAGACCCGATATTACTTTTCAGTGCAAAAAGAAAAAGTCACCTATCTAATTGACATAGCTGTCCCCAACGACACAAACATCCAAACGAAATACACAGAGAAAATTTCCAAATACACAGATCTTGCAACGGAAATGAAAAGGCTATGGAAACAAGAAAAAGTCATCATTGTCCCCCTCATTATATCAGCCACAGGCCTTACACCAACAACATTCACACCACACTTAGTACAATTAGGACTCAACACAAACATACACAAAAACATTCAGAAGTCAGTGATTTTGAAAACATGTAACATTGTCAGGTCATTCCTTAATACAAAATAGTAATGCGTTTGTGCTGACTTGGTTGCGCCCGTCAGCCAAACATGGAACCACATTGACCAAATGTGAGAAAGAAAAACGAGAACAATCATAATAATCTATATCTACAATAAATATATATATATATATATATATATATATATATATATATATATATATATATATATATATATATATAATATATATATATATATATATATATATATATATATATTATTAATATATATATATATATATATATATATATATATATATATTTAATATATTATATATATATATATATATATATATATATATATATATAAAATGCAACGTCTCTCTGTCTGTCTGTCTGTCCGTGAGTGCGCTTATCCCTCGGGAACCACTTATCCGATTTACGTGATTTTTTTTAAATTCATACATATGTTCTCTGACCAGGTTATAGATATATATTTTATTACATCTATAATATATATAAAATGCAACGTATCTCTGTCTGTCCATTAGTGCGCTTATCACTCGAGAACCACTTATGCGATTTATGTGTTTTTTTTTTTAATTCATACATTTGTTCTCTGGCCAGGTTATCTATAATCTTCTATCTATAATATATATAAAATGCAACGTCTCTCTGCCTGTCTGTCTGCCTGTCTGTCTGTCCGTCCGTTAGTGCGCTTATCACTGGAGAATCACTTATCCGATTTACGTGATTTTTAAAATATAAATATTTTCTCTGGCTAGGTTATAGGATATATTTTATTGCGTTAGGTAACATAAAGAATAAGCAGTGGCGATAATAGTGAATCAAGTCGGAAAAAGGTTACCGTTAGCGCGTTGCAATACACTGCCTTAACCTTTAAATATGAAACAATATCATGTTGTAAAGAATATAATATATATAAAATGCAGCGTCTCTCTGTCTGTCTGTCTGTCCGTTAGTGCGTTTATCACTTGGGAACCGCTTATCCGATTTACGTGTTTTTATAAATTTATATATATGTTTTATATAATTCAATATAAGCCTAGATAATGGAAGATAAGGTGAGATAATGGGAGATAAGTATAAATAATGGGAGATAAGAGAGAACTAATGGGAGATAAGCAGAGATAAGATAATCGGAGTTATGGTGAGATAATGGGAGATAAGGAGAAATAATGGGAGATAAGGATAAATAATGGGAGATGAGCAGAAATAAGCCTAGATAATGGAAATTATGTAGAGATAATGGGAGATAAGAAGAAATAATGGAAGATAAGGGGAAATAATGGCAGATATTTTATTACGTTAGGTATCATAAGGAATAAGCAGTAACGATATTAGTGAATCAAGTCCACGCGAGCGGAGCCGCGGGCACGGCTAGTTAGGTATTATATATGAGCTAACATACCAACAATTTACGGAAGTAAATTGTTGATATGTTAGTGGTTTAAAAAAGAGAGAAATTTTTTTTGAAAGTGACATTCACTAGACTCCCAAAACAATTATTCACGGCTGAACACGACTTCTTTAAGAACCTTTTTTTTACAGTTCAATATGCAAATTTTCGCGGAAAAATAAAATAACTCGCTAAATTGACGTAAAAAGCGTCAAAAATCAATATATAATTTATTTATTTTTATTTTATACAATGAATACTTACAGAGCAACAACTCCAAATAGTAAAACAGTAATTATAGTTACAAAAAAAAATACACATATAATAATTTAAAAAAAGAAGTAATAATAAAGATAATAACAGATAAATTGTTA
>CM032448.1:18444638-18483625 GCA_019049505.1 Pachyrhynchus sulphureomaculatus
GGTATAAATTTCGACATATTGAACACAACAACACAACACTATGCACACACTTTTCCAATTTATCACTCGTGCGCGTCTGACACTTGTTGATGACACAACAAAATGGCGCAGTGTCAAATCTTTATAGCACAAACTGCATTGGTGGTTTTCTGAAATCCGCATTTCAAACTTGTACACCTGGTATAAGTGACTTGACCAATCTGTTTTTGGTATTGGTTATTTGCCTGTCCGTCCATATCTTCTGCAAATTTGTCATTTCGTTACGTGGTATTGAGATGTCCGTTTTATTTCTTTTGAGCTTCCTCCGTGTTCACTTTTTAGTTAGCTCAGGCATACGAATTCCTCCACGCGTTGAATGTTGGGTAGCCGATTTTCGAATGGAACTGAGTTAGTTCTATCGATTACCATAAGTTTTGTTTTATCCAGATTAATTTCAGGTCCTAATGCTCGACTTTCGTTAGGTACCCGCTCAAGCATTTCTTCAAGTTTCAGTTCACTGGCGGCTATTAAGGTAGTATCATCCGCATATCTGAATTTGTTGATTTTCTTGCCTCTTATGGATACGCCCCCTTCAAAATCTTCAAGGCTATTCCTCATGATGTATTGACCATATGTATTAAATAACCTTGAAGAGAATTCAGAACCCAGTCGAACGCCGTTGAGAACATTGAATGATATAAAGAGACATATAAATTACGTGCCAGCAGAATCAGATGACCCGGCACTCCCATTTCCTTCCATACTGCCCAAAGATGTTCCGATACTACAGTGTCAAAAGCCTTGGAGTAGTCTATGAAAAACACAGATAGACAATGATGTTAAATTCGCAGGCCTTTTCAACTATTTGTCTCATATTAAACATTTGATCTCTCGTCGTATTTTTGTTATCTTTTATCTATTATTCTAAGTAGTACTTTACTGGCAGGTGGTATCGGAGAGATAGATTCTATAATTTTGGCACTACTGTGTGCAGTTCTTGACAGTATATCTCAAAACCAAAGTTTACAGCAACAAGTTACATTCTACAACAATTTAAAAAAAAACTCTCGGCAACAAATGGCAGCAATGATCAATTATTACATCCCTAGCTTAGAATAGTTCTGGAAAAATAACAGTTCACTTTTAGATGCCCTTATTGTTAGGAAACAATTTTCTAAGGGTAGTAGTCTGATATACAAAAAAAGTTTTTTTTTTCATTTATCAATTTATTCAACATAAATATTTAAAAATTATCCTTTTTTATGTGAGTCTTTGTATAAAATTATATTGTCGATATTCAGTTACATTTGTTTTCATTAATTCTTAACTTCTTTTTTAGTAAACAGCAAAAAGAGCCACATTCTGCAAGAAAAGAAGTCCACAGTAAAGCACGTGTCCAAAAAAGATTTTGACGCATAGTAAATATGCCCAGAAGCTATTACACTATAGTACTATTGAAAATAATGGATAAAACTACAAAAATTTTCTTTTTTTCTAACAATTAAGAAACCAAAGTTACCGTAACCCAAAATACCTGACTTTAACGTACCTTAAGTTCAACGTATAACCAATTATAAAAAGCAATGCCATATATGTATACGTAAATATGGAAATTTCTTTTTACGCATGCGTATTGGAATTTTTCCTGCGTTTACGAATACGTACGTACGTTACGGCACGTATGTACACCCAGCACTACGAACCGAGTAGCAAGCGATTATATCCTAATCAGTCCAATCGAACAACATGCAGTTTATTATCTCAGTTACATATAAAATTACGTCACTAATATTTTGGTAGCTTATGTAAATCTAGGGTTTAACGTTTATGTATTTGGCATTGCTTTAAATATCTAATGAGCTTGCTTTTTATATAAGTTGCCTAATGTTTAATAAAAAAAATTAACCTGCAATGCAATGGTTTGTTTATTTAGAAGTTTATGGTAAAGCGCCAAAATATACTCTGCATTTATTAGGTCCGACCCCGGATAGAGCATTTTCTCGGATTGGGAACACAGAACTGACCAGAAACCATAATTCTAGGGCAGTCATACGAGGCTGGTTTGAAAAGTCCTTGCAAAGTCCGAGAGATGGCACCACCGGCGCGTATCGAGGTCATGTTTAGTTAGTAGCATCTCTTGAATGAACGCACACCAAGTTTCAGCCATATTGGTCTATTTCTTTGTGTTTGGCATTCGTGTGAATCAAGGAAGTCGAGTGATTTTCAAGAAATGGACGAAAAAGAATTTCGTGTGGTGATTAAACATTACTTTATGAAAGGCAAAACGCCTCAGGAGACTAAAGAGAAGCTTGATAAACATTACGGTGACTTTGCACCTTCGATTAGAACAGTTTATAAGAGGTTTCAAAATTCTCGGACTGGCCATACAGGCACAAGTGACGCTGAACGTTCTGGACGGCCTGTGGAGGTTACGACTCCAGAAATCATTGATCAAATCCATGATATGGTGATGGATGACAGAAGAGTTAAGGTGCGTGAGATTGTTAGTGCTGTGGGCATCTCGACTGAACGGGTACATAATATTTTGCATAAACATTTGGACATGAGAAAGCTATCCGCAAGACGGGTGCCGCGATTGCTCACGCTTGACCAAAAACGGAATCGTGTGAAGTGTTGCAAGGATGGTTTGCAACTGTTTCAGAAGAATCCGGAGGACTTTAAGCGTCGTTTCGTCACTGTGGATGAAACATGGATACATTACTATACTCCTGAGACCAAACAACAATCTAAACAATGGGTTTACCAAGGGGGAATCTGCACCAAAAAAGGCGAAGACCGTTCCTTCGGCCGGAAAGGTTATGGCGACTGTCTTTTGGGATTCGCAAGGGATAATCCTCATCGACTATCTGGAAAAGGGTAAAACTATTACAGGTGAATATTATTCATCGTTACTGGACCGTTTGAAAACCGAGCTGCAAGAAAAAGGCCCGCGATTGGCCCACAAGAAAGTCATTTTCCATCACGACAACGCACCAGCACACACCTCAGCAGTTGTGGTCGCAAAATTAATGGAAATAGGATTCCAACTCGTTTCACATCCCCCCTATTCTCCAGACTTGGATCCCTCGGACTACTATTTGTTCCCCAATTTGAAGAAATGGCTGGCGGGACAAAGATTTTATTCAAACGAAGAGGTGATTGCAGACACTAATGGATATTTTGCAGACTTGGACAAATCCTATTATTCGGAAGGGATCAACAAACTAGAACATCGTTGGACGAAGTGTATAAGCCTAAAAGGAGACTATGTCGAAAAATAAAAAAGGTTTACCCCAAACACATAAGTAGTTTTTATTTTTGCACGGACTTTTCAACCAGCCTCGTATGAGACCTCTGTTCTTTGTTATCCCTATTATTAATATGGAGATATGTGTTTCTTTCCTTTTTTACGCGGGTAATCTTAAGGCACGGGAAATATAGCGATCGCTACAGAAAAGCACACACACACAACAATACATCGCCAGAAAACGAAGCAGACTGACTATCACCGGATTGTTAAAATGTGCCTTGTCAAGTAATTCTGAGATGCAACGCATATTCGTTCTTATTATTGTTACATACAGTATAACACAACTTCTATTTGCGGAGCATCTCTGAGAAACTCAACGAGGCATATTTTAACACGCCAAGGTTAGCTAGTTGGCTTCGTTTTGCGGCAACGTTTTTCCGACGTAGTTGTCTTGTTGTAGCCTTTGCCTAAGGTCTACGAGGAAAAATATTTAGCGCTGGTAACGATGAGTATCTGCATTCAGGTCTTAACAGATTTCATAAGCGCTATCAACAAAATACAATAAACAAATAATTCTTTTTCTGATCCCTTTAACGTAGAAGCGGGCGTCAGACTGAGCTGTATTCTGTCACCCTTACTTTTTAACATATATAGTGAATATATAATGAGGTCTATTTTGGATGGCTGGAGTGGGGCTGTGACAATCAATGGAAAAAAACTAGATAACCTTAGATAGATGATACTGTTAAGCTTGTAACTTCAATACAAGATCTAGAATCACTTATGGAGCGCCTGGAATTATGCTATTTTTCAAGCAGAGGTTAAAAAGAGAAACTACATTCCTCAATAAGCCTTCACCACCATTTTTACAGCTTCAATTACGATCTCACCTTCTCAGGGAGCTTTGTTATTTTCCATTTCTCTACGAAAAAGCCTTGCTTCTTCCAGTGTTATCTCCGGTAATTCTTCTGAACCTTGGTTGATCAATTCATGTATTTATGATGTCGAAACTTCATTTATTGACTCTCTTTGTTGACTTGTGTATAGTCTTCCATATAATTGGTCTGCAATTTCTGTAAGTCTTTCCCTGTTTGTTGTTTCATTTCCGTCACCATCTTTAAGTCTGTGCATTTCTATTTTTCCATCTCTTAATTTTCTAAGCACTTTCATGATTTTATTTTCTTCAATTGTTCTGTGTTGTATCTTCTTACATCCTTTTATATCTCTTTTGAGAGTCTCTTATTTAAGTTTCTTAATCCCTCTGAATCTCTATTTTGTTCTCTTCTCTTAAGTACCCTCTCCATTATAAGTTTTTTAGTGCCGTCACTCAGTTTTTCATCTTTTGGATTTGGTTTTTTACAGTGGCGTTGTTATGAAGATTTCAGTGTTTCTGTAATTATATCGTTCATTGTTTCGACGTCGTCTGAACGGTTATGACTCCCCCTGTTTATATACTCTACATATTCATCGAAATTTTTTTAATTCGTTCCAAATTACTGTTTTCTTGTACACCATTTTCGTTCTTTCATTTTTGAGGTCTATTCAAATTATAGTTCTCGCTGCTCATTAATCACTACACCAACTCTAACCTGTTAAAAAAATGACCTAATTTGTAAAGAACCATGTTTTTATAAAACTTTTTGGAGTTAAAATTCAGTAAGAAATTACGTCCTGAAGTTGGGCAACGTAGGCACTAGGGTAGTCACACGGTATAGAGGGGAAAAATATTTTCATCGTAATGCCGGCAGGACCCCCCTAAAATTTGCCATTTGTCTAAAAAATAAGATTTGCACAGTTTTAGCTCAATTAAATAACGTTAACCAGTGCCTCATCGAGGTTTTTGTTAAGCTGTAAAACTTGATTTTTTTTGCAAAAAAAATCGTGATTTTTCCCTCATAAAATGAAAACAATTCGTCCTAGAAACCTGACTCTTCTTTCATTTCATAGGAAATGTTGCTGTCTTAAAGTTTTACCCCTTCTTTTTACTTTTTTTTTAACTTTTATATTTGAAGATATTCATCATCCAAAACCGAACATGATTCGAATCCTCAAATTCGACCTTCGACCTTTTAGAAACCTTATTTAGAAAACGAAAATGAAAAAATGGCAACAAAGATACCTAACTTAAATACTTTTGACCATTTTTTATTTGCTTTGTATTATAAAGAATTATTATTATACAATATATAATAAGACATAAAATTGTCATTTGTTTTAACTTTATAAATAATTTTACAAATTGCAGGGTAGCGGATACCTACCCGAAAATTAGTTCTATTCTTTAAAAGCTTTGTTTCTGTTACAAAAAAGCTATTGCTAAGAACCCTTTTGTCAGCGAATTCTACCTGAAGTGTCATAAACTAGACCCCTTCTTTTTTGTTCCTTGTCTGGGATGCCAGGGGGGAAGTCAGAGAGTTTTAGTTTATGTTTACCTTTGAAGCAGTGAACATTTCAACAACGTTCGGTTAGTGACTTTTCTGTAAAGTTTGCGCGACAATGTCTTCTACAGCATCAACGAGCCGTTCATGTTCGGGTTCGAGTTCAAGGCAGAAACATGGTGTATTTACTCGGCCACATGTCTCATCAAATTAGTGGTAGTAAATTACCATCTATTTTTCAAGTTTTACGCAGTTTATTTTATAATATACGGCAAGTGAAACTAAACACCAGAGAAGCTGCAAGACTTACAATATAGGAAGTTTTAATTTTTTAGGGAAAAGCTAAGATACCAACAGACACCTGAAAGAGTGTGTTGCAAAATTAGAAAAACTGTACGAAGAGTGGAGAAAACTGAAAAAAAAAAAAAACGCTAAAAGATCTAAAAGTACAGTGCAAAATAAAAAAGTAGAAGCTTTCAAGTCACAGACATTTGTTTATTTATTATCAATATTTATGTAAAAGCGTGGTTCAACGCCCCCAAACCCACTTTAGCCCCCAACCAAGACCTACAATTTTTAAAATCTTTTGTCAAATACAGAGAAATTGATAAGGAACTTTCAGACAAGACACTGTTGAAAATGATAAATCATCTGTGGTATCTCATTTCAGAGCTAGTAGCATTTTCATTTTTTGGTGAAACTTCAGAAAAAACTTTCAAAAGAATCATGGCTGCGAAATGTCTAAAATTAATTTGCGTTGAAGAAAAAAGTTACGAGGCTAGAGATTTAAAAGCAAGGCTCAATCTCGAATAAGTGGATGATTTATTGGACAAAAAAATTGATTATTTTGTTTCTCATGAAACTTTAAATATTTTCAAATTGATACAAACTTTTTAAATACTGATCCCGATGAATGGTGTGACAATTATTTAACTAACTATTTAAAAGCTAACAAAATAGTAAACAGTTTTAAGGTTGTCAATGACACAGCTGAAAGGGGTGTAAAATTAATTCAAGACTTCAATTCCTGTTTGACAAAAGATGAAAAACAACGCCAGTTTCTGTTACTAGTTGTATCTGAATGGAGGAAAATTTTTCCTGACTCTTCAAAGGCTACCTTATCTAAGCCATTACCACCTTGATCTAATAACAAATTGTAAATGTAAATAATAATAGTAACTTCTTTCCTTTATATTGCTTCCTTTTTAGTGTTCCGTACGGAACACTTATAAGATGACTTCGGTGTCTGTCCGTCTGTCTGTCTGTCTGTTTGTCACACTAGATTTTCTCCGAAACTATTTGTTATAGAAAGTTGAAATTCGGTAATAATATAAAAATTGATGGCCTCATCAGAGCCGTGTAGTTTTGAAAGTTAAATTTTGACTTAAGGGGTTAGTTTTGGGGGAGTGAAATCGAAAGTGAAGAAAAATTTTTTTTGTGTTGTGTCAAATGAAAGCTTGTGAAAATACAAATAAAAAAAAATATATATATATATATATATATATATATATATATATATATATATATATATATATATATATATATATATATATATAATGTAATACTTGCGCACACTTTTCTTTGTATTATTTTAAAAAAATCGCTGTCTCCCCACCTTATCTCGAAAAGTACTGATCAAAAAATGTTGAAAAAATTCTGGAATATTCTGCACGGGATGTAGATTGAACGAAAATTATCACGAGTGCAATACCTTAAATAATTTATCTGGTATATAAAGAAAACAAAAATTTCAAGGTCATCAGTTTTCAGCAAAGATTTTAAACAAACTTTGTTGAAAACTCATTTGGGGTGTGATTTGTGAAGTCACTGATCATTTATACGACCGTAACAATTTTTTTTATTTTAAAAACAATCAACGTACGGAACACTAATTGTGCAAGTTCAACTTGCACTTGACCGGTTATTTATAACTAAACTTTAAATAATAAAATGCATTAGAACATTATTTCTTCTCATTTTTATACTTTTTTGCTTTTCTTTTCTCCTAAATCCTCCATTTTCAATTTGGATTTAGCTCTATTTGCTTTTGAAAACAGTTTAAACTAAATCTTTTTTTATGTACATATTAAAAAAATAAATAAGGTAAAATCTAGAGAGCCGATGTAATTGAATCTCTAAATGACTGTTCAACAAAGTTTGTTTCCGATCTTTGTCGAAAACCTTTAACATAAAAGCCTTGCTTCTTCCAGTGTTATCTCCGGTAATTCTTCTGAACCTTGGTTGATCAATTCATGTATTTGTGATGTCGAAGCTTCATTTGTTGACTCTCTTTGTTGACTTGTGTATAGTCTTCTATAGAATTATTCTGCAATTTCTATAAGTCTTTCCCTGTTTGTCGTTTCATTTCCGTCACCATCTTTAAGTCTGTGCATTTCTATTCTTCCAACTGTTAATTTTCTTCTAAGCACTTTCATGATTTTATTTTCTTCAATTCGTTGTATATTCTCCGTGTTATATCTTCTTACATCCTTCTATATCTCTTTTGAGAGTCTCTTATTTAAGTTTCTTAATCCCTCTGAATCTCTATTTTGTTCTCTAAAGTACCCTCTCCATTATAAGTTTTTTAGTGCCGTCATTCAGATTTTCATCCTTTGGAAACCTGACTCTTGTTTCATTTCATAGGAAATGTTGTTGTCTTAAAGTTTTACCCCTTTTTTTACTTTTTTTTTTAAACTTTTATATTTGAAGATATTCATCATCCAAAACCGAACATGATTCGAATCCTCAAATTCGACCTTCGACCTATTAGAAAACGAAAATGAAAAATGGCAACAAAGATACCTAACTTAAATACTTTTAAACCATTTTTTGCTTGCTTTGTATTATAAAGAATTATTATTATACAATATATAATAAGACATAAAATTGTCATTTGTTTTAACTTTATAAATAATTTTACAAATTGCAGGGTAGTGGATACCTAACCGATATTTAGTTCTATTCTTTAAAAGGTTTGTTTTTGTTACAAAAAAGCTATTGCTAAGGACCCTTTTGTCAGCGAATTCTACCTGAAGTGTCATAAACTACACCCCTTCTTTTTTGTTCTTTGTCTGAGATGCCCAGAGGAAAGTCAGAGAGTTTTAGTTTACGTTTGCCTTTGAAGCAGTGAACATTTCAACAACGTTCGTTTAGTGACTTTTCTGTAAGGTTTGCCTGACAATGTCTTCTACAGCATCAACGAGCCATTCTTGTTCGGGTCCGAGTTCAAGGCAGAAAGAAATGGTGTATTTAATCGGCCACATATCTCATCAAATCAGTGGTAGTAAATTACCATCTATGTTTCAAGTTTTACGCAGTTTATTTTATAATATACGACAAGTGGAACTGAACACCAGAGAAGCTGCAATACTTACAATATAGGAAGTTTTAATTTTTTTGGAGAAAGCTAAGATACCAACCAGACACCTGAAAGAGTGAGTTGCAAAATTAGAAAAACTGTACGAAGAGTTTAGAAAATTACAAAAAAAAACGCTAAAAGATCTAAAAGAACAGCGCAAAATAAAAAAGTAGAAGCTTTCAAGTCACAGATATTTGTTTATTTATAATCAATATTTATGTAAAAGCGTGGTTCAACGCTCCCAAACCCACCTTAGCCCCCAACCAAGACCTACAATTGTTAAAATCTTTTGTGAAATACAGACAAATTGATAAAGAACTTGCAGACAAGGCACTGTCTAAAATGATAAATCATCTGTGGTATCTCAATTCGGAGCTATTCGCATTTTCATTTTTTGATGAAACTTTAGAAAAAAATGTCAAAAGAAGCATGACTGCAAAATATCTAAAATTAATTTCCGTTGAAGAAAAAAGTTACGATGATAGGGCTTTAAAACCAAGGCTCAATTTCAAAAACTGAATATTTTTATTTCTCATCAAACTCTAAATTTTTTCAAGAGATTTGAAATTGATACAAATTTTTTAAATATTGATCCCGATGAATGGTGTGACAATTCGCACTATTTAAAAGCTAACAAAATAGTAAACAGTTTTAAGGTTGTCAATGACACAGGTGAAAGAGGTGTAAAATTAATTCAAGACTTCAATTGCTGTTTGACTAAAGATGAAAAACTACGGCAATTTCTGTTACTAGTTGTATCTGAATGTAGGAAAAATTTTCCTGACTCTTCAAAGGCTACTTTATCTAAGCCATTACCACCTTGATCTAATAACAAATTGTAAATGTAAATAATAATAGTAACTTCTTTTCTTTGTATTGCTTCCTTTTTTATAACTAAACTTTAAATAATAAAATGCATTATTTCTTCTCATTTTTATACCTTTTTGCTTTTCTTTTCTCCTAAATCCTCCATTTTTAGTGTTCCGTACGGAACACTTATAAGATCACTTCGGTGTCTGTCTGTCTGTCTGTCTGTCTGTCTGTCTGTCTGTCTGTCTGTCTGTTTATCTGTCTGTCTGTCTGTCTGTCTGTCTGTCACACCCGATTTTCTCCGAAACTATTTGACATAGAAAGGTGAAATTTGGTAATAATATAGGAATTGATGGCCTCATCAGAGCCATGTAGTTTTGAGAATTAAATTTTGACTTAAGGGGTTAGTTTTGGGGGGTGAAGTCGGAAGTGAAAAAAAAAATTTTTTACTAGGTCATCGAGTGTGGTGTCAAATGAAAGCTTGTGAAAACACGAGTAAAAAATATATATATAATATTATACTTGCGCGCAGTTTTCTTTGTATTATTTTTAAAAATTCGCGAAAAATCGCTGTCCCGGGGCTTATCTCAAAAAGTACTTATCAAAAAATTTCGAAAAAATTCTGGAATTTTCTCCACGGGGTGTAGATTGAACGAAAATTATCACGAGTGCATTACCTTTAATAATTTATATGGTATATCAAAAAAACAAAAATTTCAAGGTCATCAGATTTCAGTAAAGACTGGAAACAAACTTTGTTGAAAACTCATTTGGGGTGTATTTTGTGAAGTCACTGATCATTTTATACCTCTGTAACAAATTTTTTTTTATTTTAAAAGCAATCAACGTACGGAACACTAATTGCGCAAGTTTAACTTGCACTTGACCGGTTTTTAATTTGGATTTTGCTCTATTTAGTTTTGAAAACAGTTTTAACTAAACCCTTTTTTATGTACAGGGTGATCCAAATTGGACACTTTTAAAGGTAAACCCCTTTATCTAAAGGAGATAGACGAAAACTGATGTCGGTGTCTGAGGCTCAATTTTTATAATAAACTCAATGGTAAAAACCGCATATCGATATCTAGTACCGTTTCAGATATACAGGGTGTTTTGCCAAAATCTGCGTTTTGGAAAAATGTTTGTAATTCTTTTCCTATTACAATTCTAAAAATATAGCACACTTTATATTTTGCTTAAATCTACTTCAAAATATAAATTTTTTCAGTTTTTACGCTAGTTTTAAATGCACATTTTGTGAAGTAAGCTTTGGACGGAGCGGCAATATCAATTGTTTACTGATAGCAGTCATTTACATATAGGCGGCACCTTTTCTGGACACTTCTTACCGAGGTGACTAGTTCAAGAGGAGTGAGAGCTGCAAAACTTTGTATCACTGCGACTTCTAACTCTTGCCTGGTGTTTGTCGGCAATTTAAAAATTAGGTCTTTCAGTCTTCCCCAGACATAGAAGTCCATGGGTGTTAAATCCGGTGACATTGTCGGACCTTGATTGGCTATCCAGTTATTGTCGAAATTGACCGATAAAAAATTACTGATAACTGCAGCGTTATGAGGGGGTGCCTCGTCGTGTTATATTTCTAAGGTCCATTAACGGCAGTTCATCAACAAGAGGTTCTATTTGCTGCCTTAAAATTTCTAAATATCTCTGAGATTTGAGTGTTCTTTCGTAAATAAATGGACCTATAACCCTGCCTCTAAAAATGCTTGCCTACACATTAAATCCAAATCTGCCTTGATTTCTTTGCTCCACAACTAAATGAGGATTTTCTTGTGCCCACGTATAAGAATTGTAACGGTTAAAAATACCTGCATTGCTTACATAAGCTTCGTCTGTCCAAATGCAATGTAATGAAAAATTCGGAATATGGTTACAATTCTCCAGAAACCATTGGCAAAAATTCATACGCCGTTGAAAATTTCCGTCTCTAAGGTGATGAACTTTTCTTGTCCAGTGAATTCTTTTAAATGTCGGGTTGAAGTGTTGGGATTATTTCCGATAGTTCCTAAAACTATTATTTCTTCTAACTCCTTATCCCAGTTTGATGCATAATTTTTGGGTCGTTTCTTTTCAAACTGGCCACTATTAACTAGGTTATGTGACAATCGAGCGAATATATCCTTGAAGGGTTGACGCCTCTCTGGATACCGTTCGTGGTACAAATTACTTGCCGTTTCCGAATTTTCTCCGGTTTGTATGAAACACACTATCATATCCCATTTTTCCTAATTTTCAAACTTCATTGCGATTTATTTGACAATTCAATAACTGAAAATGAAGTAAAATTTGACAACTACGAGTAAACAATCGAATTAAACCATGTGGCCGCTCCGTCCAAAGCCTACTTCACAAAATGTGCATTTAAAACTCGCGTAAAAATTAAAAGCCTTTATATTTTAAAGTAGATTTAAGCAAAATATAAAGTGTGCTATATTTTTAGAACGATAATTTAAAGCTCTATTCGAATAAGGAAAAATATACAGGGTATCCCATTTAACAAATATATTTTTGCGTTAATAACTATTAAAATATTAGTTGTAAAAAAATGTAACTGACACTGTTGTAATCCACATGAAAAAGTGCTTTGGAATGTTTCTACAGAAATCAAATATTTTCAATAAGAAAAGAATTACAAACATTTTTCCAAAATACAGATTTTTTAAAAACACCCTGTATATCTGAAATGGCACTAGTCCAGTGAATCGATATGCGGTTTTCACTATTGAGTTTATCATAAAAATTGAGTCTCAGACACCGACATCTGTTTTGGTCTATCTCCTTTAGATAAAGGGGTTTACCTCTAAAAGTGTCCAATTTGGACCACCCTGTACATGCTGAAAAAATAAATGAAGTAAAATCTAAAGAGCTGATGTAATTGAATCTTACAATGTTTTTAGACATTTTCATAAAAAATCAATTTTCATGAAAAGTCAAAATTTCAACCATGAAGAGGCACGGGTTAACGTGCACTTGAGCTGAAACTTTTACCAATCTCATTTCTTAGTCAATTGGCAACTTTTAGGAAGATCACCCCAAAAAAATCGAGCATTGATTTCTTGTGACCGCCCTAGTAGGCACTCAACAACCCGTATAGTACCGTACGCTAATTGCTTTTAAAATAAAAAATTTTCCCGCATCCAATGGGCCAAGTCCATCAAGTACCTGGGCGTCCAGTTCGACCGACAACTCGTCTGGAAAGACCAGATCTGCACTGCAACCAAGAAGGCGAAGCAACTACTGGGCAAACTCTATCCCATCTTGAATCGCTCCAGTAAGTTGCTGCCACGGACCAAGCTTCTGGTATACAACACCATAGTAAAGGCAGGCCTCACGTACGCCTGCCCCACTTGGTGCCAGCTCTCCAAAACAAGGAGAGCTCAACTTCAAGCAGTGCAGAACAAGGCCCTGAGGATGATCACGGGAGCCCCATGGTTCATGAGAAACCGACAACTCCATAGGGACCTCGGTGTGCCTACTGTAAAGGCACACATGAGGAAAATAAACCAGACGTTCCTGCACCCCAACCCGTGCATCAGGGACGCCTACCGACTCCCACCTTACGTCAGCAGTCAGTTCCCGAGACCGTCCGACCCGCTGTTCTCGGACGAAAACGATGACCCTCCTCGCCCGCCGTGACAAGAAGATTGTCAGTCTAGGTTAAGTTTAAATTAGTCCTATTTTAAGTCTGTGTTACGTCCTAGTTTAAGTTAGCGTAAGTCTTAGAGTAAGGTAGTTTTAGTATTAGTTTTAAGTCCTACTCATGTATATATAAACACATTTCCTGGGTTAAGTTAATATAGGAAGACTAGTATAAGAGCTTAGGTTAAGATAGAATAAGTATACATTCAGTATTAGAAATTATTTTTTTTTATACTTTCAAAATTGTAAGAAAGAGGCTTTGCCTATATTGGTAATCAGTAAAGACAATGAGTGAGAAAAAATTTTGTTACTCTAAATGGATTTTTAACAAAGTTTGTTTCCGATCTTTGTCGAAAACTTAGACCTTGAAATTTGTGTTTTTTTATATACCAGATAAATTATCAAAGGTAATGCATTCGTGATAATCTACATCTTGTGGAGAATATTCCAGAATTTCTTCAAAATTTTTTGATTAGTACTTTTCTAGATAAGCGATGGCACCGATTTTTCTAAAAATAATGCAATGAAAAATGTGCGCAAATATTACTTTATATATATTTTTGAACTCTTGTTTTCACAAGCTTTCGTATGAAACCCCACTCGATGATCTAGTAAAAAATGTTTTTTTCACTTCCGATTTCACCCCCCAAAACTAACCCCTTAAGTCAAAATTTAACTTTCAAAACTACACCGCTCTGATGGGGCCATCAATTCCATATTAGTGCCAAATTTCAACTTTCTATGTCAAATAGTAGTAGAAATTCAGGTGTGAAAGACAGATACCGAAGTGATCTTAGAAGTGTTTCATACGGAACACTAAAAACGACAACAAAATCAATAAAGAATACGTTAAACAATATATGCTCCGAACAGATTAGAGAGACGTCAGAATGAAGTGTATCTAATTCAACTCTACTGTACGTAGACTCCCAAAATTAATTATATTTAAAGCTCGGGTATTGATCAGGGGGAATTAAAACGGGAACATATAATTTCGGGAATAGTTTCAATTAGACGAGATCTAATAACATACCTGGAATGGGTCCCCAATGACAAGCGATACAATACGAACGGTGTAGAGGGCCTACTATGCCGAAATTTCAAGATGTAACAGTATTATTACTTCCCTTGCTAAAGAAATTGGATATTTGTAAAAAAATCACCCTCCAAAATGTTTTTACAATTTTTCGTGTTTCGGGGTCCCCTATTTCCATTCTCCTTTGGTCTGTGTTTCACGATTTCACAAATATTACCTGATATAGGAAAGGAACCTGTAGTCTTAAGGGTTCAGTACGATTGAGCACTTGCACACATTGAGAATACTAATCGAGAAGGTCACCGAATATAAAATACCAATTCGGCTCACATTTGTAGATTTTCGCAAGGCTTTTGACACAGTGGAAAAATGGGCGCTTATAAGAGCTCTTAGAAATGCTCGTATAGACCACAGATACAGTGAACTGATAGCCAGAATATATGAACGAACAACACTCAAAGTTATGCTAAGCCAAGAACTGACAAACAAGATCCCAGTGAACAGAGGAGTAAGGTGAGGCGATGTAATATCGCCTAAGTTGTTTACAATAATCTTAAAAGATGTATTCAAAGAACTGAATTGGGACGAAAATGGCCTTCTGATAGCTGGCGATCGGCTAAACAACCTGAGATTCGCAGATGACATTGTAATTATAGCAAACAATAAAAATGAAATGATCCAGATGATCACAGATCTCCACCACCAAGCAAGAAAAGTGGGACTTGACATAAATTTCTCCAAGACAAAGTACATGAGTAACGAAGAGACCAATGATGAAAATATAGTGATTGAACCTTCAACAATAGAAAAAGTAAACACGTACATCTATCTAGGCCAAATAATAACGATAGGAAAGGAAAACCAGCAGCTTGAAATAGAAAGAAGGATACGTATGGGATGGGCAGCATATGGAAAATTGAAATATGTACTGAATACGAACATTCCTCAAAGATCAAAAACCCAAATTTATAATCAATGTATCTTACCAGCTACAACGTATGGAGCCGAGACATGGGTTTTAACTAAAAGAACAATAGAAAAACTACAAGTTCACCAACGAGCGATGGAAAGGAAGATGTTGAGTGTTACTTTGAAGGGCAAAAAACTAATAAATGGATTAGACAAAAACAAAGGTGAATGATATCACTAAACGGATAACATCTCTGAAATGGAGCTGGGCCGGCCATGTAGCGAGAGCGACGTATAAGTGAAGTGGCAAGATCACTAGGTGGAGACCAAGGGGTGAAAAGCGAAGCATAGGAAGACCCCAACATAGAGAAAAATGGAAAAATTTGAGAGAGGCCTATACCCAACAGAGGGTAGAGAGCAGCTGAAGGAAGAAGCAGAAGAAGAAAGTCTTAAGGCAAAGATATATTCATACCTAGAATCCACACTTCCTTTTACTCCTATTGAGTCATTTTAAATGATGGTTTAACGCTCGAAATAACAGATAGCAACATTATCTTGAACAGTCAAAGTGCATAATTTAAATCAGTCTTAAGAAAGTCAATCCTTGTTTAAGCACGCATCACGAGAAAAAATCAAATAAAGTAACAAAGAGTTCAACAATCTGTGTTGCTCGAATGTAAATTTAATTTTTAAGGCACATTGTAACTAAAATTACATTTTAACCAAGTTTCTAAGATACATGCACAGATTAGGAGTCTTAAAAGTGGCACAGATTTTTAAGCAAATGAAGGTATATACGAGGCTGGTTTGAAAAGTCCGTGCAAAAATAAAAACTACTTATGTGTTTGGGGTAAACCTTTTTTATTTTTCGACATAGTCTCCTTTTAGGCTTATACACTTCGTCCAACGATGTTCTAGTTTGTTGATCCCTTCCGAATAATAGGATTTGTCCAAGTTTGCAAAATATCCATTAGTGTCTGCAATCACCTCCTCGTTTGAATAAAATCTTTGTCCCGCCAGCCATTTCTTCAAACTGGGGAACAAATAGTAGTCCGAGGGAGCCAAGTCTGGAGAATAGGGGGGATGTGAAACGAGTTGGAATCCTATTTCCATTAATTTTGCGACCACAACTGCTGAGGTGTGTGCTGGTGCGTTGTCGTGATGGAAAAGGACTTTCTTGTGGGCCAATCGCGGGCATTTTTCTTGCAGCTCGGTTTTCAAACGGCCCAATAACGATGAATAATATTCACCTGTAATAGTTTTACCCTTTTCCAGATAGTCGATGAGGATTATCCCTTGTGAATCCCAAAAGACAGTCGCCATAACCTTTCCGGCCGAAGGAACGGTCTTCGCCTTTTTTGGTGCAGATTCTCCCTTAGTAACCCATTGTTTAGATTGTTGTTTGGTCTCAGGAGTATAGTAATGTATCCATGTTTCATCCACAGTGACGAAACGACGCTTAAAGTCCTCCGGATTCTTCTGGAACAGCTGCAAACCATCCTTGCAACACTTCACACGATTACGTTTTTGGTCAAGCGTGAGCAATCGCGGCACCCATCTTGCGGATAGCTTTCTGATGTCCAAATGTTTATGCAAAATATTATGTACCCGTTCAGTCGAGATGCCCACAGCACTAGCAATCTCACGCACCTTAACTCTTCTGTCATCCATCACCATATCATGGATTTGATCAATGATTTCTGGAGTCGTAACCTTCACAGGCCGTCCAGAACCTTCAGCGTCACTTGTGCCCATATGGCCAGTCCGAAAATTTTGAAACCACTTATAAACTGTTCTAATCGAAGGTGCAGAGTCACCATAATGTTTATCAAGCTTCTCTTTAGTCTCCTGAGGCGTTTTGCCTTTCATAAAGTAATGTTTAATCACCACACGAAATTCTTTTTCGTCCATTTCTTGAAAATCACTAGACTTCCTTGATTCACACGAATGCCAAACACAAAGAAATAGACCAATATGGCTGAAACTTGGTGTGCGTTCATTCAAGAGATGCTACTAACTAAACATGACCTCGATACGCGCCGGTGGTGCCATCTCTCGGACTTTGCACGGACTTTTCAAACCAGCCTCGTACTTCAGTAGAAGAGAGTGAAATGGATAGGGGAAGTGATTACTTTGAATACAGCCTACCAAGTAAGAACGTGTCCGCGATAATTCATTTTTGGTAGATGCGATTCTAGCGATTCAACAAGAAATCGGTAGAGGGAACCTTTGTCTACGGCATATTTTAGTATCAGTCGATTCTGAACTTTCGTCGAAATCACGTAAAATCCAAAATAAGTCACTTGTTTGCGCGTTGGTTCGAGGCAGTCTTTCTTTGTTACCATCCAAAGGGGCCTAAAATGATCCATTCCGCGGCCGTTAAATATATTAAAAAGTGGGTGTAGTTTGTAAAGAAGTGGGTAAATCATTTTAACGAGACGAAAAATGTCGACGATTTACCAAAATGTGGCTCGGTAGGCAAAGTCACTCCGAAAGTCAAAAACGAATTGTGTCTTTGTTTTCACGGGACCCGAAATTGACCCAGTCAAGAAGCGGCGAAATTAAGAAAATCGAGTTTAAATGTGTCGCGTGAGACTATTCGCCAACATCTTCGTGCTCAAGATGTCAAATTCCGAAGTACGTTAAAAAACTTTTGCTGGGCGATGATCACGGCTCGAACCCACTCGCTTGAACCCACAATAAAATAACAGAGTGGCCTTCACAATCGCCGGACGCCAACCCTGTTGAAAACGTTTGGTCTCTTGTAAAGAGAAAGCTCAGGGAAAAGACTCTGAGGACTTTGACTCAGTTGTCTCGCGAGATTCGAAAAATTTGGAGATCAATGAAGAAAATTTCGTCGACAGCATGCCTCCAAGATGCCAGGCGATTATTGATGCAGGAGTCGATTGGACAACTTACTAAAATAATTGTGCCGTTGTTAGTACACCAAAGAATATCGGGTGGCGCATAAGTAACGCTATGATTTATTTAATGAATAACTTTTTTCTTTCTGATTTTATTTAACGTTGGCGTTTATTAAAATTTAGAATATAGTTTGGAAATATATTCACATTATGTTTTGAAGATAATATCTTTCAAATGGTGCCCATTGTTTGCTTCGACCTGACGTGCTCTTTCCAGAGCATTTCCCATAACTTTTCTTAGAATTTCAGGTCCCAGCGCCCTCACTTCTTCTCAGATATTCGCCTTAAGCTGTTGGATGGTTCTTGGCTTATTGGCATATACCTTACTCTTTAGGTAACCCCAAAGAAAAAAATCGGGAGCCGTTAAATCGGGCGAACGTGGTGGCCAGTTAAAATCAGAAAAACGCGATATTATTCTATCAGCAAAAATTTCGCGCAGGAGAGCCATAGTTGGACGAGCTGTGTGAGCTGTGGCTCCATCTTGTTGGAACCACAATTGTGGATTGTTCTCTACCTCGGGCCTTAAAAAAATTTCAATCATTGCCCGGTATTGAATGCCATTCACATTAACCGCAACTTGTTCGTCGTTTTCGAAAAAATATGGTCCAATGATCTTTTCTGAAGTTATTCCACACCATACTGTGCATTTAAGTGGGTGCATTTGATGTTCAACAATTATTCTTGGATTTTGGGTGCCCCATATTCTGCAATTTTGTTTATTCACGTGACCATTGAGGTGGAAATGGGCCTCATCGCACATTATGAGTTTGTGAATAAACTAGTTGTTTTCTAGGCACAATTCTTGCAAACGGCGACTATATTGAATGCGTCTTTGTGCACCATTTGGTTTTAACTCATGAACCAATTAAATCTTATATGGGAAAAGGTGTAAATTATGAAAAATTCTTTGCAAAGACCACCTAGACATCACCAACTGCTGAGAACGTCGTCTGGTGGAAGTTTCGGGGTTTTCCTCAATACTTGCTTGCACCCGAGCAATGTTCACATCATTTCGAACTGCACGAGGTCTTCCAGCACGCGGAAGATCACAGACAGCCCCTTGTTGCCGAAAACGCTGAACCAATCGGTAAATTGTTGGAGCGCTAGGTGCATTTCGAACATGAAAGAAATTTCGATATGATCTTTGTGTCTGAATAATCGAATGCTGACTTTCATAATAAAATTGAACAACTTTGATTCTTTGTTCTGTGCTGAGTCTTTCCATCATAAATTTCCCAAGATTTTCAAAGTTAATTCTGAAAAAAAAAAATAAAAAAAAGACGTTAACAAAAAATTTATTCACTTATTAAATCATAACGTTACTTATGCGCCACCCTATACATTGATGGCAGAAAATTTTGTCAAACCACATTTTTTCAAGAATACGACCGGTCACATTCTTACTTGACACACTGTAAGTCGTTTCATAATCCTTTCCCGGTTTTTTGGAACCGAAAAATCTGAAAATTACATTAATTCTTAAATTATTTTCAATTCTAGTAGAATTATTTGTAGAGAGAAATATCAGATCTCAGTTAAAAATATCTCTAAGGAGCCCTTCATCTGCTCAACTTTTCTGGATGATTAATATCTTACCACAAATCTATCATTGAAAATATTGGATTGTAGCGGTGCGACCAAAAAGTTCCCGGACTAATGGTATATAGCAGGAACATGAAATAGTATTGACTCGCTCCGATAGGTGGTGGTAAGTATATTCCTAACAATGTTATGTTACAAGTTTCAACTTCCTAACGTGTTCACTTTATTCTGTGTGGGCATGTTTTCAATTGCGTATAGATACGAGAAAACAGCAGCGTGTGTGGGGAAAATTTTGTTTGAAAATTTGAAAAGTAGTACCGAAATACATAAAATAATTTGGAAAGGATTTGGGGATAAAACCCCTGAACCGTGAGCAAAATTCCGGATTATTTTCTTGAATTAAGGCCGGCCGAACTTCAACAGAAACACAACGAACGTCCGGGAAGACCTTCAGCTACAACTACGCCCAAAAATTGTCGCTAAAGTTCAACAAATTATTCGTAAACACTATTGTCGGACAATTCTTAGTATCTCTGATGAATTTTCTTGGTTATGAAACAGGAAGTGTCCCATGTTCATCCTGTATGCAACAGTTTTTGTCGAAGAATTCCATAACTGTCACCCCCCACCCCTTTTATTTGCCTCAGATAAAAATAAAGCTACTTTGGTCCGGAAACTTTTGAATTGTTCCAGATATTGTCTGAATAATGTTCAAAAACATTTTATTTCGTTTTTATCGGCACACTTGATTAAACGGAAGCCTAGAATTGTCAGCTCTTCCGATAATCTTTATTCATTACGTTTAAGACCCAAGTTTCTGCACACACCATATCCTCATTACAACCAGACTTGTAAGTTTCGAACGTCTTATGTTAGTCAGCATAAAATTAACTTTTCCTGCAACCATAAAAATAAGAATACTCGCGCAGCGACAATTTTTTTTATGAAATTATTTTTAACATTACTATGACACCGTGTGTTAAATATTTTGCGTCCTTTAATTGTTTATAACTTGTGTTTACTTGGTCGCCCGTGGTCGCACGTAGTCTAAATTTGTACGTAATTGTCAGTTCTACATATCTATGCAATTGAAACCTCAAAAAAGCAATGTTTTCAACGTACAATAATGCTTTTATTCTGAAAAATATACAATACACTGTTGTTACCAATAAAATCGACTTTAGCATCCTCTAAATCTTAATATTTTGGGACCAAATTCAGAGATTTCTATTTACACATAATAGGTTTTTAGCTGGCAGCACCGCCAAATACGTTTTTTTTTGTGAGCAGTTTAATATGTATATATATATATATATATATATATATATATATATATATATATATATATATATATATATATGTATATATATATATATATATATATATATATATATATATATATATATATATATATATATATATATATATATATATATATACAGTCGACACTCTATATAGTGAAAGACCAAAATGTTGACCGAAATTTCACTATAGAAAGTTTTTCACTATATAAAGAAAAAATCCGTATATATTGCTATGTATGTCTTTTATATTGGTAATCATTTACTTGTATTTTATAAGGTACAAGCAACAAAAAAAATTGCAAAATTGAATTATTAGAAAAGATTTTATTAAACATTTGAAAGTTTAAATAGTACATAGCATGTACAGGGCTAAATACATACATAAAGTCCGTCCGTTATATCTTTACCCGTGCGTCATAGTTTTCAGGCCATATAACAGCCGACTATTATATTATTTCTCTCTTTTTCACCAATAAATCGTAGGTATTGGTAAAAAGAGACAAAAAATATAATAGTCGTCTGGGATATTGCCTGAAAACTATGACGCACGTGTAAAGATATAACGTACGGACTTTATGTATGTATGTACTACATACGAAATAAAAAGAAAAAAATGCAAAATCTGTTAATACATATGTACATACTACGTACATACGTACTAGGAAAAATAATCAGTTATTTTATTTTGAACATTACTTTTAAAAAATAATTGTTGCTCAACAAAATTCTCGCATTTATTCAAATGCATAAAGATTTGAACAGGTACACTTTCCTGGCCCCTAAGAGTAGTTCGCACAATGTCAAAAACATTTCTTATTTCATTTTCACTAAATTTAGCAGGACATTTCCCGGTTTCAGTTTCTTCTTCATGACCTCCTATACTTTTTATATCGTCAATTATGTCTTGGTCAGTTGGGAGATCTGTCGTGCCAACATCATTGTCGATTTCTAATCTTTCTTCAAGTAAAAAATCTGCGTCGAGGGTAGCAGTTTTTTGTAGAATACCCCATTGCCTATTTAAGGTAGCGAGATCCATTTCATCTTCTTCTTCCCATTCGTCAATTTTTTCAGTAAAACCTGCTTTAGAAAAGCAGTTTTTGATAGTTTTCTGAGAAACATTTTCACTCCATACTTTAGCGACTTCGGTTATACACTCTTTAAGGGTAATCAATTTTTGGACTGGTTGTTATCAATCGCATTAACAATTTTGTGGACAATTCTGTTTCGGTAATATTTTTTTGTGTTTTTTATAATACCCTGGTCCATAGGTTGCAATTTGGAGGTCATGTTTGGTGGAAAAAAGATCAATTCAATATTCCCTAATTTTTTACTTAGAGTAACTGGATGTGCAGGACAATTGTCTATAAACATCACAATCTTTCGCTTTTGGCTTTTCATCCATCTTTCGAAAATCTCAGAAGTCATCCATGCCTTTTTATTATTGGCGTAATCTAACTCCAGAGATTTAACTCCTTTTAAACAACGGGGATTTTTGCTTTTACCTATGAGCAGTAATTTCAGTTTTTCTGAGCCATCCATGTTTGCTCCAACCATAAGTGTCACCCTTTCTTTACTTGTTTTAACACCAAACAATTATTATCTTTTATAAGCAAAAGTTTTATTTGGCAAACATTTAAGAAACAAACCGGTTTCATCACAAATGGGTTATTCCCCGGGTTTCTCACAGAAATCTATCTGATTTATTGCCAACCATTAGGCGTTATAAACGCGTTAAGAACCTTTTCAAAAGAATGTGTCATAAAAATGGAATTCGTGCTAATGTTAGATAAAAATGGGAAACCCGAAATGGCCAAGATCTCAATAAATGCATAAAAATTTATACATAAAATTCCGGTAAAAATGTTATTATATAGAGTGTTACTATTTTACAGATTCACTATATGCAGGGCTTTTTACATGAAATTTCATTAAAATATTCTAGGTCTTGATAGTTTTCACTATATAGAGTTTCACTATAAACAGTGTCGACTGTATATATAGTAGCCTGTCAATTTAAGATTATTATTTATTCTAAATTTATTAATTATTTATGTTATTGATACTGCTAATGAGTAGAGGTGCCTGGGGCATACCGGCGGCGTTGATAGTGAAGGTGTTAGAAAGAAATCCGTCGACTGTCACAACGCTCTTTGAGGAAACACGAGAGTCATAAACAGAATTCTTCGGACATACCAGAAGATCATCGCTTAGCCAGCAATCCATAGTGCCAAACACGGTCGAATGCCTTGAATATATCGAGAGCAATCGCTCGAGATTCTCCAAAGTGTTCAACTGCGTTGTTCCAAATATATGTTACATAAGTTAGAAAATCTCCTGTTGATCTATGATTTGAAATTGCACAGTTTAGATGCAGCAATATCATGATTTTATCCTCTCTGAGGTATTACCAGGAGTTTCGGACCTCAAAAAACTTGTATTTTTCTGTTTATAAACCATGGAAGTTTTCTTAACGCGTTTTTTTTTTAGCTTAAAATGCGAATAACTCCGGTTATATATGTCCGATTAAGACAAATGCGTTTTTTTCGTTCATTTTGGAAAATAATTGAAAATTTTTCATCTGATCAATCATGAATCATTTTGGTCAATTTTTTTTTTCAGAATGTCAATTGTCATTTGATTAATAAACAAATGTAAGAAAACGATCAAAATAAAAGATCCATTTTGAACTAAATGGCAATTCAAATTTTAAATAACAAATTCAATTGTGTCCACTAGGTTCAATATTTTTTTACCAGAATTTCAGAGTATTTTTGCTATAATAAAAGAAATATTTTCTGAAAGTTTCAAGCCGATCGGTTCACTTAGTCGACCTGTAAAATAAAATAAAAAAAAGAAAATAGATTTTTGCGGGTTTTTTCAATGTTGTAGGTTATGTACACGTTTGAGTGATTTAAAACCAAGGAGGATTTGTTGAAAATTTCATTACGAAGAGTTTAGTTTTTTGTTTGTATCGATCCGACTGATATAACTGGAGTTATTCACACACACTCAGGACAATACTCCTGGTGATATCCCAGAGAGGATAAAATCATAATATTGCTGTATCTAAACTCTGCCTATCTCATCATTATTTTGACCTTTTTTGACTGCACTATATTGAATTCGTCTTCCTTTACTTACTGAATCACATACGAAAAGCTAACCTTTTGTTATTTTAAAGTCAAAATAGTTTTTTTTATCTACTGTGCGAAATACTATTTTGATGGTCGAAAATAAAACTTCTTCGATTTTTTTTACAGAGAGAAATCCGCCTTATGGATTCTGGAACAGTCTGCGTCACCATAAGGGTTGGTATACCCACTAAAACTCCTTGTGAGCTGAGAAAACCCTTTACTCCTTTTACATACAGAGATTTTTAATATCTAGGTGTTTGCATCTTTTTAACTCTAAGGTTAATTTTCTAATGACTAGAACTAATCTACCATATCCTAACTTAAAGCTAAATTAACCTAAATCCCCAAGTTCGGGGGAGTATTGAGTTACAACTGTGTTAGTTGGATATGATGTTTACATTTTTAACTGATAGGTGTTGCTCATCTAAACTACGGCCTTATCCTTAAATACTAAGTACAAGGGTAGTCGATGGTCAAGTCTGTGTTTAGTGTCAACGGTTTTTGTTGTCAATTCATTGTCTGTTGTCAATTTGGAAAGGGGTCATGAGTGTTTTTAGTTGTTCTTGGATTGTATCCTTGAACAATTGGAATATTTGCGTTAGTTGCGCAGGGGTCAAAAGAGCCTCGGAAGAGACTTCTGCGGGGACCGTGTTAGTCGTCTATTTTTTGGGGGCAAAACGGGAATTGTCTTGAGTTCCCCAGCCTCTGAAAGTGGATTTTTTGATCTTGATTAGTGATGGATGGCACGGGCAACCACTGAATGAGGCGGAATTACTGCCTCCGCAGTTTGCACACTTGGACGGGACTTCTTTCTTTTTTGAGCATTTGGATGTGTGGTGGTGTCTCATTTTTAGGCAAGAGGAAAAGCACCATAGGCAGGGGCTTGCCATTAGAATGAGTCGAACTTATGATGTTTTTAGAGCTGAAGCCCTGTTGACAAGGCCGTCCCTGATACATTCTTTCGATAAGTCAATAGAAGCACCACGCAGGACCACGCGGTTTAATTTTTCTTCCGGAAATCGGAAGGTATAGAAGGATTCTTTATTTTTCTCCAGAAGGACGGTAGCCTTCCTGAAGTCGTCTACAGACGAAGGAAAGGTTTTGACGCCATTCCTAACTAGAACAGCTGAAGAATATTTAATATTGTAGGCCTTGAAATGGCCAGAGATACTGTCAAATTTGGCCGCACTGCTGATCACAATGGGCGGGATTCTAGTGGAATTAAACTTACCTGATCCTTTGTGAAGTTTTTGTTTCAGTTGTGATGTCATTTTCGGTAGGACTTCTTCATCTACAAAAGCAGACTGAGTGACCTCCTTCTTTCTCTTGGTTTTTTTCTTTCAAGTCTGGAATCCCTCGATATCCATCCTCCTTGAGCCATCCACGTTGCTGGGTGAATCCAAGCATCCTTCTCCATTCTGGATCCCTCGTCCTTCTTTGAGGAGTCGTCAGGAGACTTTTTTCTCTCATTCCGCAAAAGGGATAATTGACTGGTCATTTTTTGGATCTCTTTTCCGAGTTCCTGAATTTCCACCATAATCTGTTGTATAATTTTATCTTTTTAAGCAATAGCCTCATCCTGGCGGGCTAAAGCTTCTCTCCGCTTAGTAAGCTCCTGTTGTAAACGGATCGAGGTTTTCAACTCTTTAGTTGAATCCATGATGAGGTTTTCAACACTGCATTGAACTACTAAAATTGAACAAAGTACATTATTTTATCTTATCTAACTGATTCTTTGCTCTAATACTGTCGTTGAGTTTTATCCTATTCATTGTCGATCTTAACTCGGCTGATGAGTTGTGATATGATGAAACGCTCTCCGATATGGATTCAAAGATGAGCAATTATTGTGGAAAAATATTGCTGTGAATTACCCCTCGCGACGTCCGGGATGTCAGATAGCTGTCTAGATGTTAGGCAATTTAAAGTAAGATAAAATTCAATTATTATTTCATTCTTTCCTTCGGCTTTTAAGAAGCTTCTAATTCTATCCGTTTATCAGGTTTGTGAAAATCTTAAGTCATTAATTTGAACAGTATCAATAACATAAATAAATAATAAATTTATTAAAGAATAATCTTAAATTGATAGGCTAGAATTAAATAAATAAGAAGAAGTTAGAACGTTAATGACTAATCATTTTAATTTTCCCACTTTGGCAGACATGGAGCTTTACTGACAGACATCGTATTGTATTGAATTTCCCCTTAAAATAAAGTTAGTATTTTAAACAAGCCCTCTTACAATCATCTCAATTGAGTGCCACTCTAAACCACTTGAAAAGTAAAATTTGGACTCCGTCTATTACTTTTCTGATTGCGACAAACTTTCCCTTCTGAAATGATCATTTCAGTGGCTAGTGTCGCTGCTAGTACTGACTTTAACTATAATTTCTCTACAGAGATACCCTCTTGAATCTCTCTCTCTCTCTCTCTCCTCAGCCTATAGTCATCCACTTCTGAATGAAGGCCTCTTCCAATCTTTTCCACGTCGTTCTGTTTAGGGCTGTTTGGATCTAATTTTCCCCCGCAATTTTCTGGATGTCATCGCGCCACCTTTTTGGAGGTCTTCCAACACTCCTTTTGGTTTGTCTTGGACGCCAGTTTATTATTTTGCTGGTCCATCTTTCTGAGCTTTGACGAGCTATAAGGCCAGCCCACTGCCATTTGAGTTGAGCTACTCTTCTGAGGACATCTGTCACGCACGTTCTTCTTCTAATTTCCTCGTTCTGTATCCTGTCTCTCAGGCTAATTCCGAGCATAGATCTCTCCATTGCTCGTTGTGTCACTTGAAGCTTGTCAGCGGTTTTTCGGGTGATTGCCATTGCCTCGAGACCATACGTAAGGACCGGCAGAATACATGAGTCGTATGGTTTACGTTTAAGATTTATTGGGATTTCTCTAGATTTAAGTACATACCCCAACTTGCCGAACGCAGCCCAACCTTGTCCTATTCTTCTAGTTATTTCAGAGCTTTGATTTTCTTTACCAAGTTGTGTTTTGTGTCCCAAGTAAATGTATTCTGATACGTTTCCCAGTGTTTGGTTTTCGATGTTTACCTGAATATTTTCCACACTCATTATTTCTGTTTTATGTAGATTCATCTCGAGCCCGATGTTTAAGGATGCCTGATGCAATTCTTCCAGCATGCTCTGAATTTCCTCCGTTCTATCGCTTATAATCACTATATCGTCTGTGAATCGTAAATGGTTCAGACGCACACCATCTATATTTATGCCCCTGGATTGCCTGGAGGCCTTTTTGTAATCTACAAATGCCAGGTGCAATGGTATGTTGTATTCTGTGGTCTTCTCCATGTGAGTGCGTACTGTCTGCAAGTGGTTAATCGTACTAAAACCTTTTCGGAAACCTGCTTGTTCTACTGGTTGATACGAATCCATTTTTTGAGTTAATCTATTTGTTACTGTTTTTGTTAGCAACTTGTATAAGTGTGATAGTAGACTAATAGGACGGTAGTCTTCTATGTCATTTCTATCTCCTTTTTTGTATAGCAAAATAACCTCGGCGTTGTTCCATTTTATTGGAATCCTTTCTTCGGTTATGCATTTGTTTAGTAGGATTCGTACACTCTCTACTAGATATTCTCCTCCCATTTTTAACATTTCAGTGCTGATTTGATCTTCTCCTGGACATTTCTGAGATTTCATTTGGTTGAGCGCTGTTCTTAATTCATTGGTATCTATCTCAGGAATTTTCTCGGATCCAATATTTTGAATTTTCCGTCTGTTGTACTGATGACCTTGGGACTTGAAACTGTAGAGATGCTTATAGAAGTCCTGAACTATGGCAACAATTTCCGTTCTTCTACTAACTACGGTACCACTGTTGTTCTTCAATTTACTTAATTTCATTCTTCCATTTGATAAGTGGGATTTTAAAACTTTCATATTTTTGTTGTTTTCAGTAGTATTCTTTGCCAACTTTGTGTTATATCTCTTAGATCTTTTCGAATGTTCTTGTCTCTCGAATAACAAATTGAAAACAGCTAGCGCGATCGAGGCCAAGTAGTTTGTGTATCGATCGATGGCTAAAATAGTTAGACATAAATTAAAATATGTTGTCACTTAACAAAACCCAGTATCTGAATGGTTATTTACATTTACTTAAATCTATCTAATACTAAACTAAAGAATTTTTGAGATAAGTGATAAAAATAACTCTTATTTTTTGTTACTTTAATTTTATCAATAAGGGAAAAAACCACGACGTTCAATATCTTTTACATATTAATATTGCAATAATTATATAAAAGATATTTTAGCTGGCAGTTTAACGACAATTTACAGGATAGCACTCAATTTCGCTTTCTTGAAAGATTATTTTAACATCAACTCAAACTGAACAAGGTCCATGTTTCAGTATTTATTTACTGTTCTCTCATCTGTCAATCTAACTCGGGATGTAGTTCGTCATATCATAGCTAATCTGCTAGAATCGACAGAGGAGGAAGGAAGCACTAAGATACTTCAGTTTGTATCTCTGCTGTAAGCCTAATTTTGATATATTTAAAATTAGGCCCTCTGTCAGGGGTTATCTATTCGCTGTCAATCCTAACTCGGCTGATGAGTTGTGATACGACGAAATGCGCCCCGAGATGGATTGGATGATGAAAAAACAATAAATAATTGTTGAATTAACTTTGTTTAATTTTAACAGTTGATATTGATTTTAATATATATAGAGCAGAACCTCAACAGTCCCTTTGTTGCTCTAAACAGCCCCCGATAGTAGGTAGGTATATCTTCAAAAGGCAATTATTTACAAATCATAAAACACCAGGGCCGTACTGGGACTTCAATCTCCTTAAATAAAATAAATAAATATTTATATATAAATGAAATTCTGCTGCGTCGAAGAAGTTTTATTTCTCAGCCACCAACACGCACAGTAGATAAAAAAATAACTATTTTGACATTAAAATAACAAAATGTTATCTTCTCATAAGTGATTCGGTAAGTAAAGGACCATCAATATGGCTTTCGTAAACATAGATCAATAGGAGATTTTTAAGCTTATGTAATACATGTTCGAAACAACGTAATTGAACACTTTGGAGAATCTCGAGCGGTTACTCTTGATATATTCAAGGCATTCAACCATATTTGACACTATGGATTGCTGGCTAAACGACGCTCTTGTGGTATGTCTGAAGAGTTCTGTTTATGGCTCTCGTGTTTCCTTAAAGAACGTTCTTTACGGGTGGCAGTCGATCGATTTCTTTCTAACACCTTCACTATCAAGGCCGGTTTTCCCCAGGGCTCCCTACTGTCTCCTATTCTCTTCTTCATTTACATTAACGATCTGCTGGAGAAAACCAAAAATTTAATCTGCAGCTTTGCAGGTGACAGTACGCTCTGCTCCTAAACGTATACTGCATTTATTGGATTCTAGTCTAAGAGCCAGTGGCCGGCACACAGCAAGTATTTAACAAACCCTAAATTTTGTTCAGTTACTCTCTCATACATACTATACATGAGATGGGGACTAACTAAGCTCGGAGGCGGTAGGTACGGAGTCACTCAGGTGTGACATGTATAAAAATCTGACCAACTTCGAAAGTATATCTGCAAGGCTGCCATTTGAATATTTTAAAATATAATATTATTACTATTGAAAAATAACAGTGGCAGACGATTATGGCGGTTGTGAGGTCATAGCAGACACTTTCGAAAGTTTCAAAAAAAATTAAATTTCAAAAGTTTTTTAACAAATCTGAAATTATAATATGTTATTTATTGTAGTATTTTAAACCTGTATTTATCACGGCAGACATTTTTTCTGGTTATAACATCCCGGCAGACAGCGAAAACTTACCTACAGCGCGAATATACGGATGTATAGTCACAGTAAACACACTATACAGTAGCGAAACTCAAGGATAACCGCATAGCAAAATCAGGTTCGTTTTCAGAAGGTCACGTGGCAATCCGCCATGTTAAAAGTGGACCAGCGCAAAATTTGAAATACAAATAAAGTTGTTCAAAGTTTTATCATTCAAAATCATAGATATAGAAATGTTTGAAAATTTTTGATTTGTTATTTAATACAGCATGAGTAATATAAAAGTTAATGCAGCATGAGTAATATAAAAAAGAAACAAAAAGAATGGAGTACTTTGTTAGAAAAGAAACGAATACAGGTGAAAAACTTGATAGGAAGGTATTTGATGGAATTCTTCATATTCAACTTCAGTTTTTAATAACCTTATCCAAAAATTCAAAAGTCTATCAAAGTTAAACGTCACTGTTTGAGGTGAAAGTTTTATTTACATCATTTTTCAAGTAAATTTGTGATTAAAGATGTTTTTTAAGGACTAAATTAATTTAATTTTAACATAATAATACCTAATGTTATTTTTCTTGTACCGTGAAATAAAGACATATTGTCATTACTAAGATGTCAACATCTTCTAAAATAAGAGCATTTTTTTCTAAGCAGTGTTGTTGTTTGGTGTGATAGATCTCTTTTTAATTAAAGAACACTGTATCTACTTTTTTGGTACTTATTTTTTCTTAAATTACAAAACTATATTGTGTAACTTTAACTTCGAGAAAGGTTAATATAATATTATTAATGAATTATAAACGTATATGTATAGACCTCTATTTTTTATGTGAATGATTCTTCGAGGTTCCATACCTTTTTGTGTTCTGTTATCCGTATTGCTTTTTGATAACGTAATTAACGCTTGCTTTTATTTACAATGAATTAATATTTAGATCAAAGAGTCAATACAGTAATTTCCTAATTATATTTACATACAATACTTATTATGACCAAGCTGACTTGTCAATTACAACTATGTTGGAAATGTGGAATCTTTGGCACAATGACACTACTCAGTATATATTACCACTACACCAAACACTTTATTTTTGCACTCGACGTTTCGCTAACCATATTAGCTTCATTGGAAAAAATGATTGACTCATATATACTGAGTATTGTCAATTACAGTTTAAAAAGAAAATAACTACATTTAATTTATAGTATAGGTATACAACAATAGTAATAAGTTCTTTATAGGAGGAATATTAATAACAGGTAACTAAATCTTCAAAATTTTAATAGTAACCATAATTACCATCAAAATGGACTTTGATTAAGTGTACTGTCCATTTAACGAACTTATTTTGAGAATATTTTACCGTCTGGCATACATCGTCTGACAAAATCATATTATTGTTGTTATAAGTTCTGTATTCCTTACAATATATTCACAGAAACTTTTGAAAGATTGGCATGAAAAAGGAGCAATGTAATTTATAGAGAAAAATAGAAAAAAAAATCACTTTCAGAGTATTAATTGTACTTGCAATTAAACAGTGTTAAATTTATCAGGTTTATTATTAGAAAAAGTGTGTCAAACAATTAATACAGATGAAGTTATTGAAAACTAGAAGTCTCTTGAGAATACACCTTTTAGAAAAAAATATGTTTTATTTATAATTTACACAAATATAAATAGTTTTAAATAACTGAATACTGGTTTACACAAAAATAGATCTTTCTAAAAACCAGAATTTGGAGGATTATTTATTAATTATAAAAAAATTACACAGGCCCACAAAAAAAGTTTTTCACTACCGAACAGACCGCTATACCTATATGTATTTTTGGGCACTGAAACCGAATCTGAGGTCGGAATTGAGCAGTCACGTCAGGATCTTTAAATAACCAGCCGAACTAAGTTTAGAAATAAATTTCAAGCTTTAATGACCAAATCACCCTACCAATACGAACGTTTTATTAAATCAATCAAGGTTCTCTGGAACGCCGTCTCTGGAGCAAATACGCCTAAAAAAAATGTACATTAGTAATGATAAATTGTTTCATGCATATGTATTTTTTCAAAAATGCATTTAAGATAGTGAAAAGTTGTCTTGTGAAAGCAAGCAATAGAGGTTTATTAAAATAATCAACAACTCCAACAACTTTAATCGCATACCATGATTTCTATGAAATCATTGTTTCAACTAAAAACAGAGGAACTGCAAAAAAAAATCATTAATGCAGCAACTTAAACTTTGATGGATAATACTGTTGATGATTACATGTGATGCAAATAAAGCATAATTAAATTTAGTTATGATTTATAATAATAGTCTTAACGCGCCCTGATTGAGTTAGAAATTTCTTATTTGCAAATTTTAGAGCATAAAAATGTGTGACTCGAGCAAATAATTTGCGAAAATAGTGAAGTCACTAATCATTTTATACCTCCATAACAAAATGTTTTATTTTAAAGGCAGTCAACGTACGGAACACTAATTTGCGCAAGTTCACCTTGCACTTGACTGTTTTTTTTTTCAAAAATTACAATAAAAAAACGTCCAGTTTTTCCAAATATTTGTAAGTTGTAATAACTGATGTGCAATACCTGAATTATTTTGCATTCCATTCATCGCTCCACGGCCTGTTTCAATAGGTAACTCATTTGCAGGAACTCCAATATCAATGTCAGTTAATAATTGATCTACATGGTTTTCTAAAATATCCAACTCGATTTTTCAAATCATTTTTAAACATTTTCTGAGAAAAATGTGAGACGCATATTTTATATTTTTTGCGCAAATTTTTAATTGGGCAATTAATGACGCGTTTAGTTGCTGCAAGCCAAATCTTTGCCCTATAACCAAAATAAACCAATTTATCCGCGTACAATTTCTTACGCAATTGATAGTCTTTAATTAAATCACTTACCTTTCAACATCTTTGGGGAAGAAGAAGAAACTAACGCCCCGCGTACAGTTTGAATTATTTTTGCAATTCTCAACGGCACAACAATAACCTTCTTTCCCCATGATTATATAAATTGTTTCTCAACCTTTTCGATTCTCTTCACTTACAAACGTTTTTAATTCTCTTTTTCTACAAACTTTCTCTTCCTTCTGTCTTTATATTCATATAAACTGCAGTCACATCAAGAAACGATGGACAATACATTTCCAAAGACACATTCCGAGATCGGATGTAAACACTGAGCGGCCATTTTGAAAAATGACCCGTCAAAATCTTGTCACCAAATTGGAGCTCAGTTTCGCTACTGTAGTATGTTTACTGTGGTATAGTACTTACTCTTACACCCATTTAATCTGCATGGAATTGAATATACCATTATGCATATAAAAAGTGATGTAATTATATTAACAAATATATATATATATATATATATATATATATATATATATATATATATATATATATATATATATATATATGGTGGATGTTGGGGAAAATAGGCATGTTATAAGACAATTATAAATATCAGAGTACAAAGATAATAAAAAGAATATAATTGGAATTTTTATTTGTATTTGTTACAGGCAAGATATGACAATAATAATTGTTTACGCAATTAAAAAATAATATATTTTCATGTTCATATCGGTTATTTTGTTTCATCCTTCAATATCATCTTCGGAATCATTTTCATTTTAATATGATTAGTTTTCATCATCCACTGCATCCGTTTCTGTAAAAATGAAATTCAAAATTGTAAATTGAGCCAAGCATATTTAAAATAGAATTTATTATAATAAAATTACGATCGATCAAATCGCTGACAAAACATGGAAGTTGGTCTCCCTCAAATCATTTAAATATGAATGAGCTTTCTTGCTCTATCCAACCATGTTCCAGTGGGCTCAACGTGGCGGGGTCTTTCTGGAAAGCATTTTTCCAAATACTGGAAATGTAATGAGCTCTTAAAAATTGCTGGTACAGTTCACTCTTACATGGTGTTATAGAGCTTGCGTCAAAATTGCTGACTTTTTTATTAAAATTTTCATTGACATCTGTTGCTTTGTAGCTACTGACAAAAAGCTGGAACTTGCCATCATCCACGAATTTTTTGCGTTATACATTTGGCAAGTAAACTTTTGAATAATGTCAAACAGTTCTTGTAACAGATCCTCCTGTTAACTCAACGTCGCACAGTGGGGAAAAAAAAAAAGGAAAAAAAAAACGAAAAATCGTGTTTCAAAATTGTCTAGAACCTTCAATTTTGGTTCGATTTGGACGATTTTTTTTTTAAATTGAAGCTTATTAAATTCCGAACAAAGTTGTCGGAGCTGATTTTGCAATTAAACTTTTGTTTCAAAATGGCGGACGTCTTCAAAATGGCGGTTTCTGATTATATAGCGACTGAGACATAGAAAACGCTTACAGTTTCAAACCAAGTTGTGCTAAAATGCGTGTATGTATGTTTTTTTATGTCGCAGATAATATATCTAATATCACAGTTACAAGATTAATAATAATGAACCCAAAATGGCTGCCATGAACAATAAAAGTATTATAAATATGAATAAACGTACCATTATTATTTTATATTCATAACATTTGCATAAATAATTGCTTTAAGGTTGTTAATTATAAATATGTTTCAACAATTGACTTAAAATGACAAATCAAGTATGGCGGATGCCAAAATTGAATCGAGCAAGAAAGTTTCTCTGTGGCATTTAGACTGTGGCAGTCGGATCATTCAAGTTATTCAAGTTTAGTTGCGGGATTTAACTTTTCATGCAGTTATTGCTAGAATATTGCTGCTGTAAATTTTAAGTATCGTAGACAATTTTCTAGCAGATACAAAAAACAGCGATACACGCAGAAAAGGACAGCTCACACAGCTAGAAAATGGCTACAACAGCCAAAACGTTTTGTTAAAATAGGGACAGTTAAATATTTTGCTGCATTAGCTACTGTTTAGCAACAGCAGCCACTTTTTTGCTACAACAGCAAACAATGTGGCTAGTGCAGCAAAATATTTAGCTGTCCCTATTTTAACAAAACGTTTTAGCTGTTGTAGCCATTTTCTAGCTGTGGCAGTCAGCACAGTCTAAATGCCACAGAGAAACTTTCTTGCTCGATTCAATTTTGGCATCCGCCATACTTGATTTGTCATTTTAAGTCAATTGTTGAAACATATTTATAATTAACAAGCTTAAAGAAATTATTTATGCAAATGTTATGGATATAAAATAATAATGGTACGTTTATTCATATTTATAATACTTTTATTGTTCATGGCAGCAATTTTGGGCTCATTATTATTAATCTTGTAACTGTGATATTAGATATATTATCTGCGACATAAAAAAACATACATACACGCATTTTAGCACAACTTGGTTTGAAACTGTAAGCGTTTTCTGTGTCTCAGTCGCTATATAATCAGAAACCAACGTCCGCCATTTTGAAACAAAAGTTTAATTGAAAAATCGGCTCCGGAATTTAATAAGCTTCAATTTAAAAAAAAAATCGTCCAAATTGAACCAAAATTGAAGGCTCTAGACAATTTTGAAACACGATTTTTCGTTTTTCCCCACTGTGCGTCGCCCAGAGCTGCGAAAGCTTGTTGGAATTCAATATTCTTTTTTAATAAGGTGAAAGTTCTTTTTTTTTTCCCTTATTAAAAAAAGCGGGATTAAAGTCACATCCGGTGAAAGCGTGAAAACCAATCAAACTTTTAGTTACTAATTCACCAAGTTGCTTATGGATTTCGGTGACGTCCATAAATCTTTCATTATTCCCTGTCCCAGTAAGCATCCAGACATGCGAAAAAGGATTTTTCAATTGATCCATATTACCAAGCATTATTATTAATATATCAGTAACAGAGCCTCTAATTACAATATTAGACTGATTGGCGATACTACATGCAAATAGAGAGAAAAGAGAGATCTCTAGTCTCCATGTACTATATGCCTCATGAACATCTGTATACTCGCGATGTAGGTAAGGTTTCGCTGTCTGCCGGGATGTTATAACCAAAAAAAAACGTCTGCCGTGATAAATACAGGTTTAAAATATTATAATAAATAACATATTATAATTTCAGATTTGTTAAAAAACTATTGAAATTTAATTTTTTTTGAAACTTTCAAAAGTGTCTGCTATGACCTCAGAACCGCCATAATCGTCTGCCACTGTTATTTTTCAATAGTAATAATATTATATTTTAAAATATTCAAATGGCAGCCTTGCAGATATACTTTCGAAGTTGGTCAGATTTTTATACCTGTTACAACTGAGTGACTCCGTAGCTACCGCCTCCGAGCTTAGTTAGTCCCCATCTCATGTATAGTAGGTATGAGAGAGTAACTGAACAAAATTTAGGGTTTGTTAAAATACTTGCTGTCTGCCGGCCACTGGCTCTTAGACTATTATGATCAGAAGAGAGCTGTTCGCCTGATTGGAGACTCAGAACTGGCCACTAACCTTGATTCCTTGGAACATGAAAGAACGGTTAGCGACTTAAGTCTATTCTACAAGTATTTTCATGGAAACTGTTTGATGGATGTAGCCCGCTTAATTCCTCCAAGAGCGATGCATGCAAAAAATACATGTAGCGCTAATACTTCACATCCGTATGAGGTTCCGCTTGTTAGCCTTGGTACAACCCTTTTCAAACAATCTTTTATATGGAGACCCTTATCAGTTTGGAATAATTTTCCCAGAATTGTGTTTTCGACCAAGTACAGTTTACGGCGATTCAAATCCAACGTGAATTGCTTTTTTTTTCCGCACACGGGTCGCTCCTGTAGCGCTTTAGAGATTTTCCTGCAGCACGTGTGCTAGGCCCATAAAAAAATAACCGATCAAGTGCAAGTTGAACTTGCGCAATTAGTGTTCCGTACGTTGATTGCTTTTAAAATAAAAAATGTTGTAACGGAAGTATAAAATGATTAGTGACTTCACAAAACACACCCCAAATGAGTTTTCAACAAAGTTTATTTCCAATCTTTACTGAAAATTGATGACCTTGAAATTTCTGTATTTTTTTATATACTAGATAAATTATTACAGGTGATGCACTCGTGATAATTTTCATTCAATCTACACTCCGTGGAGAATATTCCAGAATTTTTTCAAAATTTTTTTATAAGTACTTTTCGAGATAAGGCAGGTGGACAGCGATTTTTCGCGATTTTTAAAAATAATACAAAGAAAATTGCGCGCAAGTATTGTAACATTCATTTTTTCCTAGATTTTAAGACCATATAATGTTACTGATTTTTCACTTTATAAAGTACTTCTTTTCATTTTTGTATCGAGCGGTATATTAATCAGAAATTCCTAGCCGCTCGTTATATAGTGTGCTGTGCGGGTTTGCGACCGAATCTATCGATACGCCGGGATTGGTCAAATGTTTGTATCCGGAGTTTTGGTTCCGGCGTCGCCATATTACAGACAGAGTGCCCACGGCTTATTTAAGGGTCCGGAGGACGCGAATCTCGGCTGAGAACACCGAGCCGCCGCCAGGCAGTAACATCAAGCCGCCGCCAGGCTTAGTACCATCAAGCCGCAGCCAGGCTAATTTCCACCGAGCCGCCAAGTGGCGATTTTCCACCGAGCCGCAGTAGAGGCTTACGACAATATCTACGAGAGCCAAGTTAAGCACGAGTTTTTTTATCATAAAGCCGTAGTGGGCTTTGTGTGTTTTCTAAATGGAGTAGCTAAAGTAGGCTCTTCTCAAAAGTGTGAAATCGGTTTTGTGTTGCATTGAAGGCCTAGAAGCCCGTAGGAAAACCGTAAGTTACCAGAACATACATCAATAAATATATTCCCCGCAAATAAGTGTTTTAACAGCAATTTGAACTGAAAAATCGCGAAGTGAAAATCACGACTCTTCGATTTCGGGTGTAGTCAAGATTTAGTAGTAAAATCTCTGATTTAGGGACTCTAATTTATAAAAACTACTTTTAGGCTAGAATTTTTTTTGTATTCCTTAAAACTGCAAAGGTTGGAACTTTTATTTTAAATCATGAATAAATTTTTTTTGTTGATTAAAGCTAGTGTCTCACTGAATACCTATTTTTCTTTTCAGGATAAGAAAAGTTGTACTAGTGTAATTCTTTTTAGTAATAACCGTAAAAACACTTCAGTATTTTTTCATTTTTTTAACTGAAGTTAGATCCTTTCTATTTTAAAATGAATGGTGCCCAAAAATTTGTACAACTGAAGCTTTTTAAAAATAGAAAATAATTCCAAAAAGACGTATAACAATTATCTCTTACCCATATTTCTCTACCAAGGAAAACTGAGCTAGTGTTTGTTTAATTTCTTTAGTTCTTTTAAAATCATTATTCACTCAATTCATTCTCAGAAATTAAAAAGAGGTTGCAAGAAAATTGCGCCCAAGCGTGGGAAAAACAATTTTCACAGGATACAAAAAGACGCCTCAAAAATCGGGCAAGTTCCCAGGTTACAGTATTACATTATATATATATATATATATATATATATATATATATATATATATATATATATATATATATATATATATATATATATATATATATATATATATATATATATTTTCGATTTCTTGGGCTTTATGGTTGTTTTGTTTTAAGGATAGAGAAATTACATCACGTTCTAGTTAGAATTTATTGAAAACGTTTCGCCTAATTTTTAGGCTTCTTCAGTTCATCTAAAAATTGAAATTTTCTGTTTTGGATATTCAATAGGACGCAACGTTTTCAATAAATTCTAACTAGATGACGTGATGTAATTTCTCTATCCTTAAAACAAAAGAACCATAAAGCCCAAGAAATCGAAAAAATATATATTCAATATTCCAAGGTTCAAGAAAGAATTCAACCCAACTTATATATATATATATATATATATATATATATATATATATATATATATATATATATATATATATATT
>CM032448.1:18483725-18623725 GCA_019049505.1 Pachyrhynchus sulphureomaculatus
CAAGAGCAACCGCTCGAGATTCTCCAAAGGGCTCAATTGCGTTGTTCCAAACGTGTTTACATAAAGTCAGAAGATCTCCTGTTGATCTATTTTTACGAAAGCCATATTGGTGATCGCTAATAGTGTTGAATCCTTCAAGATATTTTAGAAGATGCTGATTGATAGCCTTTTCCATCACTTTCGATATTACTGAAAGCAGTGCGACTGGTCGGTGGTTATTTGGCAAGGTATTCTTGCCTTTTTTAGATATCGGCTGAACTGGGGCACATTTCCAGCAGGAAGGAGATATTCCCTTTCTGCAAGATAGGTTGAAAAGTCTACAGAACTATGGCAGGTATTCCGTCAGCGCCAGAAGCTTTTTGGTGTCTAGCTTCATTAAAATACGTTTTATGATACGCTGTCTGAAGACAACATCGGGCATCCTTGACTGCACTATGAGAATAATAAGTAGTGGTGTCTTTCCTTGGAAATCGACAGTAGAATATGAAGCAAAGAGTTCAGCCAACGCGTAAGAGTTCAGCCAACAAGTCCCAGTGTTTTAAAACCAAATATTTTTTTTAAATTACCTTCAATCTGCGATTCCTGGACCGTACATGAGGTCTTCCATTGTTGCCACGATGTCCTCCTACTCGTATTGAACAGTTCTTGTCAATTTTCTGGCCTCTTTAGTCTCCTGTTGGGCTCTCATGTTGGCTATAGATAATTTGTTGAGAATCCAAATTCTCGATAAATCGCAGCGCGCTGGGGCCAATTATAAGGTTAATAATAATTGCATCATTTGTAATACACTAGTAATATCCATCGTTAAATATACTAACTGCAATATAAGATGCAATCTCAGCAATTTTTGTGCCACTGCAATGCACTTTTGGAGCCATAGACCAAATGACAGCCTTTAGGACTTTCGTTGTTATTCTGAGTGTATCCTTCTAAACAGCGTTTTAACAAATCGGTACCAGTTAATCTATCGTATACCAGTTCAGTTACTTTTTGGACAACTACAGGAATAGAATTTTTATGCTTATAAGAATCCAAAGTTCCAGACGCCTTTCGCTTTCTGATACGAACACCAGGTATCTTCGCCGGAAGGGCACTTGTCATGCTGTGGCGTTTCATCAGTGGATATTTTATGGTAATGAATTGCCCATATCGCATTTTTCATTATTTTAACTGAAGTATTTATACCCTCCTCTAATTGCAAGAGCATAGTAAACTGTTAACTGATCAATAAGCTTGGCTGTCAACTTCCCTCTGTCCACCTATACCAGGATTATCTTTTTTTACTTGGTGTAATTGCGTACCCATTCGTTTTTGCACGTGACCTGTACATTCCTTTTTTTTAACAACTAAATTTTCATATGGATTTGAGTCAACAATTCCTTTATAAGTCTTACTATCTTCATCGCCTACGTAATTACCATATCGTACGTTATAAAGTGTTTCGGATCTTTTGAACATTTCTACAATACTATCCATTTTCCATTTTTCCAGCTGACCCTTCGTGATTGACAGAACATTCACCTGAGTGTTCATTGCTCCACTCATCATACTCCTCAGTACCTTCAAAATTTTTCCAAAATTCACAAGCTTTACAGTATAAATTTTTTACTGTAAGATCAAAACTTTTCCTGAGTAAAATGATATAAGAGTAGAAACGCCTAAAAGAGATCAGAAACCACGTTTCATTCCAAGTTTCCATCCCCTGAAACGGTGAGTTTTTACTGCGTTATTCAATTCTTTTAACCTCTTGAACAGCAGTTTTTTGCATGGACAATTCACAAATAGTTTTTTATAGAAGTGTTAATGGCATTCACAACTTTATCGTAGAACGATTGGAAAACTGGTTTAGGTAAGTCCATGATTCTACAGAATTTCTCTATTCCTACTAAATCAATACCAAGAAGTGTGAACGCAAAAAACTAATCGTCTATTCACATCATATGCTCTACCACTGATAAGAGGGCATGAGTTTATTAGAACTGGTTCACATTCAGCACAATTTACTTTTAGTTTAAATCCAAGACCACGAAGAGAAGTTTCGGTAAATTTTATATCACTGCCGCACTCTTTACACATTACCACTTCACTTATAGCAAAAAAAACAGATACAAAATTAATTAATCGGTACCCGAAAGATGCATCCACATCAAAATCAATGGTTTCACTGCCCTGACAAGGACGTCCAGCTGTTTGCCGGCTACCTTTTTTATTAACATATACTTGTTTCGACTTTTCAATCATAATTTCTATTAAAAAATAATAGAAAAATATAATTTTTATAATACACGTGGCGATATGTACACTACTGCGTCACAAAGAAAAATAATTCTGTGACGTTGAAGGTTTAGCGAGTCTAAACTAGTTCCAACTTTGTGTACTTGAGTTACTTTTTTAGCTTTCAAAGTGTCACAAAGGAATTATTGTTATAAAGGACTGACTAAAAGAACAATACCCTTTGTCAAGGCTTTGACCGCTCGTGCCGGTCCGATCTCTACCTGAGTTTCGGGCCGACTCTCTGCCTGCGCGCTCACTTCTAACTGCTATAACTTCTGAAATATTTGAATTTTAAAATGGTTAAGCGTTTAAAATATTCTTAAAAGTATAAACAATTTATCTAGAAAAAAAATCGATTTTTTGAAAATCTTAAGGTGGTGTAAACCCTTAAATTCTACTTGGTTATTGTCCCCAAGATAGAATTCCATGGATTGGTTAAGTTGAACGACATCCTGCTGGCTGCGGATATTTGTCTGAGTAGCCGATGTTTGAGCGTTTAAATTAAATGAAGAGCAAAACGTACTATCATCTGCAAAGATGTCGCTTGGATTCCTGGTCCTTTTTTTTCAGCAGATCGTGAATGTAAATGAGAAAGAGAGTAGGAGATAATATGGAGCTTTGCTACACACCGGCAATGTTAGTAAAGGTACTAGAAAGAAATCCTTCGACTGCTATTCATAAAAAACGCTTTCTGAGGAAACACGATAGCCATAAACAAAACTTTCTGTAAGATAATTTAAAAAGTCTACAGAAAAGTGATGTTAGTTCGCTTGCGCATTTTCTGAGTACTATGACAGGTAAGAAGGTGGTTCAATAAGTACCCGTGTTTGAAGACAGATCTGATAGATGACACCAAAAAAAAATTTGACACTGATTCATAGGTTTGTTTGCATTTGGCAGCAATTTCAGTAAGTAGTGTAACGTGTTTGTCCCTAAGATGGAAAAAGTGCAGTATTTTGCTTTTGGATGGGAAAACGTGGAGGAGATAAAAGTGAAATTGGATGCTGGGGACCCTTAACCGTTAATGAACAGTCAACATGTGGTTCAACGAATTTAAACGTGGTCGAACATTCATGTTTGATGAGGATCGTCCGTGACGCCCATTAGATGTGGTTACCGAGGAAAACATTGAAAAAGTCCACGACATGATTCTCGCTGATCGTTGAACGAAAGTGCACAAATTACCAGAGGCCATAAGTATGTCTACGGAACGGTAATTAATATTATACATGATAAGTTGGCTATGAAAAAGTTGTCGACCCGATGGGTGCCGCGATTGCTCACCGTGGACAACAAGCGGATGCGCTTTTCAACTTCAAAGCTGAGTTTGGAGCAATTTAAGCGAAATTCAAAGGACTTCTTGCATCGAGTTGTCACCGTCGTTAAAACCAGGATTGATCATCGTACACCTGAAACCAAGCAACAATCAAAACAATGGGTTGCTTCCGGTGAATCTGCTCCAAAGAAGGTGAAGACGTTCTCATCGGCCGAAAAAGTTATGGCGACGGTTTTTTGGGATGCGAAGGGCGTCATACTTAGAAAAAGCAAGAACGAATATACTATAGTGAGTTATTGGACCGCTTCGACAAGAAATTGAAGAAAACACGACCCCATTTAGCGAAAAAGAAAGCGCTTTTTCACCAGGACAATGCTCCGGCACATTCATCCGGAGTTATCGCAGCTAAACTGCATGAATTGCGTTAGGAATTGCAGCCGTACCCCCCATATTCGCCCGACCTGGCTCCCTGTGATTTCTTCTTGTTCCCAAACATGAAGAAATTACTCGAAGGAAAAAAATATTTAGCTCAAATGAGAAGATCATCGCTCAGACAGAAACGCATTTTGGAGAGTTGGACAATTCCTATTTTTGGAGGTGTTAAAAAATGACAAGGACGTTGGAAAAAGTATATATATACCTTAAAAGGGAGTATGTTAAAAAATAAAAAAATTGTTTTTGAAAAAAATGGCGTCTTCAATTCTAACACGGGTACTTATTGAACAACCATCGTATTCCGTAAGCACCAGAGACTTTTCTGGTACCTGCTTTAACTGTATCGTCTTACAATTTATAAGAGTATCACATAAAATGATAAACGCACAGACAGAGGAACAACATGAACCCGATAGCGCTAGTAAGGTAAAAATTAAATCTGGCTAATATATCCCACGCGAAATTCAAATTTGATATTCTCATTTCCTGTATTTTCTTCGGCCTCAAATTATAAGCGGTTTCCGATTTAAACTGGATTCTAAAGCTATATGTGTGTGGAAAGATGAGGAACTTAAACCTAAAGCCCTTTTTGCTTCAACTCTGTAGTTTCACAATTTATAAGAGTATCACAGAGAGATAAATAACATTAATCTGCTTGTAGGGTAGGAGTTAAATTTGGCGAATGTGTATTTGTCATTTTGATTTTTTTTAGGTTCCCAAATTGTAAGCTACTTCCGTTTCAACCAATCTCTGGAAGAAGAACTAAGCGCAACAAGTATTTTCATGGAAAGTGTTCGAAGGATATAGCCCGCTTAATTCCTCCCAAAGCGGTGCATGTTAGAAATACACGTCGCGCTGATGCTTCACATCCGTATGAGGTTCAGCTTGTTACTCCGCGTACAACGCTTTTCAAGCAGTCTTTTATATGGAGAACATAATCCCTTTGGAATAATTTGCCCAGCGCTGTGTTTCCCACCGAGTACAATTTACAGCGATTCAAGAACAACGTGAATCGCGTTTTTTCCGCACACATGCCGCTCCTGGAGCACGTGTGCTAGACCCATAAAAAAAAAGCGTTCAATTTAACCGGTTTGTATCATCATGAGACATTCAAATCTAAAGACCAATTCTCCTTATCTCTATCTATTTATGAGTCATAAGGGTGACATACAGACAGACATAAGTGTGACAGACACACAAAAACATTTTAATTTTTTTAATGAATGAAGAGGGAGTTTAAAAAATTAAACTTCCATGACAACACAAATAATTTTATTGAATTATTTTAAAATGGTCGTTCACCATTACGTCAAAAAAGTGTATCTCTATTGAGACCACCATTAAGAGGATCGGTAAGTTTTTACAAGCCTGTGTTTAAATTTATCAACTTTAGGTTTTAATATTATTCTGTAATTTTTAGATCACACTTACTCCAGTAAAATTATATATTGTTTCTTGCAAAAGGTCAGGTATCTATAATTTTTGGATATGTTGTCGGGACCAAGGAAACTAGTTAAAAACTCAGTTTGCGGAAACGAAACCCCTGTGCAAGCAAAATTATATTAAAATAACTTCGAAGTTTCCCAATTTTTTTTAGTTTTTGCTCAATTTCTCTGTTTCTAGACATCGGAGAGCAAAAGTTACTATCAATATTGTAGAGCACAAATTGTGTTACAACTTTCATATTTATGATTTTTTTCTACATGCAATAGTTATCTAACTACAGATACACTATAAAAGTTGTAGTACAATTTATTCCCTATAATATTGGTAATAACAACTTTTGCTCTCCGATGCACAGGAACAGGGAAATTGAGCAAAACAGAAAAAAGTTGGAAAATTTCGAAGTTATTTCAATATAACTTTTGCTTGCACAGGGGTTTTCGTTTCCGCAAATTTGGTTTTTTTAACTAGTGGCCTTGGTCCTTACAACATTATAGATACTATCTTTTACAAGGAAAATCGATTTGTGTGGTACCTATTGACTGGATTAACCGGCGTATGCCATTTTAGTGTTCCGTACGGAACACTCATAAAATCACTTCGATGTCTGACTGTCTGTCTGTCCCGTCTGCTACATCCCATTTTCTCCGAAACTATTTTTTTTTTATGGGATGGGTCTAGCACACGTGCTACAGGGAAGTCCTTAAAGCGCTACAGGAGCGACACGTGTGCGGAGAAAGCGATTCACGTTGTTCTTGAATCGCTGTAGATTGTACTCGGTGGGAAACACAGTCCTGGGCAAATTATTCCAAAGGGATGATGTTCTACATATAAAAACTGCTTGAAAAGCGTTGTACGAGGAGTAACAAGCTGAACCTCATACGGATGTGAAGAATCAGCGCGACATGTACTTCTAACATGCACCGCTCTGGGAGGAATTAAGCGGGCCACATCCTTCGAACACTTTCCATGAAAGTACTTGTAGAATAGGCTCAAGTCGCCAACCGTTCTTCGATGTTCCAGCGAATCAAGGCTGACGGTCAGTTCCGGGTTTCCAATTAGACGAACAGCTCTTCTCTGAATAGAATCCAACAAATGCAGTGTATGTTTGGGAGCGGAACTCCAAACATGGGAGCAGTATTCCATAGTTGGTCGAATTTGAGCTTTGTAAAGAATTAACAGTTGTTGTGGAGTGTAAAGCTTTCTGGTTCGAAATAATATTCCCAACTTTTGAGAAGCTCTCCTTGCTATGCCTGCAACATGTTCATGCCAGGACATATTTGCTCCCAAATTAAACGCCCAACAAATTGAGTGACGATGTTAGAGGAATGGAGTGCTCCGACATAACTATGTCGGGTTCAGCAACGTTAACTTTTTTAGAAAAAACTGCCGCCTGGGTTTTTGTAGCGTTAAATTCCACTTGGTTACTGTCACTCCAAGATAGAATTTCTTCCAGGTCTTTATTAAGTTGAATGACTTCCTGCTGTCTGCGGATATTCGTCTGAGTAGCCGATGTCCGAGCGTTCAAAGTGAATGAAGAGATAAGTGTACTGTCATCTGCAAAACTGTAGATTGGATTCTCGGTCTTTTCCAGCAGATCGTTATTGTAAATGAGAAAGAGAGTAGGAGACAGTATGGAGCCTTGGGGTACACCGGCGTTGATAGTGAAGGTGTCAGAAAGAAATCCGTCGACTGCCACTCGTAAAGAACGCTCTCTGCGGAAACATGAGAGCCACAAACCGAACTTTTCCGACATACCATAAGAACGTAGCTTAGCCAACAGCCCATCGTGCCAAACACGGTCGAATGCCTTGAATATGTCAAGAGCAACCGTTCGAGATTCTCCAAAGTGTTCAATTGCATTGTTCTAAACATGTGTTACATAAGTCAGAAGAAGGAGATCTATTTTTACGAAAGCCATATTGGTGATCGCTAATAATGTTGAATCCTTCAAGATATTTTGGAAGATGCTGATTGATAGTCTTTTCCATGACTTTCGATATTATTGAAAGCAGTGCGATTGGTCGGTAGTTATTTGGCAAGGTCTTCTTGCCTTTTTTAGGTATCGGCTGAAATGTAGCACATTTCCAGCAGGAAGGAAATATTCCCTTTCTGTAGGATAGGTTGAAAAGTCTACAGAAAAGTGGTGTAAGTTTCCTCGCAAAAAGTTCAGCCAACAAGTTCGCTTTCTCAACAGTGTCGTTGCAATAGAATTATCTGGCCGTGTGAGTGGTGGTATGGTGGTTTGGTGAATTTTGACTAACTGCCTTAGCGACCGACCAAAAGGACCTTGAATTGCCGGGACAGGCGAGAAGTTTGGTTTCTAATCCGTTGATTGTGTACCCTTGGTTTCGTCGATAATTTCTTTGCATCTGTTTCCTGGCACGAACAAATGTGTTAGGATTTTTCGCGCCATTGTCGGTATGCTAGATGTTTAGAAGCAACAGCTTCTTTGCATTTTCGGTCAAACCAAGGCTTGCCGTTGGAAGGGCATTTCTTCGAAAAAGGGATGTAAGCCTCCATACTGGCCAAAATAACATCGGAAACCTCCCTGGCGCAGTCAGATGGGTCGTCGGATCGAAAACAAACGTCTAACCAAGGAAAGTTCGAAAATATTCCATGGGATCTTCCCATTTAGCAGACTTGTATTTGTGATAGAAAATTGAATATTGGTACAAATATAGGAATTGATGGCCTCATCAGAGCATTATAGTTTTCAAAGTTAAATTTTGATTTAAGGGGTTAGTTTCAGGGGTGAAATCGGAAGTGAAAAAAAAATTGTTTAACTGAGTCATCGAGTGTGGTGTCAAATGAAAGCGTGTGAAAACACGAGTAAAATATATATATATATATATATATATATATATATATAATATATATATATATATATATATATATATATATATACATATATAATGTATTAGTTGCGCACACTTTTCGTCGTATAATTTTTAAAAAATCGCGAAAAAAATCGCTGTCCCCCCCCTTTATCTCGAAAAGTACTGATCAAAAAATTTTGAAAAAATTCTGGAATATTCTCCACGGGGTGTAGATTAAACGAAAATGATCAGCAGTAATATTTTATCTGGTATATAAAAAAAAAAAAAAATTTCAAAGTCATCAGTGTTCAGTAAAGATTGGAAACAAACTTTGTTGAAAACTCATTTGGGGTGTGTTTTTGTGAAGTCACTGATCATTTTATACCTCCGTTACAAAATTTTTTATTTATTTTAAAAGTGTTTAACGTACGGAACACTTATTGCGCAAGTTCAACTTAACGCTTGATCGGTTATTTAATTATTTATATAAAAAGAAAATTTCGTAATAAAAAGAACAAATAATGATGATCAGTTTTAAGGTCTTTTATTATGACCAAAGCACACGTGTTTCAGGGAAATCTGGGACGCGTGGGCAAAAAAAGCGACTCACGTTGGTCTTGAATTGCTGTAAATTGTACTCAGTGGGAAACACAGCAAAAGAATAAGACTGATATTGATCCGGAGATATTTTTGTAAAAATACGCTACAGGGTGATTCGCGTTGGTATTGAAACGCTGTAAATTCTACTCAGTGGAAAACATAGTCCTGGGTAAATCATTCCAAAGCGATGAGGTCCTTTATATTTAAAGCTGCTTGAAAGGGGTTGTCCGAGGAGTGACAAGCTGAACTTCATATGGATGTGAAGTATTAGCTCTACGTGTATTACTAACATGCGCCGCTTTGTGACGAATTAAGCTGGTTACAGCCATGGAACACTTTTCTTGAAAATTCTTGTAGAATAAACTGAAGTCGCCAACCGTTTTTCGACGTTCGAAGGAATCACGTTTGTGGGTCTGTTCTGGTCAATTGCTGTAGAGTGTAAACGATTTCTAGTTGAAACCATATTCCGAGCTTTTGAAAAGCTCTCTTTGCTATCTTTGCAACATGTTCCTGCCAAGACATATTTGCTCCCAAATTAACGCCCAATAAATTGAAAGACATACACTGCCCACCTAGTTATTTCAGTCCCAAGACAACAAAAATCCAGATAATATTATATTTTTTTTAAATTTTAATGAATTATTACTCGTATTTATTTTCACATTATTTACAATCTAGAAAATCAGAAAAATATTCATGATTTTCCAAGATTTTTCTCATCTATGTGACCACCTTTGTTTTTAAATTACCGCTTTAAACAGAGTTTCGGCATTCTGTCCAGTTGTTTTTCAAATTTTCTTCGGTTATTTTAACCCATTCTGCTTGTCAAAGTTCCCACAAGTGATTTTCTGATGTTGGATTGAGTTTTCGAACACATCTGTCCAAATGATCCCACAGCAATTCGATGGGGTTCAAGTCGGGTGATTGTGGAGGCCGAGTCATCACTTCCAGGACGTCATTTGGATTTCCATTGGACCAAAAGTTCTCTAATTTGTTTAGCAGAATGTTTAGGGTCGTTGTCATGCTGAGAAAATAAATTTCCCCTGACAAATATCTCTTCCAGAAGGAAGCATTTGAGTTAGCAAAATTTCTTGGTACTGTTCTTTTCGCATGATTCCTTCTATCCTAAAGATTTTCCAACTTTACCGTTGCCAAAACAACCCCAAACCATTACTGAACCTCCACCATGTTTTACTGTAGGCAACTGACAGGCTTCCAACAACCCCTCTCCAGCTGACCGCCGCACGTAAACTCGTCGATTTGAAGAGAAAATTTCGAATTTAGATTCGTCGCTCCAAAGGATGGAATTCCATTGTTCTGATGTCCAATTTTCATGTTCTCGGGGGCCCATTCTAATCGTTTACGTTTATTCACTTGCCTAAGGAGTGGTTTCCTCACTGCAACTCTCCCGTGTAGTCCACCTTCTGCTAACCTGTTCTTCACGGTTATCACAGTGATGGGGATGAGCCGCTCCAGGTTTACTTGAGCCGTGATTTCTAGTGTGGTTAGGAGGCGATTACGTCTGCTGGACATTGTTATAGCTCTGTCTTCAGCAGGAGGTCGTTTTTTCGAGGCCTTTCTGAACGTTTTTGGTTGGGAATTCCAAGTCCCACAGAAATTTTTTTTTTTTTCGATGTAGTCCACCGTTCTCCTTGGCATCCGCATATCATTCACGCTTTGTCGACTTGAGTGACTATTTTGATGTCTCGCAATTATCAAAGCCCGATTTTCAAAGGAAACTTCTTTCGTTTTTTGGCATTTTCACAAAACAATTGAGCCTGTATCAATGACAAAGTACTGTTTGCGAATGGTTAATTTCCAAAAGGGCAATGGTATTTATAGCATAGTTTTTTATCATAAAATGTCCCTAGGAATTTTCCATAATCCCTAGAAACTTGAAATGAGTTCTTACTTCAACTGGAATTCTCAGAAATCGCCTCAAAACGATTATCATGCAAAACTTGGAAATTTGTTCTAACTGGTTTTTAATTTGTGATTTCACCAAAAAGGCTTATCTAAACAATTGTATGATGGACACTTGTTAAGAATAATTAAATTTACCTAATATAATAAAAGGATTTGATCAGGTATTAAAATTTTTGGCAGTTACATTGAAATTTCTAGGTGGGCAAATACTTTCCGTCGGTAGTGTATCTATGTAGGGTTCAGCAACGTTAACTTTTTTTTAGAAAAAACGGCCGCAGCGTTAAATTCTGTTTGGTTACTGTCACCCCAAAATAGAATTTCTTCTAGGTCTTTATTAAGTTGAACGACTTTCTACCGTCTGCAGATATTTGCATAAAAAACGGATGTTCAAGCGTTCAAAGTTAATGAAAAATAACCGGTCAAGTGCAAGTTGAACTTGCACATATAGTGTTCCGTACGTTAATTGCTTTTAAAATAAAATTTTTTGTTACGGTGCACATTGGGACCGAATGCCGAAAAGGTGGCCATGAGTCCCTAAAATGAATGTTCGATTGAGGGACTTTTCAGGCTCTAGGTGTGTGGGTTGGTACCTGCGCTATTCGAAACGACCGGTTATAATAATCAAGTGTGCACCCGTGGCTCTTGACACCTATTGTTGTTAGAGCGTCGAGCAGGCCAGATTCTGAGCTTGGTCTGTTTGAGTTAGACAGGCAGATTCAATTACGCTCAAATGTTTTGTATTTGAAGTTAATTTAATTTCGTGAAATGGATTCTTCGAATAAAAGTGAGTACATTTAAACGATATAAATTGAGTACAATAAAATTTGATTATTATTTAATTATTGTAACGTTTAAAATATCACTTTTTTAGAACTTCTAGTTTCAAAACATCAAAATTAAAATATACATAAGTTAAAAGTTCCAAGACATCCCACTGTCAAACCAATTTTTTCGTGTTTTTCTAACTATGTTTTAATAATATAGAAGTAAAATCAGCTGCCCGCACTTGCACATTTTTTTAAAATAAATTTTGTGTAAAAAAGTATGAATAATGTTATATCTATCTTAATAATACATAATACTCAAATCCGTGTTAATTTTCATTTAACATTAGTTAACTGAAACATTTTGTTTTTCACATTTTTAATTTCAGTTCCTTATCAGCGACATCGAAAAGCCCTATAGTCGAAATTTCATGAAATGTGACAAAAATTATCATTTTTGTCCGCATATGGGATCCGCTATTTTGTTTTTCACATTTTTAATTTCAGATTCTTCATCAGTAACCTCGAAGAGTCCTATAGTCGAAATTTCATGAAAATATGACAATTTTTATCAATTTTGTCAGCCATATTGGAGCCGCCATTTTGTTATTTACATTTTTTATGTCAGATTCTTAATCAGCGACCTCAAAAAATCAGATATGCAAATTTTAATATCATTCGAATAACACCTTCATATTTTGGCCACCTTTTTGGGTTTTGGTCCCAATGTGTGGTGGTATAAAATGATCAGTCACTTCACAAACACAGCCCAAATGAGTTTTCAACAAAGTTTGTTTCCAATCTTTACTGAAAACTGATGACCTTGAATTTTTTTTTTTTTTTTTTATACCAGATAAATTATTAAAGGTAATGCACTCGTGATAATTTTCGTTCAATCTACACCCCGTGGAGAATATTCCAGAATTTTTTCAAAATTTTTTGAAAAGTACTTTTCGCGATTTTTTAAAAATATTACAAAGAAAAGTGGGCGCAAGTATTATATTATATATATATTTTTTACTCGTGTTTTCACAAGCTTTCATTTGAGACCACACTCGATTATCTAGTAAAAAATTTTTCACTTCCGATTTCACCCCCCAGAACTAACCCCTTAAGTCAAAATTTAACTTTCAAAACTACATGGCTCTGATGAGGCCATCAATTCCTATATTATTACCAAATTTCAACTTTCTATGACAAATAGTTTTGGATAAAATCGGTTGTGACAGACAGGCGGACAGACAGACACCGAAGTGATCTTATAAGTGTTCCGCACGGAACACTAATAAACTTACTTACGTAAGCTTACGTAGTTATCCATACTTGAAGTACTTCCTTTTACTAGAGTAATAAACACCATCAAGCTAGTGTAGGTTTCGATAATTTGACATTTTAATTCTGAAATTTCTTATAGATCAACTAAAAAATTCAACTGAAAATTTTCGGTAACATTTTGTGACCTTTTATACGAACAGAAAATACTCTTTGACATTACTCTTTGAATTACATCTCCATTCTCCCTACTAACTCCGACAGGTTCAAAATACGGAAAGATCAAAATGATTTTCGAATTCCTTGACTCCCAGGAATGCGGAAAATGTCACATAACATAATACATTCGAAGCGACACACTCTCACCCCTTCCAAATCCTTTATATCCTTTATATGCTTGATTTAATACTAATCAAACAAGAACAAGGAGAAAGACAAATAATGTTCTTAAATATTCTTACTTCCGCTACTTAAGGGATGTACTGTATTCGTGAAAAAATCACCTACCGAGATTTTTACATTTCTTTGCGTCTCAGAATCCCTATATCACGAGAAACAGTTCCGATATTCGTCGATCTGTGTGTTTGGTCTGAACGAGACGATATATCGATTTTAAATTTGGTACATATGTATATTAAACTTCAAGTAGAAAGGAGCTTCTAGTTAATGAGTGATAACGCTGCAGCGGAAGAGGGTGGAGGCCGTTAAATATTACATAGTTTCAACAGTATTATGATAATTTTTATTTATTTATTTATTTATTTATTTATATATCATACATGTCTTACAGATTACAAGACCCAACTACAAGACCGAAGATACAGATAAAAACCACTATACATAGAAATGTAATACAATAATAGAGTGTTAAGCAGATACAAATAATAATAATAATAAAAACAATTAGATATGAAAACAATAAAAAAAGAATAAGAAAATAATAAGAAAAGAAAGATGCCACAGCCTCTCAATGTTGCAATATTTTGCTTATCGTTAACATAGATGTGTTGAAAAAGTCGATGCTTATTTCTTGATTATACATACTACACATTGAAAAAAGTGGGGAAAACTTAATATATTTGTTCTTGGAATAGGTAGATAAAAAGTGTTATACTGTCTGCTAGTTATAGGCGGCACACTAAAACTTTACTCTTGACAGAATAGCGGGAGAATCTATATCATTATTTATAATTTTGAACAGAGTCGTCAGTAGCAAGTAACCACGACGAACCTTTAATAACGAACAGCCGTTATCTGCAAGTAGCACTTCATGCGGAAACCCCTGTTGTGGATAGATACCATTTCGTTTAAAACTGATATATTTTAAAAACTTGCGCTGGACCCTCTCCAGATTATCAGCATGGGTGTCATAACCTGGAATCCAGACCGTAGCTACGAATTCCAATTTAGAACGAACATAACAAATATATAAAGTTTTAATTACGTCAGGATTATGAAAGTCACCGGTGCAGCGTGCAATAAAGCCATATCTTTTAAAAGCTTCAGAGATTATGGTGTTTATATGATCTGTAAAAGAAAGTCTTGGATCAAAATGTTACGCCCCAAGTCCTTGAAGACATTCACACGGGAGATATTACTATTATCCAGCAAATAATTATGAATAATCGGTGAGATTTTATTTGAGAAAGATATGATGTTACATTTCTTAATGTTAATGTCTTCTGAAGATTTATGCAATCCCGAATACCTCTTAGGCTGGTGTATAATTTTACATCATCGGCATAGAGTAAATAACCAACATCCAAACCTGTCCCAATATTATTTATAAAAAGATTAAAAAAGAGGGGTCCCAGTACAGATCCTTGGGGAACTCCTGAAGTAGCATCATAAGATCTTGATTTAGAGCCATAAATTTCCACATATTGCTTACGATTAGTAAGGTAAGAATGAATCAAAGACGTTAATGAGTTCGAAAAGCGAAAATATAACAGTTTATTAAGTAGGAGAGAAAAATCCAGCCGATCAAAGGCTTTGGTGAAATCTAATTAAATTATATCCATTTGACAACCTTCGTCAATTGCCTCTGCTATTTCTTGAGTTATAGTAATTAAATTTGTAGATGTAGACCTACCCTTGAAGAAACCATGCTGATGAGGGGTTATCAAGTTTTTCGTAGCATAAAATATATGATCGTGCAATAAAAATTCAAAGATTTTACTAAAATTACATATTATTGACACTGGCCTGTAATTACCGATATCCGATCTATCTCCTTTTTTAAATTTTTACAGGTACTTGGTTGAGCTATACTCTATTTATTTGAAAGTGATACCAATAAATTATCTAGAATTTAGCAAATTAGCAATAAATAGTAGTAAGGGCCACAGAGTTTTACCTACATTTTTCTAGCCAGTAGTGGTGCGCGTATACGTACTATTTGCGAATAATATGAATGAAAAAGTTTTATAATGTTTAATCATTTATTTAAAAAAAATGACATTTTATAATGGAACATTATTAATTAAACAAATATACAAATGAAGAAGTCAGACAACAATGAAAAAAGTATATTACTATCAACTTGGAATTTAATAAAGTCGGCTAGCAATAGTCAAAAAAATAATCAGAAAATAGGAGTAATTTCCATTGATAAAGGAATTGAAATTCTAGACGAAAAAGTCAGAGCAGATGAGTTTAATAATTTTTTTTCTGGGATAGGAAAGAAATTAGCTAATAGTATAACTGTTCCTAATACAGATGCTATTCCTGATAGAGTACCTGGATCACTTTTTCTGGCCCCTATAATGGATTTTGAAATAATTCAAATTATAAACTCACTTAAAAACGCTTCACGTGCTGGCGACGACAACCTTAAAGTAGATTTTCTAAAACGATTTATTCTCAGACCCATATCCCATATTGTAAATTTAATTTTTCGAGCTGGATTATTTCCTGGCAGTTTAAAGAAATGTACCATAACGCCTATACATAAGGGTGGTTCGCGTAACGAAATTACGAATTATCGTCCCATTGCAATTATCAGCAACCTGAGTAAAATTATTGAGAAATGTATCAAGTTGCGCCTGGACGATTACTTAAATAAAAATAAATTAATATTCGATGCGCAGTATGGTTTTAGACAGAAGTTGGGCACTGAAAATGCTCTGATAAGGGTAGTAAACCATATTTCTGAGATCCTCGACAATGGCAATAAATCACTTTTGATATTCTTGGACCTGGCAAGGGCTTTTGACACTGTGTCTCACCGCATATTGTTGGACAAAGTTGAGCATATTGGAATTAGAGGTATCCCGTATGATCTAATAAAATCATATCTGATCGGACGTACGCAACAAGTAAAAATAGGAGAATCAATGAGCTCATCACTTCCAATTGAGTGCGGTGTGCCGCAGTGTACAGTGTTTGGGCTATTGTTATTTACAATATACATAGATACCCTTTTGCGTATTTTATCTCAAGGATCTATGGTTTGTTATGCCGACGATACTGTCATAATGTTACAGGATAAAATATGGGGCCGGGTCTTTGAGAAGGCTGAACTGGCTATGAGTAAGGTAAAGTTGTGGTTGGATTTGAACTTATTAACCTTAAATATTGATGAATCAAAATTTATAGTCTTTACGTTTATTAAAAGGAACTATCCCGATAAGAATTTTATAAAAATTCATGAACCTGGCTGCTTGTGATTGCAATCTGAAGATCTGCTCCACCGATAATAATAAATATTTGGGTGTATACCTAAATTCGCATTTAAGATGGAATTCTCACATAGATTATATAACAAGTAAAAGTCGAAAAATGTATTTTAGGTTTTATCATTCATATCTCATCATATTTATTATATGTATATAAAGCACTTGTGGAGCCAGTGATAGGCTATGGCTTGGTAGTTTGGGGGTCCGTCGTGCGTGATTCGGTATCTTCGTCTTTAGCAATAGCCCAGAAAAGGGTTCTAAAAATAATACTGTTTAAACCGCGAAGATTTCCTACGGACCAACTATACGATGGGGCTAGGGTTTTGTCGCTGAAGCAATTAAACATACTCGCAAAATCGGTGGTAAGAATTTTACTGAATAACAAACATAAGGTAAACAGAGTTGATCACTCTGTTCATACTAGACTAATTACCCTGAACAATGTATATGTACCATCTACCCCCTTTAGTGCTACTCAAAGGTCCCTATCTTTTTCTGCTCCCAGGATTTTTAATATAATTCCTCACCAACTGAAAGTGAACCCATATAGGTTGGTAAAAAATAAATTGACTAACTGGTTGCTTGATAACAAAATAGATCATTATTGAGAAAATAAATAAAGTATGTATTTAAAATAAGATGGTTCTAGTACATTTGTAATAAGCACTAATAGTAGATTAGGAAATGGTGATGCACGCACATTCTCTTTAAGAAAATTGTGCATCGCTTAAAATATATTATTGCCTTGTAATTTGGTTTTTACTGCTAGGGAAATTGTCATTTCCTGTATTGGTTCTCGTAGTATCAAGTTTAAGTTTAATGTGTAACAACTATGATTTGTTGGCAGGAATAAATATATTTTTATTTTTTTTATTTTTATTATCTATCTTCGACATGCTTAAAGAACTATCATTTTCCGACTCATTTGAATTTACATATACAATTAAAGGTTCAACAATGGCGTCCACTGCCATGTCCACAGTCCACATTTTATCTTCTACCCTCGATACATGCTCGACGTATTTTCGCCAATTTTCTGGGGAAACATTAGATATGGCATTCTGAAAAAGGTTTTGTTCGGCGGCTAATTTATAGTTCGTATTGTTCCTGGCGATTTTACCTTTAACCTGGCCATTTCGCCCTCTTGGTCTATATATTTCTTGTGATCTCGGAATCTTAAAACGGGTTTCCACGGAATATGATCCTGGATGGCACTGAGGGTAGTGATAGATTAAGTATTGCTAATCTTTTTTCAAAGTATTTTTTCAGCGTGTTTTAAAAAGGTATGGCACCAACTTTGTGCTATAAAAATTTGAACAGTAATGAGATAAGTATTGATTGCCTTAGGATTTCGGTAACCGAGGTGTACGATGCTATCTGTCATCTGTCTGACAAAATGCTTGCGGGCCCAGATGATATTCCGAATTACTTGCTGAAACAATGTGTCACTAAACTTACGGGGGCCATTACGGATCTGTTCAATAAGTCACTGGATGAGGGACTTTTTCCAACAATATTTAAAAAAAGTTTCCAATTTACAAGTCTGGAAACAGGAATGATGTAAGGAATTATAAAAGTGTATGTAATCAATCCAGTATTCCCAAATTGTTTGATTTCCTAATATATAAGCAATTATCTTAGTCCTGTAGGAACGTCGTTTCTTCGCGACAACATGGATTTTCAAAGGGAAGATCGACGGATACCAACCTCGTCGTTTATGAGTCATACTTGTTAGAGACCCTGGAGGAGGGGTCCAGGAGGATCGCGACCTATTACACTGGTCAACAAAAAAAAGAAAATTGCTTGTTTCCTGTGATTTTTTTTTGTTTCTATTTCAAATTGACGCGTATTTTTTAAATATGGCAACAATTTTTCTCTAACAGCTTTTGTTTTTGAGTTATAGCTAACTACCCCCATTTACTACTTTTACTTCGATTTTCGTTTTTTATTGGACACTAAAATATATTTTGTTGTTGTTTTAGATATGGCTTCGTCAAGAAGATGTGTGCTTAATCCCGATTGTTTTTGCTATATTTGTGGTGAATATATATTTGCCAAATATCGAAAAGCTATATCGGACTTTGTGAAAACTGCGTATCATCAATACTTTAAAATAAAATTGTGTAATCAGGACAAGCCATGGGTTCCTCATATTGTATGCCAGAAATGTGTGGTATGTCTACGGTTATGGTCCAGTGGAAAAAGAGATGCAATAATGTTCGTAACACCCATGATTTGGCGAGAACCTCGAAACCATCATGACGATTGTTACTTCTGCGTTGTGAAAATAAACGGAATTAACCCTGGAAATCGAAGTAAGTGGTCATATCCTAACTTATCTTCTACTCAACGACCTCAATTAAAATCACAAGAGGTACAACCCAGCACATCTAAATCTTCTGATGATCCAAATCTCTGTGAACCCGAACGAAATACATCAAGTGAAGACTCTCATTCAGACTACAAATGTAGCCTTTCAGAACCTCAACCATTTAATCAGAAAGAATTAAATGACTTAGTAAGAGATCTGAACTTACCAAAAGAAGCTTTTGAAATTTTAGCATCTCGTTTAAAAGAAAAAAATTTGCTTACTCCGGAAACCAACATTACATTTTATCGTACCCGAGAAAAAAAATCTGTTACCGTATTTTTCTCAAGAGAAGGATTTAGTTTTTTGTAACGATGTTGGTGGTATTTTGCAGCAGATGGGATTAAAACAGTACCAACCTAGTGATTGGCGTCTTTTCATAGACAGCAGCAAAAGAAGTTTAAAGTGTGTTTTTGCTTCATAACGGTAACAAGTACGGATCTATACCTATTGCACATTCGACGACTTTAAAAGAAGAATACGTAAATGTTATGGAATGGTTATTGAAAAAATTAAGTATCAAGACCACAAATGGGTCATTTGTGTTGATCTGAAAATGCTTAACTTTCTTTTAGGTCAACAAGGGGGGTACACAAAGTTCCCTTGTTTCATGTGTCTCTGGGATAGTCGTGACAAACAACACCATTGGTCACAAAAAGTTTGGCCAGTGCGGGAAGAGCTAAAAGTTGGTACAAAAAATGTTAGAAACGTGCCTTTAGTTAGCCGAGACCGCATCATACTTCCACCACTTCATATTAAACTCGGCATAATGAAACAGTTTGTGAAGGCGCTTGACAAAAGAGGCCAATGTTTTAATTTTCTTTCACGCAAGTTTCCAGGATTAAGTTCAGAAAAATTGAAAGCTGGTATTTTTGATGGGCCACAGATTAGGCAGCTCGTGAAAGATCCCAATTTTGTCAAATCAATGACTTAAGTCGAATCCAAAGCTTGGAATTTATTTGTTTTGGTTATGAGTAGCTTCCTAGGCAAAAAGAAATCTGACGACCATGTCGAGCTTGCTGAGTGCATGCTATCGAACTTGCAAGGGCTAGGGTGCAACATGAGCATAAAAATCCACTTCCTGCACTCGCATTTAGACAGATTTCCACAAAATCTGGGTGATTTTAGTGAGGAGCAGGGTGAAAGATTTCATCAGGACCTTCGGACAAGGGAAGAGCGTTATCAGGGGCGGTGGGACTCACATATGATGGCAGACTACTGCTGGAGTTTGCAACGAGATCTACCTAAAGTCGTTCATTCAAGGAAATCTTATAAAAGATCATTTGCTAGTGTTTCAATAGAAATTTTGTTAACATAATGTATTATTTTTTTTGTATTTTTTTGGCAAAATAATAAAACTGTATATTTCAAAAGGTAAAGCTGTTAGCAATCTCCCAGTATGTTTTTCATAGTCAGGGCCATAGAAATACCCAATAACAGAAAAAAAAATAAAGCAAACAAGACTCGTGTTGACCAGTGTTATTAGCTAAGCTTAAGGTATTGGGATTCAACGATTCTCTTCTGGGTGGTTGAATACATATCTGGAAGGGCGTGAATATCACGTTAAAATTGGCAATGTGCTAACAAATACTTTTATTGCAATTCCTGGAGTGTCACAGGGCGCCCATTGCTTTCCGCTCCTTTTCAATTTGTTTGTCAATGATATTGCCGGTCATATACTGAGCTCCGATTTCCTTATGTTTATCTTAAAGTGTTCATGAAGGTTTTGAATGTGCAGGACGTCCGGGACTTGCAGGCGGACTTGGATAGACTTGTAAATTGGGCTGAGATAAACTGTCTACAGCTTAATGTATCTAAATGTAAATCTGTTAGCTTCTTTAGAGGACATAAGAATGTCAACAGTAATTATGTTATTACTGGAACAGTGTTGGACAGTTTGGGCAAAGTGAAGGATTTAGGAGCAATATTTGATTATCGCCTCTTTTTCTGTGATCATTACGTATATATTATTAACAAGTCCGGTAAGATTTTGGGACTTATATATAGAAATCTCAGGGATTTATCATTGTCCTCATTAAGGGTCCTGTATTGCAAGTTGGTGAGGTCTATTCTAAGTACAATTTTGAAAAAATTCAGAATAGGTTTCCACGACTGTGTGCTTATAAGTGTGATATAGCAATAGCTGACCATGATTATACTATTATTAAGGGCCATATGAACTTAAATCTGTTAGCTTATAGACGTTTGGTGAGTGATCAGTATTTTCTGTATAAGATAATTAACGGGTTGATAGATTGTCCTACTTTATTGTCATTCGTAAAATTTAATGTACCTCAAAGACATTTAAGGCAAGCTGAACTGTTACTGGCTTCCACAGAACTGATTATGGTTATCATTCACCACTGCTGAGGGCTATGAGATTCATGAACCAGTGCCGGGAGCTGAACAATTTTTCAGGTTCCCCTCTTCCTTCAGAAGGGATGCTCTGGCGTTTATTGTCTCAGGATAGAAGTGTTAGTGAGAACATGACGACACAGAGAACTGCTGGGAAAAAATAAAGACAAATATTACTGATGCAGCTGTTGAGGCGTTGGGCCTAAGAAAAGTAAGAGTAAATTAAAATCCTCGAAACAAACAATGGTACACACCGGAAGTGAAAGTACTGGCTAAGGAGAAACGGGAGGCATACTTGAGATACAGGAACAACAAAACACCAGAAGAAAAGAACCATTACACCCAAACAAGAAACAGAGTCAACGCAGAAATTAGAGAAATAAAACGAAACTTTTGGGAAGGATTCACCTCCGAAATGGAACATGACCTATACGGAGCACAAAAGAAAGTGTGAAGAATGATAAGAAGAAAGAAACTCGAAGTCGTGGAGTACACACAAACACAACAAATCGATGAGACCCGCTGGAAAATCTACTTTGAGCAGTTGTACGCAGATGCACCCGAAAGAGAAGACGAGGATGAGGAAGAAGATGAGAAAATCGAAGAACCCTTAGAGAAACCGGGTGAAATGACGATAGAACACTCAAAAAAGATTAAAAACAGGAAAGCACCCGGGCTAGATAACATACCAAATGAGCTACTGAAATATGGAGGGCAACAATTAATGGCAGAACTTACAAAGCTATTCAATAAAATATTATCAACCAAAGAAGGCCTTAATGAATCGAGAAAAAGCATAACCATTCCTATATTCAAGAAAGGAGACAAGAAATTACTAGAACACTGGGGTATAACTCTATTAAGCTCAACCATGAAGCTCTCTACAAAGATCATAAAAGCAATAATAAGTGAGCATGTAAACATATCGGAAGAACAACAAGGCTTCAGAAAAAATAGGTCAACCGTAGATGCCATCTTCATAGTCAGACAAGTAGTAGAGAAGGCCATAGAATGCGGATAACCCGCATTTATGTGCTTTATAGACCTTACTAAAGCATTTGACAGAGTAAGACTAAAACACGTAGTTGATATCCTAAAAAGAAAATATCTGCCAAAAAACATAATAAACATCATTAAACAACTAAACCACAATACAGGCACTCACATTTTAGTTAATAAAAGACTGAGAGAGGAAATATAAACGCCAACCGAAATCCGACAGGGGGACTCTTTAAGCCCACAACTGTTCAACTTAATAATGGACGAGATAATAACCCATATCAGAGACATGGAGGAAGGATATTCACTCGCAACGGGTAATATCAACATTGTCTGTTATGCAGACGACGCTGTGATCGTGGCAGAGAACGAAGACGACTTACAGCGGCTCCTGCACTCATTCTACACAAAAGCTAAAGCCCTCAACATGCAGGTATCCAACACAAAAACCAAAACCCTCGTTATATCTAAAGAGCCAATAAGATGCAAACTTGCTCTGGAAAATAAAACAATAGAACAAGTCATGTCATTTAACTACCTAGGCATACAAATTACCTCATGCCAAAATAGAACAAATGAAGTGAAGGACCAAGCAAACAAAGCCAGCCGAATATTAGGCGCACATCGGGACATCATCTGGAACAATGCCTTTATGAATAAAAAGGCAACAGTAAAGATATACAAAACATGTGTCAGACCCACACTAACATACGCTATGGAAACAAGGGCAGACAATAAAAGAACAAAAAGCATTCTTCGAATAACAGAGATGAAAATACTTAGAAACATTTCAGGATACACACTAAGACATAGGAAAAGAAATACAGACATAAGATATGAATGCGAAGTGGAAGACATAATCAGATGGGGACGTAAACGTAGAAGAGCTTGGAGAGATCACGTGGAGAGAATGACTGAGGAGAGACTAGCGAGAATCGCGCGAGATGGTAAACCACGGACACGACGACCCCTGGGAAGACCTCCAAAGAGATAGCTCGAATCATGGACATCAACATCTCAAGAAAACTGATGAGTTGGAAACTACAGGCATGAGGCCTACAGTGCGTGGAAGAAGAAAAAGAAGATTCACCACTGCTGAGGGCTATGAGATTCATGAACCAGTGCCAGGAGCTGAACATTTTTTCAGATTCCCCTCTTCCTTCAGAAGGGATGCTCTGGCGTTTATTGTTTCACGGTAGGAGTGTAAGCCGTTTTTATGTTTCATTCCACATTCTCGACCATTCTGTTATTGATATGGTTATATTGTAAAGTATTATAAATACATTGTAAAAAGAGGTATACCCGTATATTCTCAAATAAAAAAATAAAAATAAATAAAACGTAAAGAAATGCAAGAATCTGGGAGGGAGATTCTTTTCTCGGATACAATACTTCCCTTCGTTATAGTAAGCAGCGATAAGAAAATTTTTTATCTAAAAAATTAACTGCTAAGAAAATTCTTCATTAATTAAAAAAATAGTATAATTAGGTGAAAACCGTAACTCTTTGTATTCATAGATAACAGAGATATGTAACAAAGACAACGAAAAGAGCATACTTAGTTCGTATTTACTTACCTTCTCTAAAAACACCGAACACCACCACAACCAAAAAACAAAACAACTGTTTCTCGAAAAACATTTTTCTTTTGTTTCTTCTTGATGTTTATTTCACCTAAAAACAATTGCTAAACCATCCAAATTCCGCACTAATAGTGTTTACACGTTCAAATGTCACGCTTAAGCGTATAGAATGTTTTGCAACTACGAGACATTGGTTTCATTTAAATCAAAGTCGGCATTGTCTAGATGTTAAACCCAAGGTTTAATATGTGACGTAAGGTATTTCCTACATTTCCCGTAATCGGTGTATGCGAGCAATTTCTGCTAAGTGCTTTGCGGATTCCTGTAGTTTGCTAGTTTTGTTGATGTAAGTAACGTACCAGGTCGTATTGATAAGTTCAACTTAAGATGTCTGCCCGACTTTTTGGAAGTTACACGAAAAAAAAAGTTAATAATTTTACTACAATTGTTGACGTTTTTGTTATAATTATTGGGTAGTGGCGTAGCCAAGAAACGGTCCGGAAGGGATATATGCCGCCCCTCACCACCGTGGTTAGAAAGAGAATATTTTTTTCTTTTATGTTCGTAGCATACGCACTGCGAAGAATACGTTTTTTATGCATCTCCTGGGTACAGAAAATAAAAAACACAGAAGTACTGGAAAGAATGAACAAAATGAAGGAATTACTAACGACCATAAAAATAAGAAAATCTCCATTCTTCGGACATATAATGAGGGGTCCAAAGTACGCATTGATATGTCTAATTACTGGCCAACACTAGTCATGCCACACGAACTTTGATAGCTAATACTGTTTTAGCTAACTACCCTCATAATTAAACTGAAGTTGTTTTGTTTCAATTAGTCTCAGTTTTCTTGTGATACGGAAATACTTACGAGGCTGGTTTGAAAAGTCCGTGCAAAGTCCGAGAGATGGCACCACTGGCGCGTATCGAGGTCATGTTTAGTTAGTACCATCTCTTGAATGAACGCACACCAAGTTTCAGCCATATTGGTCTATTTCTTTGTGTTTGGCATTCGAGTGAATCAAGGAAGTCGAGTGATTTTCACTTTTGACTTGGACAAATCCTATTATTCGGAAGGGATCAACAAACTAGAACATCGTTGGACGAAGTGTATAAGCCTAAAAGGAGACTATGTCGAAAAATAAAAAAGGTTTACCCCAAACACATAAGCAGTTTTTATTTTTGCACGGACTTTTCAAACCAGCCTCGTATATGAACTTCAAATCAGCACACTTTGAAATCAACTCTTCATTTAATAATGCTAACATTTATTACACGATGAAAGTCAAGACAACAAAACAAATATGTCCTTGCTAAAACACGTCGTTGTGTTGTGACTATGTTTTAGACGGTTTGCTCGCGGTCGTCGCCTACATAGGACAGAGCGTAAAAATCTAATAGAAAATAAAACTGTGATCACTATCTGGCAAATTGACACTTTAAATAACCTTGAAGCATGTTATTATTGCAAAGGTTAATGTAAAAATAACCGGCCAAATGCAAGTCGGACTTGCGTAATTACTGTTCAGTACGTTGACTACTTTTTCACAAACACACCCCAAATGAGTTTTCAACAAAGTTTGTTGCCGATCTTTGTTCAAAACTGATGACCTTGAAAGTTTTTTTTTTTTTTTTTAAATCCCAGATAAATTATTCAAAGTAATGCACTCGTGATAATTTTCGTTCAATCTACACCCTATAGAGAATATTCCAGATTTTTTTTAGAATTTTTAGAGCAGTACTTTTCGAGATAAGGGGAGGAGCAACGATTTTTGGTAATTTTTTAAAAATAATACAAAGAAAAGTGTGGGCAAGTATTACATTATATATATTTTTGAACTCGTATTTTTACAAGCTTTCAATTGACACCCTACTCGATGACCTGGCAAAAAAAGTTTTTTTTCATGTCGCCATCAGTTCCTTTGTTAGTAACAGATAAACCGACAGACGGACAGACAGCGAAGTGATCTTATAAGTGTTCCGGAACACTAAAAATTAAGAGAAAATAAAACTTTGACCACTATTTAGCAAATTGGTGATAATATGTTATACACTTTAAATAATCTTGAAGCATGTCGTTATTGCAAGGGTTAATGTAAAAATAAATGTTCAAATATCCAGATAAAAAAATGCAAATCTAATCTAGGATTATGTTTTTCAAATTGTTGTTGGAACTGGAACTCTCCGGGTTCTTCATTACTACTAACCTAAACTGACCTTAGTGCAGGGATGGGCGCATTCTCAATTTCCATTCTCTATGTTGCGCTACGTACCCCATTTTGTTCCTTCGGTCCGCTGCGTTTGCGCAGTAAGTAAAATTAATTTAAAGTTATTTATAGGACATTCCGTACTATTATTTTTCAATATCGCCTCGTAAAAAGATGATCTTTGCTTACTCATAGATAATTATATACTACCTACTCTACTTATATTGCTACAACATATAATATTTTTATTAAAATGCTAAAAATAATATAATTCTTTTGATATCAACCTTCTACAAACGAAATATCAAGTTCTGAAGATGATTCACGTTGATATCTTGTGGGGAATCACGACTCTCTTCCGTCGGTTAACCTAACAGTACGCATTACACAATAAAAAAAAAAAGATTCTTCCTAATCGACGTGATTAATATATTTATAAAATGACTTGATACTTCTGTAATTTATTCTGTCAAAGTAAAATACCACTTTGTTGCTGTTTGTCTCATGAAAAAATTGGGTTGGAAATTTTTAATAATAATTTGTTGTTAATAATTTAAAAAGGGTAAAAACAACCAACGTCAAAAGATCATTACATACTGACGTCTGAGTTATGTTATAGTACCATTTGATGTCATAGTACGTTGTACGTAGGTATGTTTGGAATGGGTGGTACCTTGGTGGTCTACTAACGTTATAGGAACTTAATTGCCGGTATTTTATTTGTCTTAAAATGAATATATATATATATATATATATATATATATATATATATATATATATATATATATATATATATATATACTCGTATATACAGTCGACACTGTTTATAGTGAAACTCTATATAGTGAAAAACTCTTTATAGTGCAATTTTTTCAAGACCTAGAATATCTTACATACATAGCAATATATACGGATTTTTTCTTTATATAGTGAAAAACTCTCTATAGTGAAAAACTCTCTATAGTGAAATTTCGGTCAACATTTGGGTCTTTCACTATATAGAGTGTCGACTGTTGTTCTTGAATCGCTGTAAATTGTACTCGGTGGGAAACACAGCGCTGGGCAACTTATTAAAAAGAGATGACGTTCTCCATATAAAAGATTGCTTGAAAAGCGTTGTACGCGGAGTAACAAGCGAATCAAGGCCGCCGGTTAATTCCGGGTCCCCAATCAGACGGACCGCTCTTCTCTGAACAGAATCCAACAAATGCAGTGTATGTTTGGGAGCGGAGCCCCAAACGTGGGAGCAGTATTTCATAGTTGGTTGAATTTGGGCTTTGTAAAGAATTAACAGTTGCTGTGGGGTGTAAAGCTATCTGGTTCTAAATAATATTCCCAACTTTTGAGAAGCTCTCCTTGCTATGCCTGCAACATGCTCATGCCAAGACATATTTGCTCCCAAACTAACGCCCAACAAATTGAGCGACGATGCTAGGGGAATGGAGTGCCCCGACATAACTATGTCGGGTTCAGCAACGTTAACTTTTTTAGAAAAAACTGCCGCTTGGGTTTTTGTAGCGTTAAATTCCACTTGGTTACTGTCACCCCCAAGATAGAATTTCTTCCAGGTCTTTGTTAAGTTGAACGACCTCCTGCTGTCTGCGGATATTCGCCTGAGCAGCCGATGTCCGAGCGTTCAAGGTGAATGAAGAGACAAGCGTACTGTCATCTGCAAAGCTATAGATTGGATTCCCGGTCTTTTCCAGCAGATCGTTAATGTAATTGAGAAAGAGAGTAGGAGACAGTATGGAGCCCTGGGGCACACCGGCGTTGATAGTGAGGGTGTTAGAAAGAAATCCGTCGACCGCCACTCGTAAAGAACACTCTCTGAGGAAACATGAGAGCCACAAACAGAACCTTTCAGACATACCATAAGAGCGTAACTTAGCCAACAGTCCATCGTGCCAAACTCGGTCGAATGCCTTGGATATGTTAAGAGCAACCGCTCGAGGTTCTCCAAAGTGTTCAATTGCGTTGTTCCAAACATGTGTTACATAAGTCGGAAGATCTCCTGTTGATCTATGTTTACGAAAACCATATTGGTGATCGCTAATAATATTGAATCGTTGAAGATATTTTAGAAGATGCTCATTGATAACCTTTTCCATGACTTTCGATATTATTGAAAGCAGTGCAACTGGTCGGTAGTTATTTGGCAAGGTCTTCTTACCTTTTTTAGGTATCGGCTGAACCGTGGCACATTTCCAGCAGGACGGAAATATTCCCTTTCTGTAGGATAGGTTAAAAAGTCTACAGAAAACTGGTGTTAGTTCCCTTGCACAGTTTTTGAGAACTATGGCAGGTATTCCGTCAGCGCGAAGCCTTCTTGGTGTCTAGCTTCATTAAAATACGCTTTATGATGCGCTGTCTAAAGACAACATCGGGCATCCTTGACTACAATATGGGAATAGTAGGTGGTATTTTTCCTTGGAAATCGACAGTAGAATGTGAAGCAAAGAGTTCAGCCAACAAGTTCGCTCTCTCAACAGGTGTGGTTGCAATGGAATTATCTGGCCGTGTGAGTGGTGGTATGGTGGATTTGGTAAAATTTTGACTAACTGCCTTAGCGACTGCCCAAAAGGACCTGGAATTGTTGGGACAAGCGAGAAGTTTGTTTCTAATTCGTTGATTGTGTGCCTCCTTGGTTTCGCCGATAATTCCCTTGCATCTGTTCCGGGCATGAACAAAGATGTTACGATTTACGGTGTTAGGATTTTCACGCCATTGTCGATAGGCAATATGTTTAGAAGCAACAGCTTCTTTGCATTTTCGGTCGAACCAAGGCTTGCCGTTGGAGGAGCATTTCTTCGAAAAAGGGATGTAAGCTTCCATACCAGCCAAAATAACATCGGAGACCTCCCTGGCGCAGTCAGATGGGTTATCGGATCGAAAACAAATGTCCATCCAAGGGAAAGTTCGAAAGTATTCCATAAGATCTTCCCATTTAGCAGATTTGTAGTGCCAAATCTTGCGCGGCCTAGGCGCCTCTCTGTCACTGATTGATTTTTTAAGACATATATGTTACAATAGAGGTTTTCACGGATGGTGGAATGTAATACATTAAAATTTCGGGTTTCAATCCGTTCGTCTAACAATGAATTTGTCCGACTTCTCGCCAAAATCTCATTTGGCATTTTCAAGGGTTCCCGCTGCTGCTACTCGATACTGTAATCTTGCTACTGCTGCCGCTTGAAGCTTACTGTCGGTCGTCGGATGTCGGTTTCTCAGTAAGCTTCGAGCAGCAGCAGCAAGATCACAGTATGGAGTAGTAGCAGCAGCAGCAACGGGAGCACTTGAAAATGCCAAATGCGATTTTGGCGAAACGTCGGGAAAATTCATTGTTGGACGAACGGATTGAAACCTGGAATTTTAATGTATTATATATATATATATATATATATATATATATATATATATATATATATATATATATATATATATATATATGTTAGCTTTTATTTTTTTTATTAAATAAATTTAAACACTTTGGGCAATTTCAACAACAATAACTTTTATTAACAATTGTAATCGGACATCTAACAAAGCTGGCCGACTACTTCTGCTCTCCAAACTATAATTCATCCCTGTTACCTAAATCTCATTAGGGTTACATAAACACTTTTATAAGCTATGGTCATATCTGTCGTAATAACTAAAATTAATAGTTTTAGGACAAATCAATAATAGTAACCTAAGTATAGTTAAATCTACGTAATGTAAACAAGCCAGTCTGCCTGAAAACAATTATAAATAATTAATATTCTCCTTCTCATATTGCATCGTTCGGCCTATCCTGGAACGAGGGTTTTTCGATATAGAAAATGACAGCTAACACGGCCGTCCTGTAAACGAAACGCCCTCGCGACGTCTCCATTTTATTTTCACCTAAAAGAAATTAACGGACAAAAACATAACCATTGAAAATAAGAAGAGAATTTACAACTCAATAGTGAAAAGTATAATAACTTACAGCTCCCAGGTGTGGCCATTGAAGGAAAGAACAGAAAAAATACTAAAAGCTACAGAAATGGATTTCTGGAGACGAGCAGCCAGAAAATCCAGAAAAGACCGCATACCAAATGACACGATAAGACGAGCTTTAGAAATAAAGCACGATATAGTGGACGAAATCAGAACCCAACCGTTGGTATGGTACGGACATGTACAGAGAATGTCACAAGACCGACTACCTAAAAAGATTTTAAATTGGAACCCTCATGGAAAAAGAAAGCGAGGAAGACCACGCCAAAGCTGGAGAGCAGGAATCAACAAGGAAGTACCAGAGAGAGATCTGGAGGAGGAGGGATGGAGAAACCGGGAGGAGTGGAAATTAGGCATCGGAAGACGGAAGACGTTATAAAACCGTTTGATATAGATATCTATATATATATATATAAGTTGGATTGAATTCTTTCTTGAACCTTGGAGTATTGATTATATATTTTTTTCAATTTCTTGGGCTTTATGGTTCTTTTGTTTTAAGGATAGAGAAATTACATCATGTTCTAGTTAGAATTTATTGAAAACGTTTCGCCCGATTTTCAGGCTTCTTCAGTTCATATGTGTGGGTTGAAACGAAGACACACTTAACATTCTTTAAAAGGTGTTACTAAGACGGTCACATTTTTTAAAATGTGACCGTCTTAGTAACACCTTTTAAAGAATGTTAAGTGTGTCTTCGTTTCAACCCACACATATGAACTGAAGAAGCCTGAAAATCGGGCGAAACGTTTTCAATAAATTCTAACTAGAACATGATGTAATTTCTCTATCCTTAAAACAAAAGAACCATAAAGCCCAAGAAATTGAAAAAATATATAAGCAATATATATATATATATATATATATATATATATATATATATATATATATATATATATATATATATATATATATAGAAATTAACGAACAGTATCTTCGCCATACCTAGTGGGATTGCCACTAATATTTTTTTATCCTGCTGTGATACGAAGGACTTTATTTTGGACTGTCTGAACCTTGGCATAATGTGCTTTTGACATCTGGCACCAGGCGTGACAGCCGTACGTAAGCCCGGCCCTGATGATTCATTTGTAAATTAGCAACTTATTATTAGTTGACAACTTACTCTGATGATTCAGGAGCGAGTACAGCTTCCCTAAGAGCTGTTTTTTTCCTTACGCACGGCCATTGGCACTTGTTCCTTCCATACGAGTTGCTTATCGTATAGAAGGCCCAGGATTTTATATTGTTGGCCCATCTGAATTTAATTCCATTCAAAGAGAGTTGAGGAGGGGCTCTACCGGGGAGTTTTTCAAAGATTATGGCTTGGGTGTTTTTTGGACTGACGTTAATCCTCCAGAAAGACGCGTTAGATGACGTTGAAGTCGGGCCGTCATGTGGTCAATCCTCCCGGAGGAGGTGGAAATGGCCTTGTCATCAGCGTACAGTTGGAGTATTCACGAGCTTTCAAATGAGTTTCCGTATCCATAGAAACATTTTTTCGAGTTGTGCCCATGGAGATTTTTGATCAGAGACACCAGAACTTTTTATTTATTTATTGATTTTAATGTGCGTAGTCCTTTGTTTAGAATAACATTGTTCCCTCACAACCAACCGCAACGCCAATAATCGATTGCACCCCATAAATAATATCAAAACAAAAAACAAGTCGGTGAGTATATCGACCGCATTCGGGAGATTTGTTACCGGTAATGCAGAAATACACGGGCTCATTGATTGTTTTTAATAATTAAAATGTCATCAACAAATGCTCGATGCGAATCGGCGTGGAAAACGATTGCGTGTAAAATCGTGTATATTTACAGTTACATTAACCGGCAGGTTAATATTTAGTTTTGTTTGTCGAGGTGTTTGAGGGCGAAATAAAATAGTCTTTAATTATTTCACTTGTCGACCTATTAAATTACTTTTCAAACGTCTTCATTTATTACAGTACACCCAGGGTACTCGTTCTCAACTTGTCTAAATATGGAACCAGCGCACAGTGTCTCGACTAGTACAAGCTAGCGGGACAATATTATTTCTTCACTTATTTCAATTGTTTATGTATATTCCAGGTATCTTGAGCTATTTTAAGAAAAAAAAGTTGAAAAATGTGTACTGTATGTGTATTAATCGAAATATGTAGCTGCAAGACGGAAGTGGTTTACTAATGTGTCTCATTTGTTCACTATTGTCGCTAATTGTTCTTTAATTAGCTACATACGTCTACCTACTCATTATGTGTGAAAAGCACAATCATGTTTGTTTACAAAGAAATTTCTAGGAAAAAAATAAAAATCATAATGATAGTACCCACATTTATTAATTTACAAAATATTATTTCTTTTAAAATAAATTAGTACAATAACAGTATCTATATATCAATTATTTACAATAACAAGGTGTATAAGTAAAAGAAATATAATATTAAATAACTTATATACTAAGGCATAAATTATAAGCAACTACACACACAATAAAATAAGAATAATAATTACAATAAAAAAAAACTTAAACCTACTAATCACCATCAGATGAGTCGTCATCACCGCTCTCCCATTCAGGAGAATATTCAGAGAGTAAATAATCCTCCTCATTTAATTCGTGATGATGACTTACTGATGGTGTTTCGGATGGCAATGAAGGTGGGATAATCAACTGCGATGGCAAAGAAGTAAATTTTCTTCGCGGTAATTCTCTATACGAGTTGATAACAGGATCAGACGTAATTAAAAGCATTCTCAAAAGATCTGTATTTGTGGCAATACGTGACCGCTTCCTGGTATGCCGTTCACGGAATCTACGACAGTCTTTATTTCTTGCCTCCTGGGCTTCTTCGGAGAGTTGTCCAATGGGAAGAAGAAAAGACTTTATAACTTCCGCGCTGTGTACAAGAATTTTATGCACAGTAACGGGCATGGAATACCACGAATACAGATCAAGGTATAATTTTCTAGTATCAACACAAAACTTTTCGAATTCTATATAATTTATGTCATATCCCGATGACAAAGTTCTTAAAATTACATGAAATCTACGAATAAGGTTTACGTCTAATCCTGTAATTTCGCTGCTCAATTCAGCTTTGGAAAAAAATCTACGTGCTGTGTTTCCATCGTTTGTGTTACCATACCCAGGTTTTGGTTTATCTACAACGAGACCCATACGATCTTTAAACACTTTTGTGAGCGTTGCTTCACAATAGCTTTGTCGTTATCTCCCCTCACTTGCCACTTTTTTATTTCTAAACGATAGCTGATGTGGAGCAAACATTCAAACGTGCGGATCCATGCATGTAAAGTAGATAAACCAAATGCAAGGCGTTCTTCGTTGCTGGGATATTTCTTTGACTCCTCGTTCATAGTAGACGAGGTGGCACCGCAAATATAACACTTTTGTGTTGAACTTGTGTCTGTTAAGGCATTGCACACTTTGCCATCAGCCATTGTCAACAACAAATCGCGATTTGAGATCCAGCAACGTTACATAATGTTGGAAGAAGCTGACTTACTTCATCTAAAATTTTAGAAGTTTCTTCTTTCGTAAACTCTTTTGTCTCCTTGGCAAAAATAAACTTAATAGGACGGCAATATAAAGTAGAGGAAGGTCTTGGATTTTGCCAGATCACAGTTTCGCCATCAAGCAGTCTCAAAGGGACAAATGAGTATACGAACAAAAATTCGTCTGTAGCGTTAGTGTTCTCAAATTTCTGCTTATACGTGCTATGCCCCGAACTCCCATCACAGCCCCATTTGCTTACCAACGTATAATATGAACGAGGTAACACACTTCTAATGACTTCCGTCTGAGCTTTAACTAATCGTTCAGCCGTTTTATCCAAAATCGCGTGAAGTTTAATTTCAGCTCGAGATTCAGTCACAGAAATATATTCGTCAGAAGGACAACAAGAAGTTTTGGACTTACCTAAACTATAAAACGATGGATACACTTGATGTCCCGCTTTCATTGACCATTTTCTTGTTTGTTTATATGAGTGAGGAAGTCGATTTTGAGTCCACATAATAAGCTAAAGCTTCGTCTGGTGTTAACTGCCGACTTTGTTCAGAACACTTATTCTTTTCTCTAGTTTCACTGACCGCGACGTTATGGGTCTGTTTAGCAACACTTCGATGCCCTTCTTTTCGAGTAGCTAACTCAGCTGCTGTAATAAGCTCACTTGCACTTCGCGATTCCAAAAGATCTTCTACTCTCCGTCTCTTCGTTTTCGTTGATGAGTCTTCAAATGATTTTCTGGGTCGCCCTACGGAAAGAGCCGCTGATGATGCTGAAGTGCACGGCTGGTTAACACACATCTTTATTTCGATTCCGGATCCCTCTAACCAATCTTTATGTTTGATTAGAAACATTCCTTTGTTACACTTTAAAGAAGTCTACTTTTGATTGAATTTTGCTGAAATGCTTGATATTTTCATTTTGAGTCGTTTTAGAGAATCGTCAGAAACATCAGACATATTGAATTTTTCACTTATATAATAAAAAATGCCACTGTTTCGTTCAGTTTTGTCATGTTTTAGCCATTCTTCAAAAAACTCCATTTTCGTTATAGTCACGACTCGTTCTGAAAAAAAAAAAAAAAATTTTACTTTCGGGCCTTTTCGGGGTCTATAATATATATAAATCTGTGCCTGAATGTTGTAGGTATTACATATAGAAAAATCTAGGTGGATATATGTGGATAAAAAAGTGGCTACTTTTAAAGTTCACAATTAATGTAAAATTTGCTGGATTTATCTATACATTTACAAATTGATATTACACCAAAAGTATACATATTTTTTATAAAAAATATAAGTCATAATAGAGTACATACCTTCAACAGAATATTCCATCACAAAAAACTCGTTTCACTTTGCTACCAATTTTAAAATATGTTATCACAAGTGTGGATAAAATGCAACTAATTTGCAAATGAAAATGACCTCTCTTATAAGGGTTACTTTGACTTTGATAAGATACCTTTATGAGGTGATAAACAAATTAATTCTTGGAATTCGTTAAATGGGGGGGGGGGGGTTGTTTACAAGTCGTTATCAGTGGTTCCTGGAAATTACGTCATGAATATTGTCCCGCTAGCATGTTCTTGCCGAATCACTGTGCAGCGTCTGGTATACCGCACCAGTGTTTCACCATATGTTGCGGGTCCATAAATTTTGTTTTTCACACGGATTCTGCATGAACACGTAGACTGAAAAGTTTTTGGTCTAGCTACTTAAAACACATTTTTTTTTTTGCAAAATTCCACTTTATTCATCAACATAGTCTCCTTCAAGAGCGATACAATCAGTACAACGCTTTTCTAACATTTCTATACCTTTCTTGTAGAAGGATTTGTCTTTGCCTTCAAAATAGGCCTCAGTTTCGGCGATAACTTCTTCATTGGAGCCAAATCTCTTTCCTGCGAGCATTCTTTTGAGGTCTGCGAATAGATAATAGTCGCTGGGGGTCAAATCTGGATAATACAGTGGATGAGGAAGCAATTCGAACTTCAATTCATGCAATTTTGCCATCGTAACCATTGGCTTGTGACACGGTGCATTGTCTTGATGAAAGAGCACTTTTTCTTGTTCATTTGGGGCCGTTTCTTTGCGATTTCTGCCTTCAAACGCACCAATAACTTTATATAATATTCGCTATTGATGGTTTTTTCCTTCTCAGCATAGTCGATGAAACTTATTCCATGCGCATCCCAAAATTCAGAGGTCAAAACCTTCCCAGTCGACTGTTGTGTCTTTGGTCGCTTCGGGCGGCTTTCACCGGTTACTGTCCACTCAGCAGACTGCCGATTTGATTCTAGTGTGTAGTGGTGGATCCATGTTTCATCCATTGTCACATATCGTATGAAAAAATCCTTTATATTGTGCTTAAACAGGTCCAAACAGCGCTCAGAATCATCAACACCTTATTGTTTTTGGTCCACTATGAGTAAACGCTGTACCTCTTTCAAACAGAGCTTTCTCATGCTCAAAGATTCATGCAAAATATGACCAACACGTTCTTCTAATATCTTCAGGGTGTCAGCTACCTCACGTAATATCACTTTACGGTCATCCAAAACAATGTTGTGGATTTTTTTATGTTTTCCGGTGTACCCACCTCATTTGGGCGTCCAGAGCGTTCAGCATCATTTGTATCTGTACGACCGCGTTTAAATGCAGCATATCAGTAAATGATGAGTGATTTTCCAGGGGCAAAGTCTCCGTAACACTTATCAAGTCATTGCTTTGCTTGAACAATATATTTCTCATCAAAAAATAGTGTTTAATCAACATACGAAAATATCAAAAGTAGCGTCACTAAAACCACTGTAACTTGTAAACTAATCGTCGAAATGTCATGAAATTTTGACACGTATCGTTTGAAGGTTGGTACTTCCTAAAAATCATATGGATTTTTTTGAAAAGGGTGTTCATCTATGTGTCAGATCAAAAAACTTGATTGAATCGCTTTTTAAACGTCTTTATCATTTATCACAATACACCCAGGGCACTCTTTCTCAACTTGTCTAATATATAGCACCAGTTTTTTATGTTGCGGGCCCATGAATTTTGTTTTTCACCCGGATTCTGCATATATCTTCGTGATTTGGTGCATAAACAGTCCAGGAAATACAGTCTTCAAGTAAGAACGTGTCCGCGATAATTCATTTTTGGTAGATGCGATTCTAGCTCTTCAGCAAAAAATCGGTAGAGGGAACCTTTGTCTACGACGCATTTTAGTAAAAGTATCAGTCGATTCCGAACTTTCGTCGCAATCACGTAAAATCCAAAATGAGTCACTTATTTGTGCATCGGTTCGAGGCAATCTTTCTTTGTTCCCATCCAAATGGGCCTCAAAAGATACATTTCACTGCCGCTAAATATATTAAAAAGTCAGTGTCGTTTGTGAAGAAGTGGGTATATCATTTTAATGAGACGAAAAATGTCGACGATTTGCCAAAACATGGCTCGGAAGGCAAAGACACTCCGAAAGTCGAAAAACGAATCGTGTCTTTGTTTTCACTGGACCCAAAATTGACGCTGCGTCAAGGAGCTTCAAAATTAAGAAAATCGGGTTTGAAAGTGTCCCATGAGACTATTCGACAACATCTTCGTGCTCATGATGTCAAATTCCGAAACAGGTTGAAGAAAGCTCTGCTGGTCGAAAATCACGTCGCGAAGCGGTTCGCTTGAGCCCGGGAGAGCATCGACCGTGACTGAGACAACGTGATCTTTACCCCCTGCTACCAATCGTCTCGTTTAGCGAACCGTCAAACATCCATGTTTGGGGATGCTTTTCCAAACAAGTGTTCGGCAATTTGTTTCTCTTCACGTACAATTTAAATGCAAAAAAAAGGGTGATATTTACGAGAAAGCCTTGTTACTAACTGTCAAATGCTGGTTTGGATCCTGCAAGAAGATAATGACCCAAAACACCGGAGCAAGTTGTGCAGGGATTGGAAAGTTCAAGCGAAAGTTAAGTTACTAACCCTCTGAAAACGTTTAGTCCCTTTTAAAAAAAAACTCAGAGAAAATACTCTAAACTTTGACTCAGTTGTCTTGCGAAATTCTAAAAAATTGGAGAACATTGCTGCGCGAGTGTACAGTCGGCGCTTCAGAGTCTTCCCTTGTTGACTAGAGAAATCGATTCTGAGAAAAAGATACTTTAAAGTTACGACTAAATCGAGAATAGAAGATGTATACAGGATAGAGAATGCTGAACATGATGGCCAACGACGTGATCTTGGTTTCGCAGAGAGCGAGGATGTGAGATTCATTTTATTACAGGTAACTTCGTAATTGTAAAAATCTACTTTAAAATTTCAAAAGGGACGCTATTTCATCTCTGGATTTTTTTGGTCATGGAAGCTTCATTTTGCAGTAATTTTCCTATCGCGAAGTGGTATAAAAATCCATCATTTAAAAACATGAAAACACGCGTATATTGGAAAAGCGATGGCGGAAACGATACGAACATATTAAAATGTACGTGAAAACCTAGTTACCTACTTTTTTATTGGAAAATATGATCAACATAGTTTCATAATCAAATTAAAATTCCACGGGGAATTTGGGCAATTTTCAGCATATTCCATTTCTGTGGTTAATAATGGACTAAGACCGCAATAATCGTAAATAAAGTCGACACTCACACAATATACTTTATTGATATGGGCGTCGTTCGCCGCGACCCTCGGACCTTCCTTTTCGACAATTAGAGACACGTGACTTCATTGAAATATTTTGTTTGTTTTTCCCGGGAGAGTTCTATTGTAATTATTTTTGGTATTTTAATATTACCATTTCCGACTGAAACGAAGGTATTAATGTTAAGTTAGGTAAACAGAGTTAAAGAGGACATTGACTTTTTGGTTTAGAAATCGAGACATTATCCTATCAATGACCGATGAAAGAAATATCTACAAACAGTAGTAGATTTAGGGGAGGTGAGGACAAAGGGAGCATCGCTTGCCCTCCCACTGGCCAAAATTTAAACTAATTAATTGGGGTTTAGCCATTAACATACTCCATCATGTTTTATTATTATTTGCTTTTGTTTTAAAATGTTTAATTTATTGTTTCAGTATTTTCAAATTCGGAGATGGTAATAAGTTATGTTGTTACTAGTCTACGAGGCTGGTTCGAAAAGTCCGTGCAAAGTCCGAGAGATGGCACCACCGGCGCGTATCGAGGTCATGTTTAGTTAGTAGCATCTCTTGAATGAACGCACACCAAGTTTCAGCCATATTGGTCTATTTCTTGTGTTTGGCATTCGTGTGAATCAAGGAAGTCGAGTGATTTTCAAGAAATGGACGAAAAAGAATTTCGTGTGGTGATTAAACATTACTTTATGAAAGGCAAAACGCCTCAGGAGACTAAAGAGAAGCTTGATAAATATTATGGTGACTCTGCACCTTCGATTAGAATAGTGACGCTGAACGTTCTGGACGGCCTGTGGAGGTTACGACTCCAGAAATCATTGATCAAATCCATGATATGGTGATGGATGACAGAAGAGTTAAGGTGCGTGAGATTGCTGGTGCTGTGGGCATCTCGACTGAACGGGTACATAATATTTTGCATAAACATTTGGACATGAGAAAGCTATCCGCAAGATGGGTGCCGCGATTGTTCACGCTTGACCAAAAACGGAATCGTGTGAAGTGTTGCAAGGATGGTTTGCAGCTGTTCCAGAAGAATCCGGAGGACTTTAAGCGTCGTTTCGTCACTGTGGATAAAACATGGATACATTACTATACTCCTGAGACCAAACAACAATCTAAACAATGGGTTACCAAGGGGGAATCTGCACCAAAAAAGGCGAAGACCGTTCCTTCGGCCGGAAAGGTTATGACGACTGTCTTTTGGGATTCGCAAGGGATAATCCTCATCAACTATCTGGAAAAGGGTAAAACTATTACAGGTGAATATTATTCATCGTTATTGGACCATTTGAAAACCGAGCTGCAAGAAAAACGCCCGCAATTGGCCCACAAGAAAGTCATTTTCCATCACGACAACGCACCAGCACACACCTCAGCAGTTGTGGTCGCAAAATTAATGGAAATAGGATTTCAACTCGTTTCACATCCCCCCTATTCTCCAGACTTGGCTCCCTCGGACTACTATTTGTTCCCCAATTTGAAGAAATGGCTGGCGGGACAAAGATTTTATTCAAACGAGGAGGTGATTGCAGACACTAATGGATATTTTGCAGACTTGGACAAATCCTATTATTCGGAAGGGATCAACAAACTAGAACATCGTTGGACGAAGTGTATAAGCCTAAAAGGAGACTATGTCGAAAAATAAAAAAGGTTTACCCCAAACACATAAGTAGTTTTTATTTTTGCACGGACTTTTCAAACCAGCCTCGTATTTGTTACTTATTTTAGTAGTTTTACACCCATGTCGTATTCAGCTTTTCACTTAGTATTATATAACGATTATACTTTTATTTCTTCTTGATCCATTAGAAACACAATTGTATTTTTAATCTAATGAAATCTGTAATATTTTTTATAATCACACTTCATATCAGTCCTATAATTCAGTTACAGATTAACCTTGTTAACCTATAGTTTCCAAAGGATTATCAATAAAATTTACGCGCTTTTATAATTTAAGAATTGGACTTAAAAAACATTCAGAGTCCACTAGCCTATGGGCACCCTCCTTTAATTTTAATAACCCCAAAAATAGCCACGATCCAGCTACACCCTTCACCTCAAGTGTCCTTTTCGCACTTGATTAAAACGGGTGCAATTCTTAGTTGACCCTTTATCCCGCTGTGGCACGTGACGAACAAATTATATTGCAAAATTGAGCTGGTCATTTAAGGTCGTTATACATTCCCGGAAATAGCTATAAAATATACCGTCAGTCCAAAAAGTCTCCATACACCACCTGCTTTCTATACTATGTTTCTGTTATGTCTAATTAATTAACTGGAACTATGAGAAAACATGTTTAAATTAATATTTGAAACTTACCCAACGAGGATTAGTATTAAAAATAACTACAGAACATTTTATTTAGAAGTTACATCACTGTCATAAAAATGTAACCAAAATTAATGTCAAAAAAGTCTCCATACACTCAATAACTGCACTGAAAAAAACATGTTGTAATCAGCCGCATTTTATCAAGTTATCTATTGCTCGCTAAACTAAACTGAAAACAAATGTATAATTTTCGGCCATAACGTATAATCTGTCACTTGTTACCAGTAATTTTGCAGTGGGTTTTCAAAGCAGTATAAAAAATGAGCTAGAGAAATTGTAAAATTCCGTTTCAAGTTCGAAAGATCATAATTGATTTGTGGAAAGATAGAAAATCGTACAAAAATATAGGAAAAATTGTCAAAAAGTCGCATGCTACCGTTCAGACTGACTCCACGTGAAGAGGCTGGTATTGTTAGACAAATAATTACACTGGTCAACAAAAAAAAGAAAATTGCTTGTTTCCTGTGATTTTTTTTGTTTCTATCTCCAATTGACGCGTATTTTTTAAATATGGCAACAATTTTTCTCTAACAGCTTTTGTTTTTGAGTTATAGCTAACTACCCTCATTTACTATTTTTACTTAGATTTTCGTTTTTTATTGGACACTAAAATATATTTTGTTGTTTTAGATATGGCTTCGTCAAGAAGATGTTGTGTGCTTAATCTCGATTGTTTTTGCTATATTTGTGGTGAATATATATTTGCAAAATATCGAAAACCTATATCGGACTTTGTGAAAACTGCGTATCATCAATACTTTAAAATAAAATTGTGTAATCAGGACAAGCCATGGGTTCCTCATATTGTATGCCAGAAATGTATGGTATATCTACGGTTATGGTCCAGTGGGAAAAGAGATGCAATAATGTTCATAACACCCATGATTTGGCGAGAACCTCGAAACCATCATGCCGATTGCTACTTCTGCGTTGTGAAAATAAACGGAATTAACCCTGCAAATCGAAGTAAGTGGTCATATCCTAACTTATCTTCCGCTTAACGACCTCAATTAAAATCACAAGAGGTACAACCCAGCACATCTAAATCTTCTGATGATCCAAATCTCTGTGAACCCGAACGAAATACATCAAGTGAAGACTCTGATTCAGACTACAAATGTAGCCTTTCAGAACCTTAACCATTTAATCAGAAAGAACTAAATGACTTAGTAAGAGATCTGAACTTTCCAAAAGAAGCTTCTGAAATTTTAGCATTTCGTTTAAAAGAAAAAAATTTGCTTACTCCGGAAACCAACATTACATTTTATCGTACTCGAGAAAAAAATCTGTTACCGTATTTTTCTCAAGAGAAGGATTTAGTTTTTTGTAACGATGTTGGTGGTGTTTTTTGCAGCAGATGGTATTAAAATAGTACCAACCTAGTGATTGGCGTCTTTTCATAGACAGCAGCAAAAGAAGTTTAAAGTGTGTTTTGCTTCATAACGGTAACAAGTACGGATCTATACCTATTGCACATTCGACGACTTTAAAAGAAGAATACGTAAATGTTTCTAAGGTTATGAAAAAATTAAGTATCAAGACCACAAATGGGTCATTTGTGTTGATCTGAAAATGGTTAACTTTCTTTTTATGTCAACAAGGAGGGTACACAAAGTTCCCTTGTTTCATGTGTCTCTGGGATAGTCGTGACAAACAACACTATTGGTCACAAAAAGTTTGGCCAGTGCGGGAAGAGCAAAAAGTTGGTACAAAAAATGGTATAAACGTGCCTTTAGTTAGCCGAGACCGCATCATACTTCCACCACTTCATATTAAACTCGGCATAATGAAACAGTTTGTGAAGGCGCTTGACAAAAGTGGCGAATGTTTTAATTTTCTTTCACGTAAGTTTCCAGGATTAAGTTCAGAAAAATTGAAAGCTGGTATTTTTGATGGGCCACAGATTAGGCAACTCGTGAAAGATTCTAATTTTGTCAAATCAATGACTGAAGTCGAATCCAAAGCTTGGAATTCATTTGTTTTGGTTATGAGTAGCTTCCTAGGCAAAAAGAAATCTGACGATCATGTCGAGCTTGTTGAGTGCATGCTATCGAACTTGCAAGAGCTAGGGTGCAACATGAGCATAAAAATCCACTTCCTGCACTCGCATTTAGACCGATTTCCACAAAATCTGTGTGATTTTAGTGAGGAGCAGGGTGAAAGATTTCATCAGGATCTTCGGACAATGGAAGAGCGTTATCAGGGGCGGTGGGACTCACATATGATGGCAGACTACTGCTGGAGTTTGCAACGAGATCTACCTAAAGTCGTTCATTCAAGGAAATCTTATAAAAGATCATTTGCTAGTGTTCAATAGAAATTTTGTTAACATAATGTATTATTTTTTTGTATTTTTTTGGCAAAATAATAAAACTGTATATTTCAAAAGGTAAAGCTGTTAGCAATCTCCCAGTATTTTTTCATAGTCAGGGCCATAGAAATACCCAATAACAGAAAAAAAAATAAAGGAAACAAGACTTGTGTTGATCAGTGTAATGAGTCCAATTTGCTCTTGAAATGCTTTAGGGAACTCCCTAGAACACGAGTACCTTGCCCATAAAAAAAATTACTTTAACAGGATTGAGTTAGCGACTGTTTATAGGCACAAAAAAACTTTAATCTTTTTCCCTTAAATTCTCTCTCTCTCTCTATTCGTTTCCTCAGTTTTGAGGGTCGTGATCTCTTGGGAATGATTTTACAGTTCTGTCCACCGTTTCTCTCTATTTCTCTCGATCCTCTGCCAAGTGTATGGATACATGAATTGGTTGATCTATAACTTCTTTTATTTGATCCGACCATCTTGTTGGCGAACAACCACTGCTCCTCTTACTCATTATAATCCGGCCTACATTATCACTGGGTTTTCTGACTACATGTTTAAAACACTAAAGAATTCTTTTTAGACACAGTGATGACAATCTTACGGTTATATTTAGTTCTTGCAGTATAGATTGATTCGTTCTTCAGCGGTCCAGGAAATGCTCAGCGTCCTCCTATAACATCACATTTCAAAAGAATCAATGGATTTATGTTCGTTTGCTCTAAGCGTCCAGGATTCTACGCCATATGAAAATATTGGAAAGTCTAATTTTGTTGTTTTGGTTATATACGTATTTTTCCATATCTTAGTAAGTATATTCTTCTCTTTACTTCACCCTCGGGTCCTCCTACACTACAGTCTGTCAGTTAAGAACGTGACAGTTCGTATTCTTGAAAAAAATGTGTTTGGAGAAAATTTTTTGCCATCACTGTATTCTCTGGTGTGCTAACAACGGCGCTATTATCTTAGTAAGTTGTCCAATTGCCTCCGGCATCAATAACACAGCCCCACAAAAAAAAAGTGGGGTATACTTTGATGCGATATATCAGATCCGTAGTATTTTTGCCCGCTGATCACGAATCTGACGTCAGAATATCGCCATCACATCTCAATTTTTTTCTAACCTCAAAAAATAGGTAAAAATTAGTAAAAATTAAGAAAAATATACTCCTAAAAAATTGATTCAAGCTTTTTCATGAATCCAAAGATGTATTAATATGTATTCGGACACGCTAAGCTAATATTCACCGGTTGGATTAAGCCATACAGTTCTGTTTTCTTTCTAACCTCAATAAATCAGACAGATATAGTGCTTCTCGAATGCAAAAACGAATTCAAATTAAAATTCAACCGATTCTTACCAAATTTGGTACACGGGGGTTTTTTGGGTTGCTGATCATGAATCTGAGGTGGGATTTGCAAAATTCAAAATGGCGGATCCAAGATGGCGGACAAAATTTTTGAAAACCAACCGATTTCTACCAAATTTGGTATACAGTTGGGGAATCCTCAAACCTGATACTCTTAAACCCTGAAACCTTAGACTCCCACACCCTGTAACCTCAAAAAATAGACCTCAATAACCCTGTAACTTTAAAAATGAGACCCAATAAACTCAAAACCAGGACTTTTAAACCATATACTCTCAAATAGTAGACCCTTAAGCCCTAGAATTGCGAAGGTTAGACCCGCGCCTAACTTTCCTTTTTTTGGCTGTATCTTGTTCTTTCTTCCACGAATGACCTATTCAAAGGCTTTCTGCCCAAACGCTTTTGAAGACTTGTTTCTCTTTTTTTAAGCGACCAGCAATAGTCCGCTAGCATATGGTCATCCCATCATCCTTGATACCGATTTTCTATGATTTTCAGATCTTGGTGAAAACGTTCCCCTTGCTCCTCACTGTAGTCACCAAGATTATCTGGGAAATCATCGATGTGGGAGTCCAGGAAATGTAATTTTAGATTCATTAAGCAACCTAATGTTTGAAAATTTTTTACCATTTTCTCGACTATTTCTTTGTACTTAGGACTTTTATTATTTCCCAAAAAGTTTGTTGCGACTTCTTTAAAACTAAGCCAAGCAGCTTTTTCAACTTTATTCATTTTAGTAACAAATAATGAATCTTGAAACAATTTTCTTATTTGTGGCCCGTCAAATACGCCTGCCTTAATTTTAGCTTCAGAAAATTTCGGAAATTTTTTATGCAAATATTTGAAACATGGGCCGTTTGTATCTAATGCTCTCGTGAATTGCTTCATAAGTCCAAGCTTAGTGTGAAGCGGGGGAATAAGAACTTTTCCTGGATCTACCAATAGTGGAAACAATACATTATTTTCACCAGGAGTGAACGATTCTCTTGTTGGCCAAATTTTTTTCTTATAATGACGTTCCCTGTCTCTGCTATTCCACAGACATTTATAACAGGGATAAAGTGTAAACCCTGACTGTTGGCCAAGCAATATTGTTACAATTTTCAGATCTCCACAAATTTTCCAGTTATGATCAGCATATTTTATTTTTATCAAAAGCTGCTTCATTTTTTCATATTGCTCTTCCATAACTGTGGAATGAGCAATCGGAATAGGAGCGTAAACGTTGGTATTATGCAGCAAAACTGCCTTAATGCTCCGTTTAGAAGAATCAATGTACAGTCTCCATTCTTCAGGATCGTATGAGTTATTTTGAAATTCATCCATTAGACCTTTTACATCGGTACAATATGAAAGTGACAATTCCTCGTCCATTGTGAAATATTTTCGAAATTCTTCATCTCTGTTTCTATAATAAGAAATCGTAGCTTCTGGCTTAAGTAAATGTCTTTTCTTTAAAAAGGAAGCAAGATGCTCTGAACCATCTTTGGATAAGCCTAAATCTCTGACTAGATCACTAAGTTCTGACTGTGATACGAGTATTGGTTCTGGTTTACGGTTGTATGGTAGAAATTCTTTATCTGTGTCACTAGTATATGATAGGTTGTCACTAGAACATTCATTAGTAACAGTGTTTGAATCTTTTTCGACAGTCTCAATGTTTTCGGCATGAACTGATAAGGTGAAATCATTTGTTTCCATAACATCAGCATCAAGTGGTTCAGGAGGCGAAATTAGTTTAGTTGGTCTTGTTACGGTCGAAACATCGTTATAAGTAATAGTGCTTTTATTTTTTCGGTTATGCCTAGATACAACATTCATACAAAAGTAGCAATCATTTTCACTGTATGGTCTATTCCATATTGCTGGTCTGGAATATTTAATCGCCTTCTTATTGATGTACAACATTATTTTGCAAGAACTGCAAATTATGTAGGGAACCCAATCTGTATCCTGGTGCTGTATTTCAATGTTAAAACAATCCTTATATAAGGTTTTAATCTTATCCGTTATCGGTGACCCCATTTTACTCAATACGTGTTGACAGCAAATATAACAAAATGAATCACTGTTTTTATCGCACTTATGAAAAGTCCTTGTACCGTGAGACCGTTTTCTTGAAGCATTATACTCTACATGAGCCAAGTCACCCACACATGAAGAGCTACGGTCGCTGGATGACGACGGCTGTGGGCCCGCTTTCCCACCCTGACCAACCGCCGATACTGGGTTTCCGAGTCCCTGCATCGTAATTCTCTTTCTTCTACCTGCCATGACGGCATCTAAGCCGTTATCCAGGGACTCTGCCGGCTAGTGGAGTAACACCGTTGCCCACCGTCACCACGTGGAAGTGCCCTGGATGCAGGTAGAAGAATAAAAATCGACCGATGAATTTTCTCGGCGTTCAAAATGGCGCGAAAACATCTGCCATCTTGAATTTTGCAAATCCAACCTCAGATTCGTGATCAGCGACCCAAAAAATCCCCGTGTACCAAATTTGGTAAGGATTGGTTGAATTTTAATTTGAATTCGTTTTTGCATTCGAGAAGCACTATATCTGTCTGATTTATTGAGGTTAGAAAGAAAACAGAACTGTATGGCTCAATCCAACCGATGAATATTAGCTTAGCGTGTCCGAATACATATTAATACATCTTTGGATTCATGAAAAAGCTTGAATCAATTTTTTAGGAGTATATTTTTCTTAATTTTACTAATTTTTACTTATTTTTTGAGGTTAGAAAAAAATTGAGATGTGATGGCGATATTCTGACGTCAGATTCGTGAACAGCGGGCAAAAATACTACGGATCTGATATATCGCATCAAAAGTATACCCCACTTTTTTTTTTGTGGGGCTGTGTAATCAACTGAGTCAAAGTCCTCAGAGTCGTTCCTCTGAGCATTCTCTTTACAAGGGACCGAACGTAGAGTTGGCGTCCGGCGATTGTGAGGACCACTCTGGTATCTTATCGTGGGCCCAAGCGAGCCATTTCGCGACGTAATTTTCACCCAGCAAAGGTTTCTTCAACGTGCTGTGGAATTTGACATCATGAGCACGAAGATATTGTCGAATGGTCTCATGGGATACATTCAAACCCGATTTTCTTAATTTTGCCGCCTCTTGACGCCACGATTCGTTTTTTTTTTTTTTTCGACTTTAGGAGTGACTTTGCCTACCGAGCCACGTTTTGACAAGTCGTCACATTTTTCGTCTCATTAAAAAAATGTATTTGCTTCTTCACAAACGATACCGATTTTTTAATATATTTATTGGCTGCAGAATGTGTCATTTCCCTTTGGATGGGAACAAAGAAAGACTGCCTAGAACCGACGCGTAAACAAGTGACTCGTTTTCGATTTTACGTGATTTCGACGAAAGGTCGGAATCGACTGATACTTTTACTAAAATGCGTTGTATACAAAGCTTCCCACTACCGATTTTTTGTTGAATCGCTAAAATTGCATTTACCAAAAATGAATTATCGCGGACACGTTCTTACTTGCAAAGCTTGTTACTCTTTATATGGAGAACATCATCCCTTTGGAATGGCTTACTCTCTCTAAACCACTGAGCAAGTCAGTTCTTACAATTTGGTTAGCCTTATCGATTAACTTCAACTTTATTTTGTCCCTTTTTCCTTAAATCCACTATCTCTATTTAAAGAGTAATTCTATTTTTACATTTCTCTATAATTTTTCTCTTACATTAACAATCAAATTCGATCTAAATAAAACAGTAAACCTAATAAAAAATTAAAAATATAATGAATAATAAAAAATTTAAAATACGTATGGAACAAGTGAATCGAGGCAAATTCAAAATAATAATAACGTAAAAAAGCAAAAGGGTAATTTTCTATTGTTTTCGTTAAAATTAAATCCATGTCGGGCCCCAGGCTGAACGTACAAATTATGCATCACCTTTCAGAGTATATTTTCATGTAGGGAAGTTTTAAAAGAGCCTTTATTTTATTATATTACATTTTTCCTTGACCTATAGTAAAATGAAGGTGTACAAGAATTTATATTTTAATATAAGTAATAATAACTCCATTTTAGCCCTTTTATTATGCTTTTAACAGCTCTTTTATGCCCTATAATAAAAAGTGGGGGCTATTTTATTTGTTGTTTAGGGAATTAGCCTGAAATTTTTAGTTTCCTTATTAATGAAGTATTATCACAGTAAATATAAAACACAGTAGCTACTCTCAAGAAAATTTTTAGGTCCTATTTTTTATCACGCATGCGTCTCCTATTATGCCAACAACATGGCTGCCAGGGTGGTAGCGGGTTATGTTTACATCTGGATTATTAGTAATAATATTAATAACACTGGTCAACAAAAATAAGAAAATTGCTTGTTTCCTGTGATTTTTTTTTTGTTTCTATCTCAAATTGACGCGTATTTTTTAAATATGGCAACAATTTTTCTCTAACAGCTTTTGTTTTTGAGTTATAGCTAACTACCCTCATTTATTATTTTTACTTAGATTTTCGTTTTTTATTGGATACTAAAATATATTTTGTTGTTGTTTTAGATATGGCTTCGTCAAGAAGATGTTGTGTGCTTAATCCGATTGTTTTTGCTATATTTGTGGTGAATATATATTTGCAAAATATCGAAAACCTATATCGGACTTTGTGAAAACTGCGTATCATCAATAATTTAAAATAAAATTGTGTAATCAGGACAAGCCATGGGTTCCTCATATTGTATGCCAGAAATGTGTGGTATGTCTACGGTTATGGTCCAGTGGAAAAAGAGATGCAATAATGTTCGTAACACCCATGATTTGGCGAGAACCTCGAAACCATCATGACGATTGCTACTTCTGCGATGTGAAAATAAACGGAATTAACCCTGGGAATCGAAGTAAGTGGTCCTATCCTAACTTATCTTCTGCTCAACGACCTCAATTAAAATCACAAGAGGTACAACCCAGCACATCTAAATCTTCTGATGATCCAAATCTCTGTGAACCCGAACGAAATACATCAAGTGAAGACTCTGATTCAGACTACAAATGTAGCCTTTCAGAACCTCAACCATTTAATCAGAAAGAACTAAATGACTTAGTAAGAGATCTGAACTTACCAAAAGAAACCAACATTATATTTTATCGTACCCGAGAAAAAAATCTGTTACCGTATTTTTCTCAAGAGAAAGATTTAGTTTTTTGTAACGATGCTGGGGGGTATTTTGCAGCAGATGGGATTAAAACAGTGCCCACCTAGTGATTGGGGTCTTTTCATAGACAGCAGCAAAAGAAGTTTAAAGTGTATTTTGCTTCATAACGGTAACAAGTACGGATCTATAACTATTGCACATTCGATGACTTTAAAAGACGAATACGTAAATGTTTCTAAGGTTATGGAAAAAATTAAGTATCAAGACCACAAATGGGTCATTTGTGTTGATCTGAAAATGGTTAACTTTCTTTCAGGTCCCTTGTTTCATGTGTCTCTGGGATAGTCGTGACAAACAACACTATTGGTCACAAAAAGTTTGGCTTGTGCGGGAAGAGCTAAAAGTTGGTACAAAAAATGTTATAAACGTGCCTTTAGTTAGCCGAGACCGCATCATACTTCCACCAATTCATATTAAACTCGGCATAATGAAACAGTTTGTGAAGGCGCTTGACAAAAGTGGCGAATGTTTTAATTTTCTTTCACGCAAGTTTCCAGGATTAAGTTCAGAAAAATTGAAAACTGGTATTTTTGATGGGCCACAGATTAGGCAACTCGTGAAAGATCCTAATTTTGTCAAATCAATGACTGAAGTGGAATCCAAAGCTTGGAATTCATTTGTTTTGGTTATGAGTAGCTTCCTAGGCAAAAAGAAATCTGACGACCATGTCGAGCTTGTTGAGTGCATGCTATCGAACTTGCAAGAGCTAGGGTGCAACATGAGCATAAAAATCCACTTCCTGCACTCGCATTTAGACCGATTTCCACAAAATATGGGTGATTTTAGTGAGGAGCAGGGTGAAAGATTTCATTAGGATCTTCGGACAATGGAAGAGCGTTATCAGGGGCGGTGGGACTCACATATGATGGCAGACTACTGCTGGAGTTTGCAACGAGATCTACCTAAAGTCGTTCATTCAAGGAAATCTTATAAAAGATCATTTGCTAGTGTTCAATAGAAATTTTGTTACCATAATGTATTATTTTTTTAATTTTTTTGGCAAAATAATAAAACTGTATATTTCAAAAGGTAAAGCTGTTAGCAATCTCCCAGTATTTTTTTCATAGTCAGAGCCATAGAAATACCCAATAACAGAAAAAAAATAAAGGAAACAAGACTTGTGTTGACCAGTGTTATTAATACTTAAAGTATTTATAGGAATAAAACTAGAAATTTAGTGTGTTGACCAGTGTAATTTTCCAACAAGCAAATGACCCGTCTGACGTTATAACTCAAAATAATTATAAACAACCGGCCAAGTGCAAGTCGGACTTGCGCAATTAGTGTTCGGTACGTTGATTGCTTTTAAAATAAAAATTTTTGTTACGGAGGTATAAAATCATCAATAACTTCACAAAACACACCTCAAATGAGTTTTCAACAAAGTTTGTTTCAGACCTTTGTTGAAAACTGATAATCTTGAAATTTTTGTTTTTTTCTTATATACCAGATAAATTGTTAAAAGTAATGCACTCGTGATAATTTTCGTTTAATCTAAACCCTGTGGAGAATATTCCAGATTTTTTTCAAAATTTTTTGATCAGTACTTTTCGAGAAAAGGAGGAGGACAGCGATTTTTGGCAATTTTTTAAAAGTAATAGTAAGAAAAGTGTGCGGAAGTATTAGATTATATACCAGGTGTACAAGTATGAAATGCGGATTTTTTTTCTAAAAAAACATGTTAAATTCGGAAGAATGATAAAAGTGCTTTATTCAAAGTATGCTCCATCGCTTGTTATACATTTTTCCCATCTTTCGGGAAATTTGTGAATACCACGCCAGTAAAAATTTTCCCCTTTTGCTGCGAACCATTCATCGAGCCATTTTTTCTCATCCTTGTACGTACCAAAGCGCTGCTCAGCAAGTGCCTGACCCATCGATGCATACAAGTGGTAATCGGAAGGAGCCAAGTCTGGTGAGTAAGCCGCATGGGGTAGAACTTCCCAGCTGAATGCTTCCAACGTGTCGCGAACTGGTTTTGCCGTATATTATGGAGCATTGACGTGAAGAAAAATGACTTTGTGTTGCCTCTTTCGGTATTCTGGCCTTTTTTCAAGCAGCGAACGGTTCAAATCGGTCAATTGTTGTTGGTAACGTTTAGTATTAACCGTTTCCCCAGGTTTTAACAGCTCATAATAGACCACGCCCCTCTGGTCCCACCAAACACAGAGCATCGTCTTTCTGCCAAAGCGATTCGGTCATGTGGTACCAATCTACCGGTCTTCTGAGTCTTTCCCATCTCTCGTAGTCGAGTGGAAACAGCTTGTTGGCTAACACCATATTGCTCGGCGAGTTGTTTTTGTATTTGCGAATCCTCTTCGTCCAACAATGCTTGCAATTCCACATTTTCGTATTTTTTTGGCGGTTTTCCACGTCCCTTGGCTGCAACATCGAAGTCACCACTTTTGAAACGCCGAAACCATCGTTTACACGTATCTTGCGATGGAGCATGTTCATCATAAGCTTCTCGAAGTAATCGGTATGATTCAACAGCAGTTTTCTTCAAATGAAAACAAAAAATTAATGCTGTCCGCGAATGCTCTTTGTTCGGTATAAATTTCGACATATTGAACTGCGACAAAATGGCGCAGTGTCAAATCTTTATGGCACAAACTGCACTGGTACACCATCTGTTGTCTGAAATCCGCATTTCATTCTTGTACACCTGGTATTGCTGTTTTAAGTATTTTAATGAAATCTTGTTAGTTGTATTTTCCAGTCTTTATGATTTTTTCTCTCCGAAACGGTGATAATGGTTCTCACTAAAGAGATAAATGGATGAAAGAAGATCCCAAGTGTACAACAATGACGGCATATCCTATTTTCCAGTAAAGTTTTGGTCTAAACAGTATCGATGGAGCCGCGACCCAGTTTGAGTTGACCCAGGCAAGAACTGAGGAAACCATCTGACTTGTTAATGTTTTGCTGCTGTCAGATCAATGAATTAGGATTTCACTGTTTGCTAAAGAAGTTGAAGTATCCGAAACCACAGTTTCCAAAATAGTGCAAGAAGACTTCAAGGATGAAAAGAGTGTCTGCATGATAGATCTCCGAACTCTTTATACTCTTTAAAACTAATAAAGACTTTGGAGATCTATCATGCATCATCCTCCCAAAAAGCAGAAGTCGACATAATTGGTTTGTCACGGCTTTCTATCTCCAAGGAAGGGAAAACCTTAGTTGTCTTCATGGAAGTTGATAGCGATCGTTTTTTGGGACTACAAGGTGACTTTGTTTATTGAATATATGACATAACGGTTCACAAGTAATGAAAAAATTTACGAAAAAACAATTTAAAATCTGAAGCAGGTCCTTGGAAAAAAAATTTCGAATTCATGGACAACTAAGACTCCTTGTACATTTGTCTGGTGCACACGGCTCGCACAGTACAGGGTGAGTCAACGATAGAGTAAGGTTCATTATCTCATTTGTTTCGGAAATGACAAAAAAATGTTAAATATAATAATTTTAGGGAATGTTAAGATGCACAGTCTAAAATTATTAAAGTGTAGCCGATATAACATGTGTTTTTTTAATATTCAATTTCATAGAGTTAAACTAAGTAAACAGTCTGTTAATAGCTTCTGGTTGAAGTGGTTTCTCACGCTGAAAAAGTAGAAATACTCTTAAAAATATATAATAAAAGACTGTTTTTTAGAAATTTCGACTGGTTTATTTAAATTGCGATGACGCGTTTCGCTGTCGATGCAGCTTATTCAGATCTACATTTTACACTGTGAAGTTAGGTTTAATGTTCACAATTTTATATAATTTCTTAATTATAATATTACACCTAATTAAATTATATTGATAGTCTGGGAAAAACCCACACAGATTTGGAATTAGGAGAATAAATTCAATAATAGTGAATTACTTAAATCTACCTGGTCGTTGAATAAAGTACCTGTAGTCCTTAATCGATTTATTTGCATTGTCACTAAAAGGTTTAGTTTTAAACCTTTTTGTTGGGTGTGTAAAATTTTGAAATTCTTGTTAAATGTGTGCTTTTCTGTTAAAAGATGATTAGCATATGTTGAATTAGATTTTCTATGGATGAAACTTTTTTCGTGTTATTCTTTGTCTAAATGTACGTCCAGTTTGTCCAATGTATGTTTTAGGACATGATCCACATGTTAATTGATAAACCCCTGATTTATTGTCTTTATTGATTTGTGGTTTGTAGTTATTAAGATATTTCCCTATAGTATTGTTAATCTTGTAAGCTATGTTGATATTTTTTTGATTTAAAAATTTCCCCAGTTTTTCCGTTGGTTTGCCGAAATAGGTAAGCATTTAAAAGTGGTATTTCTGTCCTTAAAACGTGAGTATATTTCTGAGATTGCCTTGTTTTTAAGTTTTTTCCTAACGATACTATTGATTAAAGTAACCGAATAACCGTTGTTAACGGCTACTTGTTTTATGTAGATTAATTCTCTAAAATTTTCTTCTGATAAGGGGATATTAGTTAGTCTATGTATAAAACTATGATAAGCTGCAAGTTTATGATGGTTAGGGTGGTGAGAACTATTGTGAATTGTGGTATCTGTATGACAAGGTTTGTGATATATTGCAAATTCATGTTTTTTCATGGCTTTACTGATTGTTAAGTCTAGGAAATTGATTTTCCCTTCGACTTCTTCTTCCATTATAAAACTGATATTTCTATGTAAAGAATTAATATACTGTAAAAAGTGAGTTAATTGTCTGTCTGTACCTGGAAAGCATACAATTATATCGTCTACGTATCGATACCAGTATAGACAATTATAACTATTGTTATTATGGTTGTTAAATATCATTGTTCCAATACTGTCCATGAAAATTTCAGCAAGTAATGGACTCCCCATAATTAACCCTTCCTTACTATTGTAGAATGTATTGTTAAATGAAAAATAATTTTGTCTTAGGCAAGTTCTTAATAAATTAATTATCTTATTTTCTAATTTATTTTTGAATTCTACGTAAAATTTTATAACTTTTTTATTAATAATGTTATATACCTAAACCTAGCAGTTTTTCTAATATTTCATTTTTTTTTAAAATACTAGTTTTCAGTTTTGTAAAAAATTGTTTCTGAAGGTGGAATACTCATATTTGGTACGAACGTTCTATAGAGAAGAAAAAGAAAAATGTACGTTTGTGAAAAATTAACACAATTTTTAGGTTTTTCGACTCAAAATTCTTAGTAGCCCAGTAGTCAGAGGCAAATTTGACGACGAAAAGCTCTCTTAAATGTTAACAGGCTGCATTTTGGCATACAGGTAGTTTTTTTTTGGACGTAGAATACGATAAAATGTACGCTAAGCCTATAAAATTGAAAATAAAATAGAAAATTCGGTTTTTCGCAAATATCTCCAAAACTAATAGTACAGGATGAGTCAACGATATAGTAAAGTACGTTATTTCATTTGTTTCGGGAATGACGAAAAAATGTTAAGTACAATAGTTTTAGGGAATGTTAAGGTGCACAGTTTAAAATTATTTTTAGGGATACAGGGTACTTCAAAAAAGTGTGGCCGATATAACCTATGTTTTTTTAAATCGAACATCCTATTTTCTAATTTATTTTTAAATTCTGCGTAAAATTTTATAACTTTTTTATTAATAATGTTATATACCTAAATCTAGTAGTTTTTCTAATCTTTTCAATTTTTTTAAAAAAATACTAGTTTTCAGTTTTGTAAAAAATTGCCCGTAGCGCCATTCTTTCTGAAGGTGGAATACTCATAATTAGTACGAGTGTTCTATAGAGATGAAAAAAAAAGATATATGTAAAGAAATTTGAGTTAGATGCTACAGGGTGTTCAAAATAAATTTATACATTTATTTCTAATAGTTTTCGATTTATTTTGAATTTTTCAATTTTTACCTTTATTTTTAATCCACTTAAGCATCATCATTGCCAAGGCAAAACAAAAATGTAAGCATTGTCAAATAATGACATGTCTAGTAAGCAAGTAAAAATAGTTTAATTTGTTGTAGTAAGTGATGTATACAGGTACGAGGCTGGTTTGAAAAGTCCGTGCAAAAATAAAAAACTACTTATGTGTTTGGGGTAAACATTTTTTATTTTTCGACATAGTCTCCTTTTAGGCTTATACACTTCGTCCAACGATGTTCTAGTTTGTTGATCCCTTCCGAATAATAGGATTTGTCCAAGTCTGCAAAATATCCATTAGTGTCTGCAATCACCTCCTCGTTTGAATAAAATCTTTGTCCCGCCAGCCATTTCTTCAAATTAGGGAACAAATAGTAGTCCGAGGGAGCCAAGTCTGGAGAATAGGGGGATGTGAAACGAGTTGGAATCCTATTTCCATTAATTTTGCGACCACAACTGCTGAGGTGTGTGCTGGTGCGTTGTCGTGATGGAAAAGGACTTTCTTGTGGGCCAATCGCGGGCGTTTTTCTTGCAGCTCGGTTTTCAAACGGTCCAATAACGATGAATAATATTCACCTGTAATAGTTTTACCCTTTTCCAGATAGTCGATGAGGATTATCCCTTGCGAATCCCAAAAGACAGTCGCCATAACCTTTCCGGCCGAAGGAACGGTCTTTGCCTTTTTTGGTCCAGATTCCCCCTTGGTAACCCATTGTTTAGATTGTTGTTTGGTCTCAGGAGTATAGTAATGTATCCATGTTTCATCTACAGTGACGAAACGACGCTTAAAGTCCTCCGGATTCTTCTGGAACAGCTGCAAACCATCCTTGCAACACTTCACACGATTCCGTTTTTGGTCAAGCGTGAGCAATCGCGGCACCCATCTTGCGGATAGCTTTCTCATGTCCAAATGTTTATGCAAAATATTATGTACCCATTCAGTCGAGATGCCCACAGCACTAGCAATCTCACGCACCTTAACTCTTCTGTCATCCATCACCATATCATGGATTTGATCAATGATTTCTGGAGTCGTAACCTCCACAGGCCGTCCAGAACGTTCAGCGTCACTTGTGCCCATATGGCCAGTCCGAAAATTTTGAAACCACTTATAAACTGTTCTAATCGAAGGTGCAGAGTCACCATAATGTTTATCAAGCTTCTCTTTAGTCTCCTGAGGCGTTTTGCCTTTCATAAAGTAATGTTTAATCACCACACAAAATTCTTTTTCGTCCATTTCTTGAAAATCACTCGACTTCCTTGATTCACACGAATGCCAAACACAAAGAAATAGACCAATATGGCTGAAACTTGGTGTGCGTTCATTCAAGAGATGCTACTAATTAACCATGACCTCGATACGCGCCGGTGGTGCCATCTCTCGGACTTTGCATGGACTTTTCAAACCAGCCTCGTAATAGTTATGGGTTTTCCTAAAAATGAATTAATTAATATGGTTTATATATTGGGCGAGGCGGGAAAAAATTGTCTTTTGGCAATAAGGCTTTACGGAGCGAAGTACCCTAACAGACGTATACCATCTAGAAAATCTTTTCACTACTTAATGAAACGGTTTGATGGTAGTGGTAACGTTCAGTCTATGAAACGGAAAGTAGTACGTTGAGTTAAGTATACGAAACGGTAAGTAGTACCAGAATGCTACCAATGAGGAAAAAGAAATGGAGATTTTACTTCGTGTTGAAGATAATTCCCAGGTCAGCAGCCGTCAACTAGCTGACTTATCTGATACATCCCAATCTACGGCTAATCGCATCACGAGAAAATAAAACTTCAAGACCGTGATTTTGAACTATGCGTAAACTTTTGTACTGCCATGTTTGGAGCAATAGAGGCCGACCCAAATTTTTTATCCAAAATAATGTTTTCTGATGAAGCTACTTTTCGCAGTAATGGAGCAGTTAACAGCCATAACATGCGTTATTATTCAACAGTTAATCCATTTTAGGTCTGGGAAGGTCAAAACCAAAACCATTGATCCATATTTTTCCGCAAACCGCTTAACGGGCCTAGATATCTAAATTTTTTGCAGAACGAATTACCCCAGCTTCTTGAAGAAGTTGATAACTTTGAAAGGGAACAAATGTGGATTCAACAAGACGGAGCTCCTGCTCATTACCACCGGGAAGTTCGGGAATTTTTAAACGATCGTTACCCACAAAAATGGATCGGTAGAGATGGATTCATTCAGTGGCCTCCTCGATCATGTGATTTAACACCTTTAGACTTCTTTTTGTGGGGCTACATTAGAGATCGTGTTTATGTGAATCCCCTACATTAGTAGATATGGAAAATAGGATACGGGATAGGTGCAAGATAATAACGCCCTGAAAGTGAAGGAAAACATAGTAAAACGAATAAACATGTGTATTCAAGTAGATCGGTATATTTTTGAACATTTATTACGTCATAATGATTAGATAAGTTAAACTATATTAAAATTATTATTAACTATTTGTTTATGTTTTCACAATAGCGTAAGTGTATTAAAAACAAGGGTAAAACTTGAAAAATTCAAAATAAATCGAAAACTATTAGAAATAGGTATATGAAATACTTAATAAAAGTTTGAGGGTTTTATAAAATCTATCAGAAAAATATTAATATACAGGTTAGTTCAGGTTAAAAAATTTGAGATTTTTCAATTTAAAATAATCGAAATGTATAAATTTATTTTGAACACCCTGTACATCTAACTCAAATTTCTTTACATATATCTCTTTTTTCAGTTCGTACTATTTACGAGTATTCCACCTTCAGAAACAGTGGCACTACTGGCAATTTTTTACAAAAGTGAAAACTAGTATTTAAAAAAAAATTGAAATATTAGAAAAACTACTACGTTTAGGTATATAACATTATTAATAAAAAAAAGTTATAAGATTTTACGTAGATTTTAAAAATAAATTAAAAGAATAGGATGTTCCATTTAAAAAAAAAAAACATGTTATATCGGCCACACTTTCTTGAAATACCCTGTATACTCAAAAATAATTTTAAACTGTGCACCTTAATATTCCCTAAAACTATTGTATTTAACATTTTTTCGTCATTCCCGAAACAAATGAGATAATGAACTTTATTCTATCGTTGACTCACCCTGTACAAGCCATTATCAAAAGTTGTGGGTTTATCGAGTTATAACAACTACTCCATAGCTGATGTAGCGCCCAGTGACTTCATTTTGTTCAAATATATGAAGAAATACCGGACAGAGAGAGGTTAAAAATGTTTCTCAGATCTTTGAGTTAAAAGCCGCCATACTATCCTTTTTTGAGGCGCAAACAGAAGAATTGTTTTGTTTGATTTAAAACAAGGCAGATACATTAAAAAAAATCCTCACACAGTACGCAGGCCATGCCTCTCAAAAAAATTAAAATAAAAATTACTCCTGTTTTTATTAAATTTTAAGGCATCAAAATGTAATTTAATTTGATACAAAAGCCACAAATTTCATTTTTAAAACGAAATTGATGGATGGGCCGAGTGGAATTTCAGTCACCCCCGGGACTTTGTGATAATGTACACCTTGTTCGAAATACTAAAATATGTAGATCCATTATCTCTAAAAGCTAATGCCGGTAGAATCAATGGAAAAAAACAATACGTCCCAAATGAAATTGTTCGACTGTTTGTGGTTTTGAAAATTACTCCTGATATGTTTGAGTTTGATTTCAAAGTTAGACCATTAATACTGGAAAATTCAACTTTGTATATGTCCCATGCGAGCTGATTAATCCGTAGTCAGGAAGAAGAAAACATCTATATTGGGTGTTATAAAAAACGGTTAATATATTGAAATTGGTTTTTATCTGTAACCAAAGAAATTTTAGAAAAATATTGGTCTGTCGCGTCTTGGATAATAACACACAAACTTACACAAACTAGTGTGACACTTTCAATCCAAAATCAGCGCTACTACTGTCCGACTGACCTTCAAATTCAAAATTCAAAAAATATAGATATATCTACAATTATGGATATTACGATATCGTTCGATATATCGATAGTTATAGATGGTTCTCAATATATATATATTAAGTTGGGAATGTGGAATCTTTGGCACAATGATACTACTCAGTATATATCACCACTACACCAAATACTTTATTTTTGCACTCGACGCACGTTTTGCAAACCATGTTAGCTTCATCAGGAGCGATGATTGACTAAAGCTAAACTACCAAATCTACCCTATTTATACTTAGCCTAACCCTTGAATTACTCAAGCGGAACTAATGACATAGGCAAGGCTATCAGTTCCGGTCAAGTAACCAGTAGAAGGGACTATAAGGAATAGGCCCTCTGTCTTTGTTTAAACTACTTTTACATTTTATGATTTCCATACTTTCGTATGCGGTCAACAATCTCCTATCAGATACATTTTTTATTAATCTTAGATTATCTAATGTTACAGTATGATCAGCTTCAAGAGCATGTTCGGCAATGCTAGACTTTTCTGTTCTGTTGTATTTTAAGTGTGCTAAATGTTCTTTAAATCGTGTTCTAATTGACCTTTTAGTTTGCCCAACATACTTTTTGTCACAATCATTACAACTAATTTCATAAATTCCACTTTTCTCACAATTAGGAATCTTATCTTTGGGATTTCCTAAGATATTCCTCAGATTGTCTGATGACTTATAGACTAAGGTGAGGCCTACCTTATTAAATACCTTATTGAGTCCCTTGCTATATTTCGGATTATATGGTATGGAGACATACTTGGTGTTATTTTCTTCGCGTGTAAAAAAGGTGGAATTCTGAATATTAAACCTAAACTTATGCCTATTGATTAGCTTATTTACTAAGTCATCGTCATAACCATTAACTCTAGTTATATTTCTAATACGATTCCTTTCTTTATTAAAGTTTACTCTATTCAGAGGGAAAGTGACCAAACGATGAACTAAAAAATGTAATGAGGCTAATTTATGTTGTTTGCAATGAAATGAATCATTAGGAATATATCTATCTGTTACTGTGTCCTTCCTATAGATATCAAATTCTAATCTATTATTATTTTTTTAATAATTAAAATATCTAGAAAAGGCAATTGTCCTTTGTTCTCAACTTCGTAAGTGAATTTAATGGAATCATACCGGCTATTTAATTTGGAAACAAAATCATCAATATTTGCTTTCTTTGTATCAAAAATCGCGAAAATATCATCCACATACCTATACCATACCCTTGGGAAATATTCGAATCCTTGACTGGCCTCGATTTCAAACTTACTCATGAATAAATTGGCTATGAAAGGTGACGAGCAATTACCCATAGCTGTTCCTTCTTTCTGAACAAAAATTTTATGTTCAGAAAGAAGGAACAGCTATGGGTAATTGCTTGTCACCTTTCATAGCCAATTTATTCATGAGTAAGTTTGAAATCGAAGCCAGTCAAGGATTCGAATATTTCCCAAGGGTATGTATAGGTATGTGGATGATATTTTCGCGATTTTTGATACAAAGAAAGCAAATATTGATGATTTTGTTTCCAAATTAAATAGCCGGTATGATTCCATTAAATTCACTTACGAAGTTGAGAACAAAGGACAATTGCCTTTTCTAGATATTTTAATTATTAAAAATAATAATAGATTAGAATTTGATATCTATAGGAAGGACACAGTAACAGATAGATATATTCCTAATGATTCGTTTCATTGCAAACAACATAAATTAGCCTCATTACATTTTTTAGTTCATCGTTTGGTCACTTTCCCTCTGAATAGAGTAAACTTTAATAAAGAAAGGAATCGTATTAGAAATATAACTAGAGTTAATGGTTATGACGATGACTTAGTAAATAAGCTAATCAATAGGCATAAGTTGAGGTTTAATATTCAGAATTCCATCTTTTTTACACATGAAGAAAATAACACCAAGTATGTCTCCATACCATATAATCCGAAATATAGCAAGGGACTCAATAAGGTATTTAATAAGGTAGGCCTCACCTTAGTCTATAAGTCATCAGACAATCTGAGGAATATCTTAGGAAATCCCAAAGATAAGATTCCTAATTGCGAGAAAAGTGAAATTTATGAAATTAGTTGTAATGATTGTGACAAAAAGTATGTTGGGCAAACTAAAAGGTCAATTAGAACACGATTTAAAGAACATTTAGCACACTTAAAATACAACAGAACAGAAAAGTCTAGCATTGCCGAACATGCTCTTGAAGCTGATCATACTGTAACATTAGATAACCTAAGATTAATAAAAAATGTATCTGATAGGAGATTGTTGAACGCATACGAAAGTATGGAAATCATAAAATGTAAAAGTAGTTTAAACAAAGACAGAGGGCCTATTCCTTATAGTCCCCTCTACTGGTTACTTGACCGGAACTGATAGCCTTGCCTATGTCATTAGTTCCGCTTGAGTAATTCAAGGGTTAGGCTAAGTATAAATAGGGTAGATTTGGTAGTTTAGCTTTAGTCAATCATCGCTCCTGATGAAGCTAACATGGTTAACGAAACGCGCGTCGAGTGCAAAAATAAAGTGTTTGGTGTAGTGGTGATATATACTGAGTAATATATATATATATATATATATATATATATATATATATATATATATATATATATATATATATATATACAGTAGAACTCCGATTAACCGAGTCGCGATTATCCGAGGTCCGGATAGCCAATCTAAGAACCTGATTATCCGAGGTACGCGCGTCTATGCTGCCTGCGTATTAACCGAGCTTCTAACATATGTATGTACATCTTTCCATTTAAAATCGTTGGGGCCTTCGGGGAATTCCCTGGCCCGTGTGAGGGGTTCCACTATTTATGTTTTTAGACTCTTTCAGCATGTTTAATTTGTGTGAATGCAGTGCGTTATAGCGTTTACTACGGAGAAGTACGAGTATACTCACATAATTTATTTGATTGGAGTTCTGGTAGTTAAGTGTAATTAATACGAACTGCTTTATTTGAATTTTTGTTTGTCGTATTATAATGGAGCAAAACAAGGGTAAAAGAATCATCGTTCCTATTAAAGAAAAATTAAAAGCAGAAGAATTGAAGCAGAAGAGACAATTAAAGTTGTTGCACGAGATTATGGAGTAGGTGAGGTAACAGTTGGAGACTGGAAAAGAAACCGCACGAAAATAGAAGGGTGGTGTATAAATCAAGCCTCCTCGTCCTGAGGAAGAAAATCAATGGTAAAACCGGCGACTATGAAAAGGTTAACGAAGCTTTATTCATGTGGTTTAACCAACAGAGATCAAAAGGTGTGCCTCTGTCAGGTCCAATTTTACAACAGAAAGCAATAATGATTATTTCCAGAGACAGATCAGTTTACCGCCAGTTCTGGATGGCTTGACCGCTGGAAAAAAACGGTACGGTGTACGACTACTGACTGTACGTGGTGAAAAACTTTCTGCTGATGTGTCATCAATTGAGAAGTTTAAGCAGAACTTTAAAAAGCAAATCGAAGATTGTGGATACACATGTGATCAAATTTACAACTGTGATGAAACTGGTCTGAATTATAAAATATTTCCATCAAAAACATTGGCATCTCGACAGGAAAAATCAGCTCCTGGGCACAAACGAAGTAAGATTAACTATAATGGTATGTTCCAATGCATCTGCCAAGAACAAAATCCCACTGATGGTGATTGGCAAATCTGCACGTCCAAGAGCTTTAATAGACATCTCACCCAAAGCCCTAGTCTATTACAAAAGTCAGAAGAGCGCATGGATGGATGCGACCTTATTTACCAACTAGTTTGAAGAAGAGTTCGTGCCATCTGTGACTAAATTTTTGAACAGAAACTGTCTTCCTATTAAAGCAGTTTTGTTAATGGATAATGCCCCCTCTCACCCTGAAGAAGGACTTCATGTGGGCGAAATTGTTTCCTCCAAATGTAACCAGCATAATGCAACCAATGGATCAAGGCATCCTCGAAAACATTAAAAAAATTATAGGCTTTTATATCATGAACATCTGTTAGAATACACAGAAAAGGAGGATATTATCAATGGGATGAGAAAGGTTACACTGAAAAATGTTATTTACTGGGTAAGTCAAGCTTGGGATTCTGTGCGTACTACCACTATTCAAAAATCTTGATCAAAAGTTATTGATTTTGAGGACTATAATGACAGTGAAGATGATACTCCATTAAATGAATTAGCTTTGAAATTGAGAAGCCATGGAGAAATGTCCTGTTCAAATTTTGACATCGAGATAAAAGAAAAAAGTTTATTTGAATTAAAGCAAAAATTAAAAGGTTGCGAAAATGTGACAAGAGAAGATGTTGTTGAATGGATTACAGCAGATGATTTAAAAGAAGAAATGAGTATTGAAGAAATAACCAATGCCTTTCAGGAAACAGAAAAATCAGATGACGATGACGATGACGAAGCGGCGGTGGATGAATAGTCTCCCACTAAGATCTCTCATCAAGAAGGTTTTGCTTCTTTGGAACAAGCTTTGAGGTATATCGAACAACAACCAGAGGCAACCCCAGAGGATTTGCTTCTTCTTAATAGATGGAGAAACATTATAGCAGAAAAAGAAGATGCAATATGAAACAGAAGCGCATAGATACCTATTTTACTGTTTTATAATGTATGTACCTATTTATATGTTAAAAACGTTAATACATCGATTTAAAGTAATGGTGTTTATTTTTTGAATGAATAAAAACAAATCCGGATTATCCGAGTTTTCAGTTATCCGAGGAGGGTGCCCTCACGTTACCTCGGATAACCGGGGTTCTACTGTATATACATATATATATATATATATATATATATATATATATATATATATATATATATATATATATATATATATATGGAAAGAAAAAGAAATATGAATAGAGATAAGCACAAAATAAAGTGGACGGAGCTTAACAAGGTAATCAGAAAAGATAAAGCATAAAGTGATTTTGGAAACCATTGTAGGAAATAAAGGCCCGAAAGGAATAAGCAAGGAACTGAATAACGGAAAAAAAGAGATTAGTAAACTACAAAATAGTAAAGGACAAGTGATAACGAATAGGGACAAAGTAAACTTAGAAATAAACACCCACTTTAATGATCTCTACAGGTCTAAAACAACACCCAATGAAGAACAAAGAAAACGGACTGAAAAGAAAATACAAAATATAGATTCGAAAGAACCGCCAGAAGTTACTGTAGAGGAGGTCAATAAAATCTACGGAAGGAAGTGAAGCGTAACAAAGCAGCATGCCCTGATGGTACTTTATCGGAAATGTTATTGGTGGCCGGAGACGACTTAAAGCAAGAATTGGTCAAACTTTTCAATATGTATGTAGAAACTAGCAAAATACCAACACTGTGGCATACACCAGAAGTAATTCTTCTACACAAGAAGGCAGATATCAGAAAGTTGGACAATTACCACCCGATTCACTTACTATCTCGTAATTATAAACTTTTGATTAAAATCATCTCCAATAGATTAAAAAATAAGTAAGATTCCTACCAGCCATGCGAACAGGCTGGTTTTAGATCCGGCTATAGAACATGCGACCACTTACAGACAATGAGAAATATCCTAGAGAAGAGCAATGAATAAAATTTCGAACTCTACGTAGTCTTCATAGACTATGAGAAGGCTTTTGATTCTGTCAAAATGTGGGCAATCATCAACAGCTTGAACAATTGTAGAGTACTCAAAGATATTTATGAAAACGCAAAGATTTACATAAAACCTAGTACAGAACATATACAAATAGGAAGACGCGTAAGACAGGGACATACTATCTCTGTTAAGCTATTTATTACAGCTCTAAAAGACGTATTCCGCCAACTAGATTGGATAAAGAAGGGCCTAAAGACAGATGGTGTGTATCTGAGTCATTTAAGGTTCGCAAACGACATTGTAGTCATCAGTAGTAATCCACATGAGTTACAAGAAATGATAAATAAGTTAAATTACCACTCAAAGACAATTGGTCTTAAGATGAATAAAAGTAAGACAAAAATATTAACCAACACTAATAACAGCATAGTTATATAAATTTTGAAGGAACAGCTCTCGTGATTGTTAAGGATTATGTGTATCTGAGATAAAAAATTACTACGACGAGAGACAGTGTCTCGGATGAAATTTCAAGAAGAATCAGGCTTGGATGGTGCGCATTCGGGAAATTAAATTATACTCGTATATTAAAAGGTAAAGCCATCCCAAATAAGTTAAAGGTCAAAGTTTGTGATCAGTACATCCTACACGTAATTACATATGGCGCTGAAAGTATTTTATGTGACATATATGGCCATATATTACTAAAATATGTTTGTGTAATCGATATATTGGTATGCAGTAATAAGGTTTATAACAGAGATATTTTGGTATGCACTAGTAATTATAGTTTAGAAAGCCCAAGAAGTTGGCCAGCTTTGTTAGATGTCTGATTGCAATTGTTAATAAAAGTGATTGTTGAAATTGCCCAAAAGGGTTTAATTTTAAAATAAAAGCTAACATATATATATATATATATATATATATATATATATATATATATATATATATTTATATACATATATATATATATATATATATATATATATATATATATATATATATATATATATACTATATATATAGTATATATATGTATATATATATATATATATATATATATATATATATATATATATATATATATATATATATATATATATATATATATATATATATATATATATATAGTATATATATATATATATATATATATATATATATATATATATATATATATATATATATATATATACTATATATATATAGTATATATATATATATATATATATATATATATATATATATATATATATATATATATATATATATATATATAAATATCGATATATCGATCGTTATCGATATATCAATCGTTATCTATATGTCAACAGTAATCGATATACTTACGGATATATTAATAACACTGGTCAACAAAAAAAAGAAAATTGCTTGTTTCCTGTGATTTTTTTTTTGTTTCTATCTCAAATTGACGCGTATTTTTTAAATATCGCAACAATTTTTCTCTAACAGCTTTTGTTTTTGAGTTATAGCTAACTGCCCTCATTTACTATTTTTATTTAGATTTTCGTTTTTTATTGGACACTAAAATATATTTTGTTGTTTTTTTAGATATGGCTTCGTCAAGAAGATGTTGTGTGCTTAATCCCGATTGTTTTTGCTATATTTGTGGTGAATATATATTTGCAAAATATCGAAAACCTATATCGGACTTTGTGAAAACTGCGTATCATCAATACTTTAAAATAAAATTGTGTAATCAAGACAAGCCATGGGTTCCTCATATTGTATGCCAGAAATGTGTGGTATGTCTACGGTTATGGTCCAGTGGAAAAAGAGATGCAATAATGTTCGTAACACCCATGATTTGGCGAGAACCTCGAAACCATCATGACGATTGCTACTTCTGCGTTGTGAAAATAAACGGAATTAACCCTGGAAATCGAAGTAAGTGGTCATATCCTAACTTATCTTCTGCTCAACGACCTCAATTAAAATCACAAGAGGTACAACGCAGCACATCTAAATCTTCTGATGATCCAAATCTCTGTGAACCTGAACGAAATACATCAAGTGAAGACTCTGATTCAGACTACAAATGTAGCCTTTCAGAACCTCAACCATTTAATCAGAAAGAACTAAATGACTTAGTAAGAGATCTGAACTTACCAAAAGAAGCTTCCGAAATTTTAGCATCTCGTTTAAAAGAAAAAAATTTGCTTACTCCGGAAACCAACATTACATTTTATCGTACCCAAGAAAAAAATCTGTTACCGTATTTTTCTCAAGAGAAGGATTTAGTTTTTTGTAACGATGTTGGTGGTATTTTGCAGCAGATGGGATTAAAACAGTACCAACCTAGTGATTGGCGTCTTTTCATAGACAGCAGCAAAAGAAGTTTAAAGTGTGTTTTGCTTCATAACGGTAACAAGTACGGATCTATACCTATTGCACATTCGACGACTTTAAAAGAAGAATACGTAAATGTTTCTAAGGTTATGGAAAAAATTAAGTATCAAGACTACAAATGGGTCATTTGTGTTGCTCTGAAAATGGTTAACTTTCTTTTAGGTCAACAAGGGGGTACACAAAGTTCCCTTGTTTCATGTGTCTCTGGGATAGTCGTGACAAACAACACGTCACAAAAAGTTTGGCCAGTGCGGGAAGAGCTAAAAGTTGGTACAAAAAATGTTATAAACGTGCCTTTAGTTAGCCGAGACCGCATCATACTTCAAACTTGTCATAATAAAACAGTTTGTAAAGGCGCTTGACAAAAGTGGCGAATGTTTTAATTTTCTCTCAGGCAAGTTTCCAGGATTAAGTTCAGAAAAATTGAAAGCTGGTATTTTTGATGGGTCACAGATTAGGCAACTCGTGAAAGATCCTAATTTTGTCAAATCAATGACTGAAGTCGAATCCAAAACTTGGAATTCATTTGTTTTGGTTATGAGTAGTTTCCTAGGCAAAAAGAAATCTGACGACCATGTCGAGCTTGTTGAGTGCATGCTATCGAACTTGCAAGAGCTAGGGTGCAACATGAGCATAAAAATCCACTTCCTGCACTCGCATTTAGACCGATTTCCACAAAATCTGGGTGATTTTAGTGAGGAGCAGGGTGAAAGATTTCATCAGGATCTTCGGACCATGGAAGAGCGTTATCAGGGGCGGTGGGACTCACATATGATGGCAGACTACTGCTGGAGTTTGCAACGAGATCTACCTAAAGTCGTTCATTCAAGGAAATCTTATAAAAGATCATTTGCTAGTGTTCAATAGAAATTTTGTTAACATAATGTATTATTTTTTTGTATTTCTTTGGCAAAATAATAAAACTGTATATTTCAAAAGGTAAAGCTGTTAGCAATCTCCCAGTATTTTTTTCATAGTCAGGGCCATAGAAATACCCAATAACAGAAAAAAAAATAAATGAAACAAGACTTGTGTTGACCAGTGTAATTAATGACAGCTGGATAGTTATCGATATATCGAGAGACATCACTTATTTTCACCTCTTGGTCATCTGTTTTAAAAGGTAATAAAAGAATTTTGCCAGCAAAAGTTCCTTTTTTTAAAGTGTTTCCGCTCCGTTAATCAATTTTTGCCTAATAATTATCAATCTATGCATAGTTATCGCTATATCGATTGTTATCGTTATATAGATGTTTATCGATGTATCAATACTTACTATATATTGATAGTCATCGATATATCTCTGACTATCCGTTATAAATAAGTTAAAATTATCGATAAGTAGGTTGTTATCGACTATCAATAGGTAAAATCCAGTATTGCCCATCTCTAAATTTAACAACTACGTACCAATGTCTAAATGAACAATCTAATCAGCAGACTAGTATTTTATTACTTATATATATAACAATACATTACAGATAAAGTTTTTCCACTCTGCAATTAAAAATGTGATAGCAAATTGTGGCATAATCTCTTTTAAATACTTACATGTGGCAGCTTGCTATTACGTCAAAGAGAGTCGATTCCAGCTATTAAGAATACTGCTGAGTATGTTTTAACAAAAAAAAAAAATTAAAAACCCTGTATTTATTGTTTAATAATTGGTCTTGCCTTAGGCAAAAATGGGAAACGCTACATTTCACAAATATCCTTTGGTATCTTATTAACTAGACAATGAAATAGAAATGTCGAACCTCTATAACTCGAATTTCAGAAGACCGCGAAATTAGTTTGAGTTATAGAAATTTCGAGATAAAGAAAATAGGTATATGTATTTGTTGTGCACATGTTTATATAGGAATTGAGGGCCTCATCAGAGCCGTGTGGTTTTGAGAGTTAAATTTTGACTTAACGGGTTAGTTTTGGAGGGTGAAATCGAAAGCAAAAAAAAAAATTACCAGGTCATCGAATGGGGTGTCAAACGAAAGCTTGTAAAAAGACGACTGCAAAAATATATATAATGTAATACTTGCGTGCAATTCTCTTTGTATTATTTTTAAAAAAGTGCAAAAAATCGCTGTCCCCTCCCCTTACCTCGAAAAGAACTGATTACAAAATTTTGACAAAACTTTGAAATATTCTTTACAGGGTGTAGATTGAAGCGAAATTATCACGAGTGCATTAACTTTAATAATTTGTCTGGTATATAAAAAAAAAACAAAAATTGATCATTTTATACTTCCGTAACAAAAATTTTTATTTTAAATGCAATCAACGTACGGAACACTAATTGCGCAAGTCCAACTTTCACTTGACCGGTTTTTTAAAATAATCAACAATTAAGTTTTGATGTTTTGTTCTTTTTAACATTCTTAACTCATAAAATGTTATCGGTTGTATTTTCATTTACATATATCAAAAAAAAGCTCAATTGTTTCAAATGCTTTTATCATCTTCTGGTTAGAAGTTTCCTCCCTGGTAAATTCTTCATCAGTGACGCTCTCATCAGATTTGTCTTGAACCTCATCTTGTTTACCAACACTAGCTAGAATTTCTTCGTCTGTAGGAATTTCGCTGGTAATAAGGTCGTCATTAAGATTCATAAAATCATTAATAAATATCAGATCATTTGCATTACCCAATTCCAAACATTTGTTAAATGACTGTCCAACAGCCAAGAGCACCTGTTGCTTACTGATAATTTTGTCTCTTAATTGGGCTAATGGCATTTCATCGTCATCACACAAGATTCTTTTTCCAAAACCGACTTTTCTAACATAACTGTCGATTGTTCATTGGGCGATGTCCACATTCCATGTTATAGCTGTAATGCTAACACAATCCAGAAGATCAGTTCTGAGAATAGAAGAATGGCTGTCAAAATCATCCACAATTTTTTCCAATATTCTGTGTCTATAATGAAATTTAAAGTTCTTCATAATGCTTTGATTAAGAGGCTGTAGTTTGATAGTCATGTTTGGTGGAAAAAATGATATGTATATATATATATATATATATATATATATATATATATATATATATACACGAGTATATCTATATATATTTTGTTATGTACAAGAAGCTTAAGCCATATAGAATCAATAAAATTAAGAGATTCAGCTAGGAAATGTCACATTAGATGTTTTTTTAGTGTTCGGTACCAAAAATTGAAAAACTTATGGAATCACTTCGGTGTCTGTCTGTCTGTCTATCACAGACGATTTTCTTCGAAACTATTTTACATAGAAAGTTCAAATTTGTAAATTATGTAGTTTTGAAAGTTAAATTTTGACTCAAGGGGTTAAGTTTGGGGAGTGAAATCAGAAGTGGACATTTTTTTTTTAAAGTCATCGAGTGCTGTTCAAATGGAAGCTTGGTAAAACACGACCTCAAAAATATATATGCTGTAACACTCAGGCAAACTTTCGTTATATTATTTTTAAAAAATTGGCAAAAATTGCTGTCCCCCCACTCTATCTCTAAAAGTACTTAGCAAAATATTTCGAAAAAATTTTGGAATATTCTCCATAAGGCGGAATGAGGTTGAATGAAAATTTTCACTAGTAAATTACCTTTGATGATTTAATTAAGTTGTCATTTTTTCCAATATTCTGTGTCTATAATGAAATTTAAAGTTCTTCATAATGCTTTGATTAAGAGGCTGTAGTTTGATAGTCATGTTTGGTGGAAAAAATGACAACTTAATTGCTTTTAATTTGTGACTTATCTTAGGATGCGCAGGACGGTTATCAACAATGAACAATATTTTTCGGTTTTGATGTAAAAAATAATTATCCAGTTCCAGAAGGCACATTTCGAAAAGATCACCAGTCATCCACGCCTTTTTATCATTTTTATAAGTAACCGACCAGCACTCGAAAACATTGCGGCTTGGCACTTTTTCCTATTACAAAAACTTTTAATTTCTCATTACCTGTCGTGTTTGCCGTCAGTAAACACCTTTTCCTTGTTTAATTTGCCTCCACGACATGTTTCATTTTTGAAGGTCAGCGTTTTATTTGGTAAGCATTTAAAAAACAGGCCAGTTTCGTCTGCGTTAAAGACGTCGTTTTCATTATAGGTAGCTAATAGAGTCGGCAGAGTCTCATTAATCCAAGCATCACATATTGTTTTATCAACAGACTTTTTTTGCGTTGTTTTCTTACCTTTTTTAAATTTTTTTAAGTCACCCTTTCTTCTAATTTTTGAGCAAAACTTAGTGCGTTTTGCTACAATAGTGGGCTTGACATGGGCAAGTTCTCTATTCTAATAGATTCAAACCATCTCATCACTGTTTTTGTTGAACTGTTGAATTGTTTTCCAAGGTCTATTTCGCTTAAAATTCGCCTGATCCTTAATTTCTGCGCCAAACTGTAATATTGCACTTATATTCTTGATAATGGTTGGCAAAGTACTTTGCGATATTTCATATTCTTCAACAAAATCCTTTTTTTTAATTCCACTTTTCACTTTTTTTAAGATTTCAATCATTTTTGCGATCGTCAAACTTCTAAGTTTCCGCAACGGCGACATTTTACGAACATTATACCAATCTAAATTAAATTGGTTACTCACAGTTACAGAAATTCGAGTTAGAGAGGTCAAAATACATCGTAAATACAGAAAATGTGCAGAGAGCCCAAGTAAACGTCGACTTACAAAAAACTTCGAGTTATGAAGGTTCGAGTTATAGAGGTTCGACTGTGGTTGAAATATTATTCACGTAAAAATTACACTCAATGCTCCTTCCCAAAAAAAATTATTTATTTATAAAGAAATATTCTTCTGTCTGTATTTGGAAGTAAAATAGATTTTCTCTTGATTATATAAATCTTGTCCATATCAGAACAAGGTTAATATAATCAGAAGAAAGAAACTCTTACGTGAGTTGATATCTACGACAGTGGATTGATAAGTCTGGTAAATTTCTACGAAATGGCGGGAAATTTTGTTAACTGGCATAACCGTTCGGAAGTGTGATTCTTGTTACGGTTGTGTTCAAAGTTTCAAACAGATGCAACCCACAGTTCCTTGTTAGCAATTATCTTAAGTGATCGGTATTACTTGTTTCGTAGAAATGAATAAAAAAAATGGTCAATACCATTCAGGGTATCATGATGGAAGTTCGTCGTATTCAGCTTCATGATTGCAAAGATGGTAGGCATCTCATATGAACGGTTTACATAATATCATGAAGTTGAAGGTGGAAAGCCGGGTGCGAGATGGCTGACGCGTTTGTTGACTCCAGACCAAAAACGCACGAGAAAGGACATTTTAACACATCCTGGACTACACATTGAGGGTACTGAGTGGCATTTTCCCCTTGGAAATCAACAGTAGAATGTAGAGCAAAGAGTTCAGTTAAGAAGTTAGCTTTCCCAACAGATATTGTTGCAATAAAATTTGTGTTCATTCATATAATAACTTATTTTCGTAATGCCCTGTATAGAAATATTTACAGATAGTATATCGACAGATCATTTACATTTCAAATTTTAATCTTCTCCATAAAACTGTCAAGAAAATAAACCCATCGATTTTGTGCTGTTATTTCAATATACTATCAAACGCTTCAAAGAGAAAATGATATTATTTTTTACTCATTCGGGAGTTTATTTATTTCGATTCCGTTGATAGACATTTTTAATCATAAAGAGATAAAGAGGATTTTAATTTTAATGCTAGTAACATAGCCTAAGGCCAGATTAGTAGAGATAGATTTTCTTGTTGTTCCAGTGGTGTAGTTGGTAAACAATAATGAACCTATTCAAATAAAGTTTGATAAAGTGTACAAGTGGGCAGCTCGGTCCGTTATCCTATTTATGATAACTGAATTTAAAAAATATAAAACTAGAGTTTAAAAAACACTTTAAAAAGTGAGAAAAAGTACAAAACAATATCCTCTCTTAATCTGAAAAAGTTAGCACCTACCTGCTTATAAAGAAAATATAATTAGGAAAAAGAATCTTCATTGTTGTCATTCTAAATGAAACACTTAAGTAAGTAATATATAATTAATACAGAAAACAATATCGAAAGACATAAAATTTTGAAGTTGACGCAAGTCGCTCCTGTTTATTTTTTATTTATTATTATGTTATTTCAGACCAACTTATTTATACTACTACTTATATATTTTCTCTCTAGCCTTCCTGGACCCATTGTTGGGTAGAGGCCTCCTTTAATTGTCTCCATCGGTCTCTATCTTGAACTAGCCTTAGCCACGGTATTCCTGCAGTCTTCTTAATATCATCGTACCATCTTGTTTGTGGTCTTCCTCTACTTCTCCTACCCGACTAGGTCTTCACTGTAACATTCCACTTATTTTCTTATTCGTCTTATTCGACTTATTCGTCCTCTTTGTCTTTTTTTTTTTTTTTTTTTTTTTTTTTTTTTTTTTTTTTTTTTTTTTTTTTTTTTTTTTTTTTTTTTTTTTTTTTTTTTTTTTTTTTTTTTTTTTTTTTTTTTTTTTTTTTTTTTTTTTTTTTTTTTTTTTTTTTTTTTTTTTTTTTTTTTTTTTTTTTTTTTTTTTTTTTTTTTTTTTTTTTTTTTTTTTTTTTTTTTTTTTTTTTTTTTTTTTTTTTTTTTTTTTTTTTTTTTTTTTTTTTTTTTTTTTTTTTTTTTTTTTTTTTTTTTTTTTTTTTTTTTTTTTTTTTTTTTTTTTTTTTTTTTTTTTTTTTTTTTTTTTTTTTTTTTTTTTTTTTTTTTTTTTTTTTTTTTTTTTTTTTTTTTTTTTTTTTTTTTTTTTTTTTTTTTTTTTTTTTTTTTTTTTTTTTTTTTTTTTTTTTTTTTTTTTTTTTTTTTTTTTTTTTTTTTTTTTTTTTTTTTTTTTTTTTTTTTTTTTTTTTTTTTTTTTTTTTTTTTTTTTTTTTTTTTTTTTTTTTTTTTTTTTTTTTTTTTTTTTTTTTTTTTTTTTTTTTTTTTTTTTTTTTTTTTTTTTTTTTTTTTTTTTTTTTTTTTTTTTTTTTTTTTTTTTTTTTTTTTTTTTTTTTTTTTTTTTTTTTTTTTTTTTTTTTTTTTTTTTTTTTTTTTTTTTTTTTTTTTTTTTTTTTTTTTTTTTTTTTTTTTTTTTTTTTTTTTTTTTTTTTTTTTTTTTTTTTTTTTTTTTTTTTTTTTTTTTTTTTTTTTTTTTTTTTTTTTTTTTTTTTTTTTTTTTTTTTTTTTTTTTTTTTTTTTTTTTTTTTTTTTTTTTTTTTTTTTTTTTTTTTTTTTTTTTTTTTTTTTTTTTTTTTTTTTTTTTTTTTTTTTTTTTTTTTTTTTTTTTTTTTTTTTTTTTTTTTTTTTTTTTTTTTTTTTTTTTTTTTTTTTTTTTTTTTTTTTTTTTTTTTTTTTTTTTTTTTTTTTTTTTTTTTTTTTTTTTTTTTTTTTTTTTTTTTTTTTTTTTTTTTTTTTTTTTTTTTTTTTTTTTTTTTTTTTTTTTTTTTTTTTTTTTTTTTTTTTTTTTTTTTTTTTTTTTTTTTTTTTTTTTTTTTTTTTTTTTTTTTTTTTTTTTTTTTTTTTTTTTTTTTTTTTTTTTTTTTTTTTTTTTTTTTTTTTTTTTTTTTTTTTTTTTTTTTTTTTTTTTTTTTTTTTTTTTTTTTTTTTTTTTTTTTTTTTTTTTTTTTTTTTTTTTTTTTTTTTTTTTTTTTTTTTTTTTTTTTTTTTTTTTTTTTTTTTTTTTTTTTTTTTTTTTTTTTTTTTTTTTTTTTTTTTTTTTTTTTTTTTTTTTTTTTTTTTTTTTTTTTTTTTTTTTTTTTTTTTTTTTTTTTTTTTTTTTTTTTTTTTTTTTTTTTTTTTTTTTTTTTTTTTTTTTTTTTTTTTTTTTTTTTTTTTTTTTTTTTTTTTTTTTTTTTTTTTTTTTTTTTTTTTTTTTTTTTTTTTTTTTTTTTTTTTTTTTTTTTTTTTTTTTTTTTTTTTTTTTTTTTTTTTTTTTTTTTTTTTTTTTTTTTTTTTTTTTTTTTTTTTTTTTTTTTTTTTTTTTTTTTTTTTTTTTTTTTTTTTTTTTTTTTTTTTTTTTTTTTTTTTTTTTTTTTTTTTTTTTTTTTTTTTTTTTTTTTTTTTTTTTTTTTTTTTTTTTTTTTTTTTTTTTTTTTTTTTTTTTTTTTTTTTTTTTTTTTTTTTTTTTTTTTTTTTTTTTTTTTTTTTTTTTTTTTTTTTTTTTTTTTTTTTTTTTTTTTTTTTTTTTTTTTTTTTTTTTTTTTTTTTTTTTTTTTTTTTTTTTTTTTTTTTTTTTTTTTTTTTTTTTTTTTTTTTTTTTTTTTTTTTTTTTTTTTTTTTTTTTTTTTTTTTTTTTTTTTTTTTTTTTTTTTTTTTTTTTTTTTTTTTTTTTTTTTTTTTTTTTTTTTTTTTTTTTTTTTTTTTTTTTTTTTTTTTTTTTTTTTTTTTTTTTTTTTTTTTTTTTTTTTTTTTTTTTTTTTTTTTTTTTTTTTTTTTTTTTTTTTTTTTTTTTTTTTTTTTTTTTTTTTTTTTTTTTTTTTTTTTTTTTTTTTTTTTTTTTTTTTTTTTTTTTTTTTTTTTTTTTTTTTTTTTTTTTTTTTTTTTTTTTTTTTTTTTTTTTTTTTTTTTTTTTTTTTTTTTTTTTTTTTTTTTTTTTTTTTTTTTTTTTTTTTTTTTTTTTTTTTTTTTTTTTTTTTTTTTTTTTTTTTTTTTTTTTTTTTTTTTTTTTTTTTTTTTTTTTTTTTTTTTTTTTTTTTTTTTTTTTTTTTTTTTTTTTTTTTTTTTTTTTTTTTTTTTTTTTTTTTTTTTTTTTTTTTTTTTTTTTTTTTTTTTTTTTTTTTTTTTTTTTTTTTTTTTTTTTTTTTTTTTTTTTTTTTTTTTTTTTTTTTTTTTTTTTTTTTTTTTTTTTTTTTTTTTTTTTTTTTTTTTTTTTTTTTTTTTTTTTTTTTTTTTTTTTTTTTTTTTTTTTTTTTTTTTTTTTTTTTTTTTTTTTTTTTTTTTTTTTTTTTTTTTGTCCGAGATGTATGTACTAACGTTTTCTATTGACGACTAGGAATTAAATTAAACGGTTCTATTAGTTCTGTTAGTCATTTTAAGTCATAACCACTTTTGAAAATTTGTTCTTGGATGGCAGAAATGATACAGTCGGCCACGTAAAATAACAAGAAATAAAGTTAAGTCTTCTGTTACTCATTTTTAGGATTTTAAAGGTTAAAATGTTTAATTTAAGGTTAAATTTACTACTTAAGGGGTTAAAATAGTTCAAGAAAGGTTAATTTTTCTTTATTTTGTTAAATGCCTCTGAGATTTTGAGTTTACACGTCTTTTCAGAAATAATGAGGAAAATACTCATTTCAGCTATATAGGGGTTACAATGATTAAATGTTTAACTGTGCAGACTTTTCTTGTTATGCTTTTCATAATCTACATCCAATTACCTTTCAAATGACAGCATCCGCTTCAATATTCATCGGAAAATGCTTTGAATATTGATTTTTTTTAGTTTTTTTTAGACCATAGTGCGGTAGTTCGACATGAAAAGTGGCTATGTTCAGAAGTGGATTCAAATGCCTTAGATACCCCTTGAGGAAAAAGAAAGGGAAATCTTGTATTGGAATTGCAAAAACTTAGACCACTCACAATAGTAAATTAAACATCAATAACCGGAAGAAAGGAAAACATTTTTTACAAAACTTACACTCAATTTAAAAATTGATGATCGGGAAGTGAATATTTTCGACAAAAGAGAATTCTCAGTAAAAAAAATTCCCTTTCTAAGAGGTGTATTTTGTACATCAACGGGGGAGAGGACGGGCATTTGCCTTCCTAGTCTACGTCGATATTAATTGATTGTATAAAATTTTTACATATCTTCTACTTTTTTTTAAACCTCCAGGGATGAAGACTCCGGTCTCGGGTATTCGCTGTCATCTTGTTGCCCCATCTATTTTTTTTTATACTCACTATTTTTTTTTATTTATCACATTTGCTTCGTTTGCTACCAATTTAGTTGCGCCGTTCGTCACACTTACCATTTACTCAATTTTTAGTGTTCCGTACGGAACACTTATAAGATCACTTCCGTCTGTGTGTCTGCCCATCTGTCACACCCGATTTTCTCAGAAACTATTTGACATAGAAAGTTGTAAATCGGTACTAATATAGGAATTGATGGCCTCCTCAGAGCCATGTAGTTTTGATAGTTAAATTTTGACTTATGGGGTTAGTTTTGGGGGGGTGAAATCGGAAGTGAATTTTTTTTTCACTAGGTCATCGAGTGGGGGTCAAATGAAGCAAAAACACGAGTTCAAACATATGTATAATGTAATATTTGCGCGAACTTTTTTTTGTATGTATGTATTTAAAAAAATTGTGAAAAATCGCTGTCCCCCCCTTTCTCTCGAAAAGTACTGATCAAAAAATTCTGAAATATTCTCCACGGAGTGTAGATTAAACGAAAATTATCACGAGTAAATTACCTTTAATAATTTATCTGGTATATATAAAAAAAACAAAAATTTCAAGGTCATCAGTTTTCATGAAAGATCGGAAACAAACCTTGTTGAAAACTCATTTGAGGTATGTTTTCTGAAGACACTGATCATTTTATACCTCCGTTTTTTTATTTTAGAAGCAATCAACGTACGGAACACTAATTGCGCAAGTTCAACTTGCACTTGACCGGTTATTTTAATTTAATTCTCGTTTACTGGATTTTATTCCCTTTTCAGCATTCGCAACTGTTTACTATGTTAACGTTATTATTATCTGTTTTATAATAAATTGATAACACTGGAATTTGTCTGGTTGTTTGACTTCATCCCATCTTTAACCAAAAAGAATTATTAGGTCTTTCTTTTAGGAAATTTTTAGTTCTGGGGTACAAACTGCAGTGGGGGTGATCTCGGGGATCGCTTTACTCGTTTTTTTTTCCAAGTGGTCCACCTAGCTGTGAAGGAAAACTCACAGTACTTAAAAAATATTTTTCTACATACATAACTACACTGATATACTTAGCACAGCATTTTTCGAACTCTTTTTTTCCATTAAAAAAAATTATGCCTCAAAAACCACACCACAGGGGTTTCACCTTATCGTCTGATGAACACAAGTTCCGTTGCCTGAAACAATTCGCTAATGGTAGCTCTCATCGTTCTAGAGAGTTTTCTTTTCGTGCAATTTTTTGCTTTAGTATCAGAAACTTTTTTCAAATCCTAAATCTTCCTGGAGAATCTGAAGAACTGTGGCTTCTGATACTCCAGCTTCTTTAGCCAGAACTGCGATCATCATTGGTCAATCTAACAGCAGTAAATCCTCAACACTAAATCCACTAATTCATCCACTACACACTACAACACAAATTCATTAAATCCCCCATACCACCACACGACCAGATAATACTATTGCAAGAACACAGTTGAGAGAGCCATCTTGTTTGTTGAACCTTCTGCTTCACATTCTACTGTTGATTTCCAAGGAGAACCACCATCAACTATTCCCGTAGTGCAGTCAAGAATGCCCGATATTGTCGTTAGACAGCGTATCATAAAACGTATTTTAATGAAGCCAGATACCAAAAAAGCTTTTGGTGCTGACGGACTACCTGCCATAGTACTCAAAAAAACTAACATCAGTTTTCTCTAGATTTTTCAACCTATCCTACATAAACGGAATATTTCCCTACTGCAGGAAATGCGCTATAGTTCAGCCGATACCCAAAAAAGACACGAAGACTTTACCAAACAACTACCAACTGGTCGTACTGCTTTCAATATTATTATTAACGAAAATCGCTTTCCTAAGCAAAGATCAACAGGAGATCTTCTAACTTATACAACCAACACAATTAAACACTTTGCAGAATCTCGAGCGGTTGCACTTAATATATCCAAGGCATTCGACCGTGTTTTGCATGATGGATTGTTGGCTAAGCTACGCTCTTATGATATGTCTGAAAAGTTCGGTTTAGATCTCGCGTTTCCTCAAAGAGCATTCTTTACGAGTGGCGGTTGACGAATTTTTCACTATCAACGCTAGTGTGGCCCAAGACTTCATACTAGCTCCTACTCTCTTTCTCATTTACATTAACGATTTGCCAGAAAGCACCAGGAATCATATCTACAGTTTTGCAGATTACAGTATGCAAATATCCGTAGACAGCAGAAAAAAACTTAACAAAGGCCTGGTATAAGTTCTGTCTTGGGGTAACCAAGTATAATTTAATGCTACAAAAAACCCAGGCGGCACACAATAGGGCAAAATACCCGAAAAATGGAAAAAAAACCTTCAGTAATATGGATTATTTATTTGTGGTGACAATTTTAATGTATTTTTTTGTGCTGATCGAACAGAACAAATATTTGGATTCGATTTTTCCTAATCGATGGATGGGTAAAAGGTACTGTAGCATGGCCTACGAGAAGTTCTGACCATCACTCGATTTTTTCATGGGGTCATTTGAAAACCAAAGTTTACCGAAGTCGATCTGAAACTGCAGAAGATTTACAACAAAGAATTTAATATGAAGTAGCACAGATCACCCCGGATTTTCTGCAAAACTCTGTTCAGGCTGTTTATGAGAGATTGGGTAATTGCCTCGCTGTTAACGGTAGGCACTTTGAGCAGTTACCTTAAAAATAAACTTAGAGTATTTATAAATAGTTTTTTTGTCTTTTTTTATTTTAAATTTCAATGGACAATAATTTCAAAACAGTTCAATTTAGACAACAGAAAGCAATAATGATTAGTAGGCAATTTCCAGAGATAGATCAGTTTACCGCCAGTTCTGGATGGCTTGACCGCTGGAAAAAACGGTACGGTGTACGACAACTGACTGTATGTGGTGAAAAACTTTCTACTGATGTGTCATCAATTGAGAAGTTTAAGCAGAACTTTAAAAAGCAATTCGAAGATTGTGGATACACATGTGATCAAATTTACAACTGTGACGAAACTGGTCTGAATTATAAAATGCCTCCATCAAAAACATTGGCATCTCGACAGGAAAAATCAGCTCCTGGGCACAAACGAAGTAAGGAAAGATTAACTATAATGGTATATTCCAACGCATCTGGCAAGCACAAAATCCCACTGATGGTGAATGGCAAGTCTGCACGCCCAAGAGCTTTAAAAGACATCTTACCAAAAGCCCTACCAGTCTATTACAAAAGTCAGAAGAGCGCATGGATGGATGCGACCTTATTTACTAACTGGTTTCAAGAAGAGTTCGTGCCACCTGTGACTAAATTTCTGAACAGAAACCGTCTTCCTATTAAAACAATTTTGTTAATGGATAATGCCCCCTCTCACCCTGGAGAAGGACTTCATGTGGGCAAAATTGTTGTAAAATTTTTTCCTCCAAACGTAACCAGCATAATGCAACCAATGGATCAAGGCATCCTCGAAAACATTAAAAAAAATTATAGGCGTTTATATCTTGAACATCTGTTAGAATACACAGAAAAGGAGGATATTATAAATGGGATGAGAAAGGTTATACTGAGAAATGTTATTTACTGGGTAAGTCAAGCTTGGGATTCTGTGCGTACTACCACTATTCAAAAATCTTGGTCAAAAGTTATTGATTTTGAGGACTATAATGACAGTGAAGATGATACTCTATTAAATGAATTAGCTTTGAAATTGAGAAGCCATGGAGAAATGTTTTGTTCAAACTTTGATAGCGAGATAGAAGAAAAAGAAAAAAGTTTGTTTGAATTAATGCAAAAATTAAAAGGTTGCGAAAATGTGACAAGAGAAGATGTTGTTGAATGGATTACAGCAGATGATTTAGAAGAAGAAATGAGTATTAAAGAAATAACGAATGCCTTTCAGGAAACCGAAAAGTCAGATGACGATGACGATGATGAAGCGGTGGTGGATGAACAGTCTCCCACTAAGATCTCTCATCAAGAAGGTTTTGCTTCTTTGGAAACAGCTTTGCTTCTTCTTAATAGATGGAGAAAACGTTGCAGCGAGAAAAAGAAGATGCAATATGACACAGAAGCGCATAGATACCTATTTCACTGTTTTATAATGTATGTTAATACATCGGTTTAAAGTATTGGTGTTTATTTTTTGAATGAATAAAAAACAAATCCGGATTATCCGAATTTTCAGTTATCCGAGGAGGGTGCCTCCCCACGTTACTTCGGATAACCGGGGTTCTACTGTATATACTACTGTATATATATATATATATATATATATATATATATATATATATATATATATATATATATATATATATATTATATATTTATATATATATATATATATATATATATATATATATATATATATATATATATATATTGTGTCCATTCTTTAGGCCATTCATCTGTTGTCCAGATCTTATTGTATATTTCGTGGATTAAGTTGACATTGGTTTCTCCTGTCGCTTTAAGCATTTCGACTCCAGTGCCGACCACCCCTGAGGAGTTATTATTTTTGAGTTTTTTCATAGCTGATTCCACATCACTCCTGAGAATTGTTTGCTCTAGATTTCCCATATTTAGTTGTGTGCTATGTTTATTTGCATTTCCTATGAGAATTTGACAGTACTCGTGTCATCTTTCGATTACTTCTGTTTTTGCTGTCAAAATTTACCCAATGTCGCTTTTTAATAGTATAAATTTTGGTGTGAATGTATTCGCTATTTGTTTGATTTGTTTAAATAAATCTGTAGTTTCATGGTTTCTTGAGTTCCTTTTCTATTTCTTCACAAGTTTTGGCTATATATTTATTTTTGTCTTGTGTAGTAGCTTTGTTTATTGTTTTTGTTAAGTTATTATATTTTATTTGTGTTTCCTCGTTGAGGCCTTTAGACTTTAGTTGTTGGCCCTCTTGTATTAGTTGCCGAAATAATGGGGATATCCACGTTTTTTCTACTTTCGAACAATTCGGTAGTTTTTTCGAGAGAGCGTGTATAATATTGTTGCACATAAATGCGTTGCATCTCCGCCACTGTACATATGCAAAAGGGGAGTACATTTCCCACAAACAGCCGGAATTAGTAGCAATCGCGTGGCCCCAGGGTTGGCCAGTGCGAATCAGTGCAAACCTAATTCACAAATTTGTACGAATGTATTTGTGGGAAAACGTCCAGCCCTCATTAGCCTCGGGGCATATTTTCATATGTCCGAGCCTGGCCACTACTACTGTAATGCCGTGTGCAGATGTGGGAAAAAATTGTGATCAAACAGGATATATTTGGTTGCTATAAAGTAATAGAATTATGAAATTGGTGTATTATCCATATTATTAATTACAAATTTAGTTTTGTGACTGCATTGTAATCCAGTAATTTAGGCTTTTCAAAAGTTTATTGAATTATTTGTTTTTAATATAATTATTATATTAATATCTACTCCCTGAGGGATGGGTTAAGATATTTGCATATCTTAACCGACTGCAAAAAAAAAGAATTTCCTAATTCAATGTAAAGGGTTTTCCATTAGGGATGTCCGACTTTTGACAGCTAATAGCGGCCATGTTAGTTGGCAGATGTTTGACATCTGATGTCAGTTATGTTTAGTAAGGTTTGTCATTCAATCATGAATCGTTTCATGTTAAAAGAACGCTTGGAAATTGTCCAAAATTTTACGCAAATTCGCGTTCAGTTCCCGCTACGCAAAGAGCAATTCGATCAAAACACGGTCGTCCTTCTGCTCCAAATGATCGTGCTATTCTGCGTATAATTAAAGAGTTTGAAATTGAATTTACTCTCTACGATAAAAAGGTGCCTCAACGTGTAAGAAACGCTCTCAGTGAAGAGAATATCGTCGCCGTTCGAGTCAGTGTTTGTGAGAACAAAAATGTGTCGATTCCGCCCCGTTCTTAAAAGTTGGGCCTATCTCAGTCTACATCTTGGCGAAGTTTGCAATTGGACTGCATCCATATAAGATGGTATTGGCCTAAGAACTAAAGCCTACGGACCTGCGTCGGGAATTCGCCGATTGGTCTCTGGAGATGGAAGCCGACAACCAATTTCATGAGAAAATCATCTTCCCCCGTGAGGCACATTTCGGGCTCAATGTCTTCGTTAATAAGCAAAATTGCCGTTATTGGAGTGAATTCAATCCACAAGTGATTCATGAGACTCCTTTGCATCCGCAAAAAATCACAGTTTGGTGTGGATTATAGCAGGGAGCTACCGTTACCGTGAATAGCGAGCGCTACAACTCGATATTTCTTCCCAGAATTTGACGAAATGGCCGCAGACGACTTTCATTTCCAACAGGATGACGCGCCGCCCCATATTTCCGGCCCAAAAATGGCTTTATTGCGCGCCAACTTCGGTGAGTCATTAATTTAACGAAATGGCCCTACCGCTTGGCCACCGAGATCGTGCGATTTAACGCCTTTGGACTATTTTCTTTGGGACCACGTTAAATCGCAAGTTTACAGCTACAAACCAGCAACTCTTGATGCACTTGAAGCCAATATTCGTCGTGCCATAGCCGGCGTAAGGCCGGAAATGCTGGCCCGAGTTATGGAAAATTGGTGCAAACGGATTCGTGTTTGCAAAAAGAGCCGCGACGCCCACCGTCATTTTTACTACCAAATGTCAAATACATCAGTATACTCCTTGACATGCACTATATCATTCTATATTTAAGAAAAAAATAAATGTCCAATAATTTTCCATAAATCGGGGCCGAGCGTCTAAAAATGATCACCCTGTACACAGTGAAGCAGCTGTCACGGCAAATTCGCGCAATTTGAAAATCTTTGTCCCAAAACTACGCGGAAAATCTCATCCGAAATATGCCCCGAAGATGGCAGGCGATCATCGACACTGATGGTGACTACAAGAACTACCGAATCATTAGCATCTTAATGCTATAATTTGAGTAAACACATTTTTTAATGAATAATGCGCGACACGTTTTTATTTGACCGACTGAAATTAGATAGCTAACTTTAAAAAAAAACATCTTCGTATTTTAAACGTATAGATAACCACAAAAATATCCTTATGTACCTGCGGACTCGGCTCTTCGACCAGTGCATCTTGCCAGTCCTAACTTACGGGGCTCAAACATGGACACTTACCAAGCAATCTATGAATTAACTGAAGACAACACAACGTACTATGAAACGACAAATGCTGGGTATATCTTTGAAAGATCGTAAAAGTAACACTTGTATTAGGTCAATCACTAAGGTCAGCGATTGAGAGGACGCCCTCCCAAACATTTGAGTGGATCTGACAGGTACAGGACGGTTAAAGGTGGAAAGATATGAGGGAGACCTACACTACCGTCAGAAAGTATTTGTCCACCTAGTTATTTCAGTCCCAAGACAACAAAAACCCAGATAATATATATTTTTTTTAAATTTTAATGAATTATTATTTATTTTCACATTATTTACAATCTAGAAAACCAGAAATACGTATACTTATGATTTTCCAGGATTTTTCTCATCTACGTGACCTCCTTTGTTTTTAATTACCGCTTTACAGAGTTTCAGCATTTTGTCCAGTAGTTTCTTCGGTTATTTTAACCCATTCTGCTTGTAAAAGTTTCCACAAGTGATTTTCTGATGTTAGATTGAGTTTTCGAACACACCTGTCCAAATTCTCCCACAGCAATTCGATGGGGTTCAAGTCGGATGATTGTGGAGGCCAAGTCTTCACTTCCAGCACGTCCTCGGATTTCCATTGGTCCAAAAGTTCTCTAATTTGTTTAGCAGAATGTTTAGGGTCGTCGTCATGCTGAAAAATAAATTTCCCCTGAAAAATATCTCTTTCAGAAGGAAGCATTTATCCTTAACAACATTTTCTCAAAATTTCTTGATACTGTTCTTATCGCATGATTCCTTCTATCCTAAAGATTTTTTCAACTTTACCTTTGCCAAAACAACCCCAAACCATTACTGAACCTCCACCATGTTGTACTGTAGGCAACTGACATGCTTCCAACATCCTCTCTTCAGCTGACCGCCGCATGTAAACTTGTCGATTTGAACCGAAAATTTCGAATTTAGATTCATCGCTCCAAAGGACGGAATTCCATTGTTCTGATGTCCAATTTTCATGTTCTCGGGCCCATTCTAATCGTTTACGTTTAATCACTTGCCTAAGAAGTGACTCACCGCAACTCTCTCGTGTAGTTCACTTTCTGCTAACCTGTTCTTCACGGTTGTCACGCTGGGGATGAGCCGCTCCAGGTTTACTTGAGCTGTGATTTCTGGTACGGTTAGGCGGCGATTACGTCTGCTGGACATTGTTATAACTCTCTCTTCAGTGGGAGTCGTTTTTCGAGGCCTTCCTGAACGTTTTTGGTTAAGAATTCCATGTCCAGCAGAAAAATTTTTTACGATGTAGTCCACCGTTCTGCTTGGCATCCGCATATCACTCGCGATTTTTCGACTGTAGTGACCATTTTGATGTCTCGCAACTATCAGAGCCCGGAAACTTCTTTCGTTTTTGGCATTTTTACAAAACGACTGAGCCTGTATCAATGACAAAGTACTGTTTGCGAATGGTTAATTTCCAAAAGGGCAATGCCACTAGGAATTTCCATAATCCCTAGATACTTGAAATGAGTGCTTACTTCAACTGGAATTCTCAGAAATCGCCTCAAAACGATTATCATGCAAATCTTGGAAATTTGTTCTAATTGATTTTTAATCTGTGATTTCACCAAAAAGGCTTATCTAAACAGTTTTATGATGGACACTTGTTAAGAACAATTAAATTTACCTAATATAATAAAAGGGTTTAATTAGGTATTAAATTGTGTCAGTTACATTGAAATTTCTAGGTGGGCAAATACTTTCTGACGGTAGTGTATATCCAGAATTGGATCGATGAAGACTGAAGAAGAAGCGGAATAAGATAACCACGAGGATTGTCCAAAAATTCAAGAAGATCGTGACAAACTTTCTGGGTCTTGTAGTCTACAGCCTATTCTTAAGTACACGAAATTATTCCGCCATAATTTTCCACTGTGTTTGTTATTTTGTACACTAATTGTTTTATTTACACTTGATTTTTAAGCGTATAATTGGAGAAGTAATGTTTGAGGTTATAAAATAAGTCACGTGTTATAATCTTTTTGAAGTTATTTTATTGTTAAAAACACCTAACACTATTAAAATCTTACAATAGTGGTGCTTAATTTAGGTGAGTGCTTCCGCCTCTCACCGTCGGAGTGCTTTATTTCGGTGCGTTTGGAGCTCTTGGTGTAAAGTTCTTCCATTAGGTTATGTTAGGTGTGAAGTTCTTCGTGTGATTTTAGGTTTGGTTTGGATTTCTTCTATCTAAAATTCAGAAGTGATGGAAATAAGTCAGCGACCGCAATTAAATATACAGAATACAGATTCAGAGCATATTACTTCTCATGTTTCTAACAAAAAAAATGTGTGGGCCTGTGTTAGGTTAGGTTTTGTTGGTTTTGTAAGAAGTTTATAGTTTACTAGTCGTGCCCGCGGATCCGCTCGCGTGGACTTGATTCGCCTTTATCGTCACTGCTTATTCGTTATGTTTATATTATTATATAGCTCGACGGGCGTTAGAGGCCCATGGCTTGGTTGCATACTTGTATCCACTTCTTTTTGTCTCCTGTTAGCTTTTCCCAGTGCGCCATTCCCATCAACTCCGGATCTTGCTTTACTGCCTGAATCCATGTAGATCGAGGTCTACCCTTCTTCCAACCGCTCCTCTTATTAGGGCTTGCTTTGCCTCTCTTTCGTCCTTCATCCTTGCCACGCTGGCTTCTTATAATTTGGCTTATAAGGGGTTCGGCATTTTAATTCATAGTTTGTTCTTCTTCTCCATAGGCCCTCTCCTTTCCTTCCTCCGTAGATTCTTCTCAAAGCTTTCCTTCCCCACACCCCCCAACGTCTCCTTTTCTCTTGCTTTTAGTTTCCACGTTTCGCATCCCTACGTCACCGTGGGTCTGACAACTGTCGTATATATTCTTTCTTTTGCTTTTCTTGATACATTCTTTGATTTTAATATTGGATTCATTGCCCCAAACATCTCTGTCCTTTCGCTATTCTTTCTTTTATCTCCGTCCTTTCTTGTCCACGCTCTGATATTGTTACTCCCAGATAATTAAATTTGTCTACTTTTTCAAACATATATCTTTTCCCTAAGTTGTTTGTTATATCTAAACTTTTGTTGTTTTTATTATCCATCTTCTTTATAATTTCCATGAATTTTGCTTTTTCCTCAATTATCTTTCTCCTTTCTTCTATCCTACTTATGGCTTTTTTGAGGTTCTCTTTTGCTCTTACAATCACTGCTACATCATCCGCATAGGCCAAGCATTGGCAGGTTTGTTGGTATATCGTTCCATTTGTTTTTATTTCTGACTCCCGGATTATCTTCTCTAGTACCAAATTAAATAGACATGTCGACACTGGATCCCCCTGTCTCAATCCTCTTTTCACCTTAAACTTGTCTGATAGTTTGCCCTCAACCAACACTCTATTTTCTGTGTCATTCAGGGTCATTCTCACCATGCGAATCAATTTACTTGGAATTTTTAGTTCTTCCATTATCTTGTAGAGTCCTTCTCTATTTACAGAGTCATATGCTTCTCTGAAATCCACCAAGATCAAGTGTAGCGCCAAATTTTGTTCTAAGCTATTATCTTGGATTTGCTTAATCGAAAATATCTAATCTGTAACCGATCTATTTTTCCTGAATCCACACTGGTACTCTCCCAGAATTAAGTCCGCTTTCTCTTCTAGTCTGTTTTTGATAGTCACCACTACTATCTTGTACATGACATCCAATAAGGCTATTGGTCTATAATTAGCACATGTAGTTTTTTCTCCTTTTGTGTATATTGGACAAATGAGCAACTCTCTCCAGCTTACTGGCATCTTTTCTGTTTCCCATATTTCTTGCACCAACCGGCATATTTAATTTTCCAGATATACTCCTCCAGCTTTTATCATTTCTTCTGTTATACAATTTCCACTCTTATTTTTTTTGGGTTCTAAGTATTTCTCTTATATCTTCTTTGTTTGTCCTGCCCTTCAGTTAATTTTGCTTCCTATTTCTTATTCAACTCCTCATTTTTATCTCCATTTATTGTTTCTTTAAAGTATTCCGCCCTTCTATTTAGTCTTTCTGCCAAGCTTACTGCTAAACTTTCATCTTTTTTCCTACATATTAGCATTTTGTCTTTGTTTATTGCCTTTGCATTTTATATAAAAAAACACGGCCAGAGAACATATGTATGAATTAAAAAAAAACACATAAATAGGACAAGTGGTTCTCGAGTGATAAGCGCACTAACGGACAGACAGACAGAGAGACGTTGCATTATATATATATATATATATATATATATATATATATATATATATATATATATATATATATATACAGTCCCTGGCCAAATTATTAGACGCACTGCAAGATTTCATGTAAAATATTAATTATCGAGTGATATTGTACCGTTTTATTATTTTAAATTGATTTGTTTTTTATTTTTATATTATCCAATCAAGTTTTAAAGAAAAGTGAAATTAATGTTAGTAAAAGTCAATATTTAGTTGAGCAACTTTAGCCGCTATCAAAGCTTTAATTCTGCGCGGCATGCTATCAATGCAAGATTGTACTGTCTCCTGCATTTGAGGATGATGATTCCACACATGAATAATCTTTTCTAGGAGCTGGGTTTTGTTGGTAATCACATCTTTAGCCATTTCTCTTTTCATCAGCTCCCACACATTTTCAATGGGGCTATTACACGGCCAATCCAACAGAGGGATATTTTTTTTTCTGCCAAAAAAGCTTTAACAGACCGAGCAGTGTGGCAGGGAGCTCCATCTTGCATGAAAGTGAATGATTGCCCATTTGGAAACCATTCTCTGAGCTGCGGAATCAACCGATTTTGTAATACTTCTTTGTACTGATCTTGCCTCATTATTCCTTTGACGACGTACAGACGTCCAGTGCCCTTGCCGCTGATGACTGACCAAATCATCACTTTGGTGGGATGTTTAACCGTCGGGACGACACAATCAGGATGAAACTTTTCTCCATGACGACGACGCACATACTGAGCTTTATTCTGCAAAATTTCGAATGTGCTTTCGTCACTGAAGCAGACCTATCAAAAATAGGAAAAATATATAAACTTCCATGTTTATTTGCTTTATTTAACTGAAAATGATAATAATGTATCAATTATTGATTAAATTGCTGTATCTTACCGATCTCCAGAAGTCCACATCTTTGTCTTGCCATTGTTTGGCCCACTTCAGGCGCTTTGCTTTCATTGCAGCTGTTAACTTGGGCTTCCTGGCGGGCCGACAGGCCTTAAAATCTAATTCTTTCAATTTTCTTCGAACAGTGCGCTCAGAAGCATTTACGCTAGCATCCTGGAGTTGTGATTTTATTACCTTTGTGGTAGTAAACCTGTTTTCTACACAAATTCTCTTCAAACATCTCTCTGACCGTGGAGTGAAAATTGGTTTTCTACCGCATCTTTTCTTTCTTTTCGGGCTTAATTCCTTCCCTGACTCAATTTTCTTTTTTATGCGTCGTACACTAGCTTCAGAAACCTCCAATCTTCGTGATATTTCTCGGTTTGTAAATGTTTTCGCAATCACAAGGGCCTTCACTTCAGCTTTTTTACGTGGTGAAAGATCGCCTTTTCTACCCATAATGAAAATAGTCCAATTACTTTTTTAAAACACTGCATACAAAATAAACTAATAACTGAGTAGTATAAAAACTGTTAAACAAACAATCACAGTCCATAAAGCCACATAAACACGTCCGTACCTGACTCGATTCCGATCGCGACTGATACAGGTTTGTAGTTGTTTACGTTCATGTATCACTTTGTCAACACAGTGTTGCCATATGTTAAAAATAAATACAAATATGTAGTCTACAACAATTCTTTTAGATAAAAATCAATAATATTGTAGTTTAAATATACCATTATTGCATAAAATCTCTTAAGAAACATAAAATTAATAAAAAAAATACAGTGCGTCTAATAATTTGGCCAGGGACTGTATATATATATATATATATATATATATATATATATATATATATATATATATATATATATATATATATATATATATATATATTATAGAAGATTATAGATAACCTGGCCAGAGAACAAATGTATGAATTTAAAAAAAAAAAAACACGTAAATCATATAAGTGATTCTCGAGAGATAAGCGCGCTAACGGACAGACAGACAGACAGATAGACGTTGCATTTTATATATATTACAGATACTCTTTGCTACATGATATTGTTCCATATTTAATGGTTTAGGCAGTGTATTGCAAGAGAAAGCTCTAGCGGCAAACTTTTTTCCGACTATTATCGTCACTGCATATTCCTTATGTTATCTAAGTAATAAAATATAGCCTATAACCTGGCCAGAGAACATATGTATGTTTTAAAAAAAAGCCCGTAAGTCGGATAAGTGGTTCTCCAGTGATAAGCGCACTAACGGACAGGCAGACAGACAGACAGAGAGACGTTGCATTTTATATTTATTATAGATATACAGAATTTAATTTATAAGCTCAAGGTTTTCATATTTTTTATCAATAAGTTATCTTAGGTTTGAATCTTGATACTTATTTTTTATTTAGTGATTTACATAGTTTTGAGAGAAAAATTAGGCGGCTGGGTCGAAACGGATTCGTTTTTAGCGACCCAAAATACGTATAGGGCACCTTGTCTTGTTTGAGTAAAAAAAAAATTATAGTCTTATGTTATCTGTCAAGAAAAGCTCTACAAGTTTACTTGTTTTTCTCACAATTTGATTACGCATTTAGAGATTAGGATTAAACAGATAAGCGTAAGCAAACGAATGATATTCCTCTATTTAATTTGCAACGAATATATGCGGCCCTAAATAACACTGCGAATCCATTCGATCGAGTAATTAATGGGAACATAATTCCGGGGGAAATTGAGCGAGATTAAATGATTCATACATTATTTTCAATATTTACATAATTACGATATGGCTGGATGGAGTTGGATAGTCTGGATAAAGTGGCGTTGCCCGTCCCTCTTTCATTAATATAAAATATCCTGTCTGGTTCGTAAAATTCAACTCGTCACGTTCGGCTCAAACCAGTCCACTAACTTTTATAAGATTTTATTTAGAGAGTAGATCTTAGATTTTGCTTGCAGGGAAGGAATTTAGATCCTATGAAGTTACAGGTGCCACAGCTGCATTATTTTTGAAATTCAAAATCAATACCCATTATGGTAAGATATAAGTTTTATCTAAAACTAATCTAATTTCAGAATTAAAACCATACTCGTCCTCTATCATAGGCTGTACATTTACAAAACACAGATTAATAGAGGATGACATGTGTCTAGAAACTGACTAATAACAACATTATGTTGTTCGCTGACGATATTGTAGTTATCAGTAGTAATCCACATGAGTTACAAGACATTTCTTGTAACAATTCTTAACAATCTCGAGTGCTGTTACTTCCAAATTTATAACTATGTTTTTATTAGTGTTTAATATTTTTGTCTGGAATGGAACCAATATTTTACAAATATGCTAACAGAAGATAGACCAGAGTTCAAAAGTGCCCAACATGGAAACCCAAATATAGTTATACGAGGATCCCCAATAAGCATAACAACATCAGAACTTAAACAAGTATGTAAAACGCTAAAAAATGGTAGAGCTCCAGGACCAGGAAACATCCCAGGAGAGATAGTAAAATACGGAACTGAAAAGCTATTTAGCGCTTTGAGGAACTTATTCCAAAGATGCATTAACACATCAGAAGTACCTGAGGAATCGAAAATATCATACATATCAACAATTCATAAGAAAGGAGACAAAAATAATCTATAACTATAGGGGAATAACGGTTACAGGATCTATTAGCAGAATATACAGAAAAATACTTAAAAATAGAATAGAAACGGAATATGCGGACGTAGAAGCTGAAGAACAGGCAGGCTTTAGAGCAGGAAGATCCACAATAGACCATCTCTTCTCACTGACACAAATCCTAGAAAAGAAAACCGCATTTGATCAGGAAGTCCATGTCTTGTTTGTTAATTTAAAAAAGGCCTACGACAGCGTGCCCCTAATGAGATTGTGGGAAACACTACAACAGAGTAATGTAAGCACCGAAATAATTAAAGCCATAAAATCCTTATACCAAGACGCAAGAAGTATTGTGAAAACCAAATATGGTATAACAACAGGGTTCCAGGTCACAAAGGGTCTCAAACAGGGTTGCTGTATATCCCCAACGCTATTTAAAATCTATTTGGAGAGTGCACTGAAGAACTGGAAAAGGAAATGCAGCAGTATGGGATTACCACTGGATGACGATACTACATTGTACACGCTGTCATTCGCAGACGACCAGGTAGTAGTCGCTCAGGACATCGATGATATGGAATACATGACACGAAAACTTATGGAGGAATATGAAAAATGGGGCCTAGAAGTCAATATTAAAAAGACCAAGTACATGTGCGTCGGAGGACAACAGCAGGACTTGAAACTGGCTACAGGACACACTATCAAACACTGTGCCAGTTATAAGTATTTGGGAACGAGAATATCTAGGGACGGAACACTGGAAGAAGCAATATTCGAGAGGAATATCCAAGGAAGAAAAGCGATTGCAATGCTTAATAGTATACTATGAGACAAAAATATAACCATTGAAAATAAGAAGAGAATTTACAACTCAATAGTGAAAAGTATAATAACTTACAGCTTCCAGGTGTGGCCATTGAAGGAAAGAACAGAAAAAATACTAAAAGCTACAGAAATGGATTTCTGGAGACGAGCGGCCAGAAAATCCAGAAAAGACCGCATACCAAATGACACGACAAGACGAGCTTTAGAACTAAAGCACGATATAGTGGACGAAATCAGAACCCAACAGTTGGTATGGTACGGACATGTACAGAGAATGTCACAAGACCGACTACCTAAAAAGATTTTAAATTGGTACCTTCATGGAAAAAGAAAGCTAGGAAGACCACGCCAAAGCTGGAGAGCAGGAATCAACAAGGAAGTACTAGAGAGAGAGAGATCTGGAGGAAGAGGGATGGAGAAGCCGAGAGGAGTGGAAATTAGGCATCAGAAGACGGAAGACGTTATAAAACCGATTGATATTTATATATATATATATATATATATATATATATATATATATATATATATATATATATATATATATATATATATATATATATATATTAATATATATAAAATATTTTTGTCTTACTTTTATTCATCTTAAGACCAATTATCTTTGAGTGGTAATTTAATTCATTTATAATGATAAATAAAGACGAGATTGTTAAGAATTATGTATATCTGGGGACAAAAATTACTACGACGACATACAGTATCTCGGATGAAATTTCAAGAAGAATCAGGCTTAGATGGTGGGCATTCGAGAAATTAAGTTACATATTCAATGATAAAGCCATCCTAAATAAGTTAAAGGCCAAAGTTTACGATCAGTGCATCCTACCCGTAATTACATATGTCGTTGAAACTTGGACACTGAATAAAGCCGATATACAAAAAAACTAGCTCGGACTCGGAAAGCACACAAAAGACAAATCATCGAGATAAAACTTAAAGATAGAAAAAGAAACAAGTAGATACGTAAACAGACGAAATGAAAGGATATTATAGAGCACCGAGTAGGAAAAAATTGGCAATGGGCTGGACATGTAGCACGCACAACGGATAATCGATGGACCAAGCGACCATTAGAATGGAGACCACGAGTACAGAAAAGGAGCGTGAAGCAAGATGGCAAGATGATATACAGAGGGTTGCGGGCATTGGATGGATGACGACAGCTGCAAATAGATTGAGATGGGAATTCAGGGGGAAGGCCTACATCCACCATTGAATAGAACTAGGCTTATATTAATATAATGACAGCAAAGTCATGATTCCGGAGACGTATTTTCTAAAACCGCCCATAGGTGGCGGCTCATTTACGGTTTTACTAATTCCCGACTAAGAATTAAAATCCTTAATTACTACGAGAATTAAAGAAAGTTCATTGTTGTTGATCGTAATTTCTAAGTTCAATATGAACAATTTTGGTTGTTATTAATTGTTAATAAAATATGTTTCTTCAATATTAATTGCTATTTTCATATCAGAAGAGAACAAGCCACATGTTAATACTATGACCGTCTAAGTGTAGGTCTTTTATCAGGTAACTGAACAAGTTTCCTCATGTTACGATTATAACTCTACAAGTAGCGTCTTTCTTAGTTTCTCGAGTTCTATGATTGCATCAACATTAAAAAAAGGAGTTTTTTTTTTGCTAAAGGGCTAAAGTGTTGTATTTAAAAAGAAAAATAGTTCAGGGAAGTAAAGCAAAGCTTGACTAACACTATGTGGAATCTGCGCCTTCAATTAAGGGTGTTTACTAATAGTATGGATGCTTTCGAAAGGACCGTGTGTGGACCGTCTTTTGATTTTTATCATCTTTGATAGAGATAAACTCGCATAAATTAAATTATCTCAAATTAAAATCATAAATGGAAATACCTGATTTCATTTCATTTTTTTGGGTAACATTAACATAACCTTTCTTCTCTTTGCTAAATATCTTATAATTATTACCAATAAAATTAATGAACGGATATGATATTCTTCGTGGTTTTTTCCAGTGGGAATAATTAGGAAAACTTGAATGATAAAATTAAAAGATGTATCCTATTTTAATGAAGAACGGTAATTTGTCATCTGAAGGAAAAGTTGGATGCCTACATGTCTTAAAAACCTTGACTGGTTTCCTAAGGATTTCCGCTCCCACGTTGTTAAATTGATTTCATTCAAAGGGACCGACGGTAGTAGATTCGTCTGGTCTCTTTTCATCTTGAAACACGAGATGAGTAAGATGTAACCCTTGAGTTATTTTTCTTACCCTGTAATTTTCGAGACAAGCTAGCTTTCGAAACTAATTTTTTGGTTATTATTTTTAGAAAAGTGCACACGTTTTGTCTCCAGGAAGCGGAAATAACCGTAGTGGGGCAACTGTATATAAAGGAAAATGACGTTAAATATTTCTCTCTTTGCTACTAGACTTTCGGTGAAGTGTTCAGTGTTTTCAATAAAGTTTTTTTTCAAAAAAGGGCCAAGTGCCTATTGATGTAAAACTAAAATTCCAGTTACGGTATCATTGGTAAATTTGGAAAAGATACCGTGAGCCAGCCATTTAGAGGCGATATATTTTCTTCCAGAACTTACAGGAGAGCGTGGTAAATACTCGAAGTGAGTAATCATTTAAAGGAATTTAATTTTTTTGTGTGGCTGTGTCAATCAGATTATCTTCGAGAATTTTCACACACAGATTGGAATATAATATCCCAAACTAGGATGTTTCTTTGTTCCAGGGTTTGTATTTTACGTTTTGTCTGTTTTGGTTTTTCTGAAGGTAATTCTGGACTTACCATCAGAAAACTTTGGTTTCGTGCAATTCACGTGCCAACCGAGCATTCCGGTCTCTACAGGGAAACTTACCACGTGTTGGAGACAGGTCAGAGCCATCATTCCTTGTACCATCTATTAAGCAGGACTTAGCCTTGTCCCAGTTTGGTGTATCCATCAGTACTTCCACCTGTACCATCCACGTAGGGACACACGGGAATAATTTCAGTTCAATTATACTTTAAAATTTATTGTTTTCAATATTCGTAAAGCTACGAACCACAAGGGAAAATTTACTCTTATTGTACCTTTAGCTTGAGCCAAAAGTATCAGATTACCCGTGGTTCGGAGTTTTTGCAGATTTAATTTTCATCACCATTTTTACCACATATATGTATATTACCTTTAAGAACGATACTTTTGTTAACACAGCTTTAAGATTTAGAATTATTAGGTTTTAGTATCGTTGGAATATTTGTGGTTGAGTCACCAACCATTCAATTCAATAATCCAACAATTCCGGTCTCTACAGGGAAACTTACCACGTGGTGGAGACAGGTCACAGCCATCATTCCTTGTTCCGTCTATTAAGCAGGACTTAGCCTTGTCCCAGCTAACGTCTTTGGTGTCTCTATCAATACTTCCACCTGTACCATCCACGTAGGGACAGACGGGAATAATTTTAGATAAATTATACTGTAAAATTTATTGTTTTCAATATTTGTAAAACTACGAACTACAAAGGAAAATTGACTTTTATTATACCTTGAGCCAAAAGTATCAGATTACCCGTGGTTCGGAGTTTTTGCAGATTTAATTTTCATCACCATTTTTATCACATATATGTATGTTACCTTTATAATTACTTTTAAGAACGATACTTTTGTTAACACAGCTTTAAGATTTAGAATTATAATTTCATTCAATTCAATAATTCAACAATGTATCATTCATTTAAATTTATGTTATCGTTATACCCTTAAGATACCTCTTGCAATACGAGATTTAGGAATTTAACTTCTGTTAGTAGTAAATTTTGGTTGATATATATACTATAAGTGACGTTGTTGCAAGAAGAGAGTTTGAGCTCCATTTTTATTTTGTTAAGGATACTTTGTTTTGTAATATATTAAATTTTCTTTTATTTAAAATAACACATAGGCTAAAAAGTTTTTGGTCTGACAGATAGATGTCGCCCTTCCAAAAAATCCATATCATTTCTAGGAAGTACCAACCTTCAAACGATACATGCCAGAGTTTCATGACATTTCGACGTTTAGTTTACAAGTTACAGTGGTTTTAGTGACGCTACTTTTGATATTTTAAAAACAGAAAAAAATAGAATTTCATGTGTTGATTAAACACTGTTTTTTGATGAGAAAAAATACTGTTCAAGCGAAGCAATGGATTGATAAGTATTACGGGGACTCTGCCCCTGGAAAATCACTCATCATTTACTGGTATGCTGAATTTAAACGCAGTCGTACAGTTACAAACGATGCTGAACGCTCTGAACGCCCAAACGAGGTGGTTATACTGGAAACATAAACAAAAACCATAAAATTATTTTTTTTTATGACCGTAAAGTAATATTTGCGTGAAATAGCTGACACCCTAAAGATATCAAAAGAACGGGTTTGTCATATTTTGTATGAGCATTTGGGCATGAGAAAGCTCTGTTCGAAATTGTTACCGCGTTTGCTCACAGTGGACCAAAAACGACAACGTGTTGATAATTCTGAGCGCTGTTTGAACTTGTTTAAACGCTATAAAAATGATTTTTTCATGCGATATGTGACAATGAATGAAACACGGATCCACCACTATACAACGGAATCAAATCAGCAGTAAGCTGAGTGGCCAGCAGCCGGTGAAAGCCACCCAAAGTCGGCTGGGAAGGTTTTGGCCTCTGTATTTTGGGATGCGTATGAAATAATTTTCATCGACTATGCTGAGAAGGGAAAAACCATTAGTAGCAAATATTATATAAAGTTATTGGTGCGCTTGACGGCAAAAACCACAAAAAAAACGGCCCCAAATGAACAAGAACAAAGTGCTCTTTCATCAAGACAATGCACCGTGTCACAAGTCAATGGTTATGATAGCAAAATTGCATGAATTGAAGCTCGAATTGCTTCCTCATTCACCGTATCCTCCAGATTTGGCCCCTAGAGATTATTATCTATTCGGCTCCAAAAAGGAATTTTGAAGGCAAAGACAAATTCTTCTACAAGAAAGGTAGCGAAATGTTAGAAAAGCGTTGGACTGATTGTATCGCTCTTGAAGGAGACTATATTAATGAATAAAGTCGAATTTTGCAAAAAAAAAAGTGTTTTAAGTGGCTAGAACAAAAACTTTTCAGCTTACGTGTTAGATACTTTGTGTTGTACTATATTTAATTACTTTTCTTGACTATTAGTCAACAAATGTTTTCATTTTTTTTTTCTCGCCAGATACCTCGCCTGTAAGGCCACTTTCATTAGAAATAACACTTCAGTGGCGCCTTTCGGTTTCTTAAAAATATAGATCAAATTAACAGGAACACCAAAAGACCGAACCTTAGACCTGAGTTAGAGCTAGCAATTTTAGGTCATGGACTAAGATAACGTACAGAACCCAACGTAGTGCTTGGGTGATAGTTTGTGCCGATTGTTCTTAAATTTTAAGCAATTTTTCGAATTTAGGGGTTTGGACTAGTTATTAGCTGCGTGAAGGGTTCCTAACAGGGAGGCCAAGCGCAGTGAGGGATTGATTCCTATCCTGACAGCAACTGGTTATATCCGACACCTGTAGCAGTCTTCTGACAGTCCCGCTGGCGAGGAATTTTAGGTAAACTAGCCAAACGTTGTTAGTTAGTGAAAATTGATATTTGGATTCAGGACTTTCAGTTTTATTGGAAGCTTCTCGGCACAGAACCGTATTAGTAATTTGAGTATCTGGTGGGCATGTACTTTCTTTTCCCTCGCCAATTGAAATGAATTATTACAAATGGTCCACCAACAAAAATAAAGGTGTGACGTGTGACGCCCAACTTCATGTAAAATAAAAATTATTACAATATAGTTGGAAAATCAACATACAGAACTCACAGCTTAAATGATGCAGTCGCTATAAGAAAAGACTAACTGGTCTCAGTGCCTCTTTATTTATTTGAAAAAAAACAACTTATTGAAATTAAATTAGTAAAGAGTCTTCTAAAAAAGTATGAATTACTTTTTGTCTTAAATATGCTTTACTTAATTAACAATAAATAACACAGCCCCACAAAAAAAAAGTGGGGTATACTTTTGATGCAATATATCAGATCCGTAGTATTTTTGCCAGCTGATCACGAATCTGACGTCAGAATATCGCCATCACATCTCAATTTTTTTCTAACCCAAAAAAATAGGTAAAAATTAGTAAAAATTAAGAAAAATATACTCCTAAAAAATTGATTCGAGCTTTTTCATGAATCCAAAGATGTATTAATATGTATTCGGACACGCTAAGCTAATATTCATCGGTTGGATTGAGCCATACAGTTCTGTTTTTCTTTTCTAACCTCAATAAATCAGACAGATATAGTGCTTCTCGAATGCAAAAACGAATTCAAATTAAAATTCAACCGATCCTTACCAAATTTGATACACGGGGATTTTTTGGGCCGCTGATCACGAATCTGAGGTTGGATTTGCAAAATTCAAGATGGCAGATGTTTTCGCGCCATTTTGAACGCCGAGAAAATTCATCGGTCGATTTTTATTCTTCTACCTGCATCCAGGGCACCTCCACGTGGTGACGGTGGGCAACGGTGTTACTCCACTAGCCGGCAGAGTCCCTGGATAACGGCTTAGATGCCGTCATGGCAGGTAGAAGAAAGAGAATTACGATGCAGGGACTCGGAAACCCAATATCGGCGGTTGGTCAGGGTGGGAAAGCGGGCCCGCAGCCGTCGTCATCCAGCGACCGTAGCTCTTCATGTGTGGGTGACTTGGCTCATGTAGAGTATAATGCTACAAGAAAACGGTCTCACGGTACAAGGACTTTTCATAAGTGCGATAAAAACAGTGATTCATTTTGTTATATTTGCTGTCAACACGTATTGAGTAAAATGGGGTCACCGATAACGGATAAGATTAAAACCTTATATAAGGATTGTTTTAACATTGAAATACAGCACCAGGATACAGATTGGGTTCCCCACATCATTTGCAGTTCTTGCAAAATAATGTTGTACATCAATAAGAAGGCGATTAAATATTCCAGACCAGCAATATGGAATAGACCATACAGTGAAAATGATTGCTACTTTTGTATGAATGTTGTATCTAGGCATAACCGAAAAAATAAAAGCACTATTACTTATAACGATGTTTCGACAGTAACAAGACCAACTAAACTAATTCCGCCTCCTGAACCACTTGATGCTGATGTTATGGAAACAAATGATTTCACCTTATCAGTTCATGCCGAAAACATTGAGACTGTCGAAAAAGATTCAAACACTGTTATTAATGAATGTTCTAGTGACAACCTATCATATACTAGTGACATAGATAAAGAATTTCTACCATACAACCGTAAACCAGAACCAATACTCGTATCACAGTCAGAACTTAGTGACGAGGAATTGTCACTTTCATATTGTACCGATGTAAAAGGTCTAATGGATGAATTTCAAAATAACTCATACGATCCTGAAGAATGGAGACTGTTCATTGATTCTTCTAAACGGAGCATTACGGCAGTTTTGCTGCATAATACCAACGTTTACGCTCCCATTCCGATTGCTCATTCCACAGTTATGGAAGAGCAATATGAAAAAATGAAGCAGCTTTTGATAAAAATAAAATATGCTGATCATAACTGGAAAATTTGTGGAGATCTGAAAATTGTAACAATATTGCTTGGCCAACAGTCAGGGTTTACACTTTATCCCTGTTATAAATGTCTGTGGAATAGCAGAGACAGGGAACGTCATAATAAGAAAAAAATTTGGCCAACAAGAGAATCGTTCACTCCTGGTGAAAATAATGTATTGTTTCCACCATTGGTAGATCCAGGAAAAGTTCTTATTCCCCCCCCGCCTCACATTAAGCTTGGACTTATGAAGCAATTCACGAGAGCATTAGATACAAACGGCCCATGTTTCAAATATTTGCATAAAAAATTTCCGAAATTTTCTGAAGCTAAAATTAAGGCAGGCGTATTTGACGGGCCACAAATAAGAAAATTGTTTCAAGATTCATTATTTGTTACTAAAATGAATAAAGTTGAAAAAGCTGCTTGGCTTAGTTTTAAAGAAGTCGCAACAAACTTTTTGGGAAATAATAAAAGTCCTAAGTACAAAGAAATAGTCGAGAAAATGGTAAAAAATTTTCAAACATTAGGTTGGTTAATGAATCTAAAATTACATTTCCTGGACTCCCACATCGATGATTTCCCAGATAATCTTGGTGACTACAGTGAGGAACAAGGGGAACGTTTTCACCGTTCATCTGAAAATCATAGAAAATCGGTATCAAGGACGATGGGATGACCATATGCTAGCGGACTATTGCTGGTCGCTAAAAAGAGAAACAAGTCCTCAAAAGCGTTTGGGCAGAAAGCCTTTGAATAGGTCATTCGCGGAAAAAAGAACAAGATACAGCCAAAAAAAGGAAAGTTAGGCGCGGGTCTAACCTTCGCAATTCTAGGACTTAAGGGTCTACTATTTGAGAGTATATGATTTAAAAGTCCTGGTTTTGAGTTTATTGGGTCTCATTTTTAAAGTTACAGGGTTATTGAGGTCTATTTTTTGAAGTTACAGGGTGTGGGAGTCTAAGGTTTCAGGGTTTAGGGTTTAAGAGTATCAGGTTTGAGGATTCCCCAACTGTATACCAAATTTGGTAGGAATTGGTTGGTTTTCAAAAATTTTGTCCGCCATCTTTGATCCGCCATTTTGAATTTTGCAAATCCGACCTCAAAATTAATGATCAGCAACCCAAAAAACCCCCGTGTACCAAATTTGGTAAGAATCGGTTGAATTTTAATTTGAATTCGTTTTTGCATTCGAGAAGCACTATATCTGTCTGATTTATTGAAGTTAGAAAGAAAACAGAACTATATGGCTTAATCCAACCGATGAATATTAGCTTAGCGTGTCCGAATACATATTAATACATCTTTGGATTCATGAAAAAGCTTGAATCAATTTTTTAGGAGTATATTTTTCTTAATTTTTACTAATTTTTACCTATTTTTTGAGGTTAGAAAAAAAATTGAGATGTGACGGCGATATTCTGACGTCAGATTCGTGATCAGCGGGCAAAAATACTACGGATCTGATATATCGAATCAAAAGTATACCCCACTTTTTTTTGGTGGGGCTGTGTAATTAATCAAATCATATGCAATTTTAACGTCACAGCTTAAATGATGCAAAATAACAACAGGGGTCAAAACTTATCGCATTTTGAAATTTACGAAGACGGCGTTGCTTTGATTTCTTAGTGCAATTGTTTTTTGTTTAGTTTGACATTTTTTCATTCAATAAAACGAAATTGTTTAAGAATGGGTCGTCGAACTACAATTTCTGAGAGAAATTTAATTATTACTCATTACAAGAATGGATACAGCCAAAGAGACAGCCAAAATGGTAAATAAATGTCCGTCAACTGTTCAGCATATCATTGAACGTTACCGGAATGAAAATAGAGTTGAGAATAAATCAAGGTTGGCTCCAAATAAGATCTTCAATAAACGTGAAGAAAGATGGATTTTAAGAGAGGTATCAAATAATCCAAAAAAAGTGCGCCAAAGTTGTGCGCCGAGGTGGAAAGACAGTTTGGAAAAAGGTGTAACCCCGGAACAGTTCGACGGATCTTGCGAAATAATAATTTACATGGTCGAACTGCTAGAAATAAGTCTTTCATTAGCCAAAGAAATAGACGCGTGAGATTGGAATTTGCCAGAGAGCATATCAATAAAGACTTGAACTTCTGGAATTCAGTAATATTTGCTGATGAGATCAAAATAAACTTATTTGGGTCCGATGGAAAAATATCAATGTGGAGAAAGCCTAACGAAGAATTAAAATTGAAAAATATGAAAGCTACGGTAAAGCACGGTGGAGGTGGAGTGATGTTATGGGGCTGTATGTCATCTGCAGGAGTAGGTAACATGTATTTCGTCGAAGGGAATATGAACCAATATGTGTACTTGGATATACTAAGGCAGCATCTCGTCGCTAGTGCCCAGAAATTAGATATTGAAAACAATTATCGGTTCTATCTCGACAATGATCCAAAGCACACGTCATTTCAAGTCCGCAGTTGGTTGTTTTATAACTGTCCAAATGTTATTAAAACACCAGCCCAGTCACCAGACTTAAATGTAATTGAAAATTTGTGGCTGACATTAAAAAATAAAGTAAATAGTGCCCCAATACCAAATAAAACTGAATTAAAAGTAAAAATTACTGAAGCATGGAACACTATTTCCTCGGAGTATACTAGAAAGTTAGTTGAATCAATGTCCAGAAGATTACAAGCCGTTATTGATAATGAGGGAGGCCCGACCAAATATTAGCAGGTTTATTTCAAATTCTACAGTTTGTTTTCTCTAATAATTTTGGTATATTGAATTTTGCATCATTTAAGCTGTGACGTTAAAATCGCATATAATTTAATTAATTATTTATTGTTAATTAAGTAAGGCATATTTAAGACAAAAAGTAATTCATACTTTTTTAGAAGACTCTTTACTAATTTAATTTCAATAAGTTGTTTTTTCCAAATAAATAAAGAGGCACTGAGACCAGTTAGTCTTTTCTTATAGCGACTGCATCATTTAAGCTGTGAGTCACTGTATATTTCAATCTATTCTCACTTTAAATGCAATAGTTGCTTCGTAATGTTGTAAAATTATGGTTATTCCAGACTCGAAACGCTTTTTATGATTTTTAGTGTTCCGTACGGAAGATCACTTCGGTGTCTGTCTATCCGTCTGTCTATCTGTCCGTTTGTCACACTCGATTTTCTCCGAAACTTTTTGTCATAGAAAGTTGAAATTTGGCAATAATATAGGAATTGATGGCCTCATCAAAGCCGTGTAGTTTTGAAAGTAAAATTTTGACTTAAGGGGTTAGTTTTGGGGGGTGAAATCGGAAGTGAAAAAAAAATTTTTTTAGTAGGTCATCGAGTGTGGTGTCAAATGAAAGCTTGTGAAAACATGAGTAAAATATATATATATATATATAATGTAATACTTGCGCCCACTTTTCTTTGTATTATTTTTAAAAAATCGCGAAAAATCGCTGTCCCCCCACCTTATCTCGAAAAGTACTGATCAAAAAATTTTGAAAAAATTCTGGAATATGCTCCAGGGGGTGTAGTTTGAACGAAAATTATCACGAGTGCATTACCTTTAATAATTTATCTGGTATATAAAAAAACAAAAATTTCAAGGTCACCAATTTTCAGTAAAGGCTGAAAACAAACTTTGTTGAAAACTCATTTGGGGTGTGTTTTGTGAAGTCACTGATCATTTTATACCACAATAACAAAATTTTTTATTTTAACAGCAATCAACGTACGGAACACTAATTGCGCAAGTTCAACTTGCACTTGACCGGTTTTTTTTATTTCGATAAGTAAAATTCCTTGCGGATTCTACGACACACTTCGTTATTAAGAAACGCCCGAAGCCTATCAAGTTCGTCACACACTGCCAATATTTCATTTATTTATTTTAGCAACCCTCCATTCATTGTACTATTTATTCGTGAACAATTCTGTATTTGTGTTTGTCTTAAAACTACACACCGGATTCAAATTAGGCATTTATTATTTAGTTGTAAATATCTCAGTTGTTCCAATTAAAGTATGTAACTTATTACAATATGAACGAACCATGGGCGTAACATACCCGCAGAATCAGTAAATAATTCCATACGTTCCTAAATACCGTATAGACACTATCTACGAAATTAACATCACAAGTTTCTCTATCCTGTGTACGACTTCTGTTCCCGGTTGAGACATGTCTTTGCGATCTGTCTTTTTATTATGAACGATCTTCTTTTTAAACAAGTGGAGACTTTAGAGTCCCGAGACTCTGATGTTATATACAGTCTGTCAAGTAAGAACGTGTCCGCGATAATTCATTTTTGGTAGATGCGATTCTAACGATTCAACAAAAAATCGGTATAGGGAACCTTTGTCTACGACGCATTTTAGTAAAAGTATCAGTCGATTCCGAACATTCGTCGAAATCACGTAAAATCCAAAATGAGTCACTTGTTTGCGCCTCAGTTCGAGGCAGTCTTTCTTTGTTCCCATCCGAAGGGGCCTAAAATGACACATTCCGCAGCCGCTAAATATATTAAAAAGTCGGTGTCGTTTGTGAAGAAGTGGATAAATCGTTTTAACGAGGTGAAAAATGTCGACGATTTGCCAAAACGTGGCTCGGTAGGCACAGTTACTCCGACAGTCGAAAAACGAATCGTGTCTTTGTTTTCACGGGACCCTAAATTGACGCCGCGTCAAGGAGCGGCTAAATTAAGAAAATCGGATTTTAATGTGTCCCATGAGACCATTCGACAACATCTTCATGATATCAAATTCCGAAGCACGTTGAAGAAACCTTGGCTGGGCGAAAATCACGTCGCGAAGTGGCTCGCTTGGGCCCACGATAAGATACTAGAATGGCCCTCACAATCGCCAGACGCCAACCGAAAAATTTGGAGATTATTGCAGAAGATCTCGTCGGCAGGACTCGGATTCTTTTGGTGAGTCGCTAAGGCCATTAGTCAAAATTTCACCATATCACCACTCACTCGGCTAGATAGTACTATTGCAACAATACCAGTTGAGAAAACTTGTTATCTGAACTCTTCACATTCTGCTGTCGATTTTTAAGGAAAAATGGTACCAATTATTTCCAAAATGCAGTCAAAGATGCCCGATATTGTCTTCAGACCAGGGGTGCTCAAACTTGAACTGCTGGCGATCTACCTCAATATTGTGAGACTACGATCGATCGACTCCGAGAGGCTGCAAGTAAGTGTGATGCAGGATTGTCGCTAGGTAGGGTGTATCGTGGCATAGATATTAGTTTTCCGCACAATATGCATTTTTTTAGTCAAGGTAAGTGTAGGTCTGCTCTAAAATGTCAATGAAAAAACTCATAATTATTCAAAATTGCGAGTTTATTGGTTCTTACAAAACAAACGAGTTCTAGTGTCTAAACTTAACTAAAGAGTGACTTTGGATGTTGAAGCGTGGCACTGCATGTCCTCAGCATACTTTTCATAAGATGGTACGTAATTACCGAGTGCTAATCGCAAGCATAATGACATATGTTCATCAGTTAGTCGATTGCGATATTTTGACTTAATTATCATCATTTCAGAAAATGCAGACTCGCACAAGTAAATTGATCCAAACATTGCCGTCAGTTGAAGGGCGATTTGCCTTAGATTCGGATATTTATCTTCAGATATAAAACACCAGAATTTTGTATCAGATGCTGTGGCTTTGAGATGTATATCTGATATAATCTGCACTAACTCATTTTCAACAGAACATGAGTCCATGTTAAACTGACTTGCTATTTCTTTTTTTTTTTTTTTTTTTTATGGGTCTAGCACACGTGCTGCAGGGAAGTCCCTAAAGCGCTCCAGGAGCGGCACGAGTACGGAAAAAGCGATTCACGTTGTTCTTGAATCGCTGTAAATTGTACTCGGTGGGAACCACAGCGCTGGGCAAATTATTCCAAAGGGATGACGTTCTCCATATAAAAGATTGCTTGAAAAGCGTTGTACGCGGAGTAACAAGCTGAACCTCATACGGATGCGAAGCACCAGCGCGACGTGTATTTCTAACATGCACCGCTTTGGGAGGAATTAAGCGGGCTACATCCTTCGAACACTTTCCATGAAAATACTTGTAGAATAGACTCAAGTCGCCAACCGTTCTTCGATGTTCCAGCGAATCAAGGCCGCCGGTCAATTCCGGGTCCCCAATCAGACGGACCGCTCTTCTCTGAACAGAATCCAACAAATGCAGTGTATGTTTGGGAGCGGAGCCCCAAATGTGGGAGCAGTATTCCATAGTTGGTCGAATTTGGGCTTTGTAAAGAATTAACAGTTGCTGTGGGGTGTAAAGCTTTCTGGTTCTAAATAATATTCCCAACTTTTGAGAAGCTCTCCTTGCTATGCCTGCAACATGTTCATGCCAAGACATATTTGCTCCCAAACCAACGCCCAACAAATTGAGCGACGATGCTAGGGGAATGGAGTGCCCCGACATAACTATGTCGGGTTCAGCAACGTTAACTTTTTTAGAAAAAACTGCCGCTTGGGTTTTTGTAGCGTTAAATTCCACTTGGTTACTGTCACCCCAAGATAGAACCTCCTCCAGGTCTTTGTTAAGTTGAAAGACCTCCTGTTGTCTGCGGATACTCGCCTGAGCAGCCGATGTCCGAGCATTCAAGATGAATGAAGAGACAAGCGTACTGTCATCTGCAAAGCTATAGATTGGATTCCCGGTCTTTTCCAGCAGATCGTTAATGTAAATGAGAAAGAGAGTAGGAGACAGTATGGAGCCCTGGGGTACACCGGCGTTGATAGTGAGGGTGTTAGAAAGAAATCCGTCGACCGCCACTCGTAAAGAACGCTCTCTGAGGAAACATGAGAGCCACAAACAGAACTTTTCAGACATACCATAAGAGCGTAACTTAGCCAACAGTCCATCGTGCCAAACACGGTCGAATGCCTTGGATATGTCAAGAGCAACCGCTCGAGACTCTCCAAAGTGTTCAATTGCGTTGTTCCAAACATGTGTTACATAAGTCAGAAGATCTCCTGTTGATCTATGTTTACGAAAACCATATTGGTGATCGCTAATAATATTGAATCGTTCAAGATATTTTAGAAGATGCCCATTGATAACCTTTTCCATGACTTTCGATATTATTGAAAGCAGTGCAACTGGTCGGTAGTTATTTGGCAAGGTCTTCTTACCTTTTTTAGGTATCGGCTGAACCGTGGCACATTTCCAGCAGGACGGAAATATTCCCTTTCTGTAGGATAGGTTAAAAAGTCTACAGAAAACTGGTGTTAGTTCCCTTGCACAGTTTTTGAGAACTATGGCAGGTATTCCGTCAGCGCCAGAAGCCTTCTTGGTGTCTAGCTTCATTAAAATACGCTTTATGGTGCGCTGTCTGAAGACAACATCGGGCATCCTTGACTGCAATATGGGAATAGTAGGTGGTGTTTTTCCTTGGAAATCGACAGTAGAATGTGAAGCAAAGAGTTCAGCCAACAAGTTCGCTCTCTCAATAGGTGTGGTTGCAATGGAATCATCTGGCCGTGTGAGTGTTGGTATGGTGGATTTGGTAAAATTTTGACTAACTGCCTTAGCGACTGCCCAAAAGGACCTGGAATTGTTGGGACAAGCGAGAAGTTTGTTTCTAATTCGTTGATTGTGTGCCTCCTTGGTTTCGTCGATAATTCCCTTGCATCTGTTCCGGGCATGAACAAAGATGTTACGATTTACGGTGTTAGGATTTTCACGCCATTGTCAATAGGCAATATGTTTAGAAGCAACAGCTTCTTTGCATTTTCGGTCGAACCAAGGCTTGCCGTTGGAGGAGCATTTCTTCGAAAAAGGGATGTAAGCTTCCATACCAGCCAAAATAACATCGGAGACCTCCCTGGCGCAGTCAGATGGGTTATCGGATCGAAAACAAATGTCCATCCAAGGGAAAGTTCGAAAGTATTCCATAAGATCTTCCCATTTAGCAGATTTGTAGTGCCAAATCTTGCGCGGCCCAGGCGCCTCTCTGTCACTGATTGGCAGGATACTCGATGTCGAAAGCAGTTTATGGTCGGAAGAACCTAACGGCGGATTTACGGTGACCGTGTAAATCTCCGGATTGGTGGTTAAAAACAGATCAAGAAGACTGGCGAACTCCCCGTCTCGATCAGGGATCCGTGTTGGTTCGTCAATAAGCTGAGTTAAGCCATAACTGATTGAGAATGATTCAGCTTCACGACCTTGTTCGTCGGTAGTATTTGAATATTTAAGCCAGTTGGTATTGTGGACAATAAAGTCGCCCAGGATGGCAATTTCGGCACTTGGATAGTTACTTTGTAAATGATCGATGGTGTCTGCAAGAGAAGCGAAAAGTGTTCGAAAATTGGTATCACTTGGTGGTCGATACAGGATACAGATGAACCTTGTGGTTTGTTGAGTCGTTATTTTTAACCACATAGTAGCTAATTCCTCAATGTTTTTACACGAAAAAGGATAACTCATAAATGATGCGATATTTGCCAATTTACTGAAATCATAAAAACGTATTTCGAATTGGCCCAAAATATTTGATAATTCTGCCTCATAAATATCATAATTCAACTAAGGTATCCTTGCTTTCAAAGACGGAAAATTTTTCAGGTCCTTTCTTTTCAGTTGATCTATCATAAGTTGCAATTTACTTTTGAATGCGTTTATTGCGCTAATCATCTCAATAATAGTTTTTCCTTTAACTTGAAGCTCCAAATTAATGGTGTTTAAATGCATTGTGATGTCTGTCAAAAATGCCAAATCAGTCAGCCATTTTCCGTTTTTCAGCATCTGAGTGTCATCACCTCTTTCGTCCAGAAAAGCTGTCATTTCGGGCAATAATTCTTGAAACCTTTCTAGGAATTTTCCGCTACTCAACCACCTGACGTCCGTATGAAGAACTAAATCAGTGTGTTCAGCTGACTCACTATCTTCCAACTGCAATTTAAAGAGCCGTCGTTGCAAGCTACGTGCACGGATAGAATTCACAATTTTTATTGCAATGCCTATAATCTCCTCCATGTTTAGAACTTTTAAACACAAAACTTGTTGATGTATAATGCAATGGAAGGAGAAAAATGAAGGGAAATCATCATTAGCTCGACACAATGCCACAAAACCGTTTTTGTTTCCAGTCATTGCTGGTGCTCCATCGGTTGTAATGCAGACTAATTTATATATTGGTAGCTTGTAGTTTGTTACAAAATTGAAGAAAACGTCATATATATCTTCGCCACGTGTCTTTCCTTTCAGAGGAATCATTGTCAAAAACTCTTCCTTAGCCGACATGTCACTGAATACCATTCGAATAAAAATACACAGGTGGGCAGTGTCTATCATATCGGTGGATTCGTCGAACTGTAAAGAAAAGTATGTACATTCCATGATATCATGTTTTAGTTTATCTGCCATATCCTGACTCATGACTTCGACACGCCTTGTGACAGTCGGACGAGATAACTGAAGTTCTCTAATAGCAGACATAATCTCTGTTTTATTTTTAAAATCTCCAAATAAAGTCTCACCCGCTTTAATAAATGCTTCCTTCACAACCAATCCATCATCAAATGGTTTCTTGTGTTTCGCCAATATATGAGATATTTTAAATGACGCGATCGTTGCAGCTTTTGATTGTTTGGCTGGTCTTGTGGACATGGTTTGTTCTTTTTTCAAACAAGTTATCAAATCACGTACTTTTCGTTTTCTTGATTCACTCTGTGACGGAAAATCCTTTTCATAGTTTTTATGAACCGTTTTATGATGCCTCTCTAAGTTCCCACGCTTAGGTATTGCAACTGACGCACGGCAGATGAGACAAATGCACTTATCCTTTACCATACAAAAGAAAAATTCTTCCTCCCAATCGTTATTAAAATGATAAGTTTTACTTTTTTTCGCCGTACTCATTTTGGACTATTTATTAATAAATCGCGTTCAAGTTACAAGTTACTCAGACTGACTTCTATTCCTGCAGGCGCAACATTTATATCGGCGCGAACGAAGTCTCGAATGTTCCCGTCAAACACGCCGCCCGAAGTTTCTAGAAAAATCGGCGGGAATCAAAAACGCGGCTTTTCTTTGACAAGTACCGCGCGTTCCTTTGATAAAGCCGCCTTTTGCCGCTAGCAGGGGGTTATTACGATAAAAGAAAGTGATGAAGGGGTTATTCTGGCCTAATTGTGGATCGAATAAATTTTAGTAGTTTATTCATTACATTTTGTTTTAGTTACCTAAAACAAAATCTGTGAATAGTTCTATATCGGAATTTTTTTTTTTGTATTTTTATTACTGTTTTTTATTTTTTTTTGTTTTTTTTAAGATTTAATATCGAGATCGACTCAAAAAGCACTCGCGATCGACTTGTCGATCGCGATCGACCGTTTGAACACCCCTGCTTCAGACGAACATATTTTAATAAAGCCAGACATCAGCTTTCTGTAGATTTTTCAACCTATGCTAAAAAAGAGAATATATCCTTTCTGCTAAAAATGCGCTACACTTCAGCCAATATCCAAAAAAGGCAAGAAGACTTTGCCAAACAACTAGTGGAATGTTTTCCAATTTCGCATTAGTTAGACGTTTATTCCAAATCTGACTGCTGAACTTTCCAACGTCATTTTGGCTACCATTAAAACTCCTGCCTTTCAACTGCAAACCTTGATTCGAAAATACAAAAGAGCTGTTTTTTCTAACACACCAAGAAAGTACATAATCAAAGAATTAAAAGCTTATGGTCTGTGCCAATATTTCCAGGACTTTTTGGTCGATCTCTAAGACCATTAGTTTAAAGTCACTATATCACCACGTACACGGCCAGACTATTGCAACGATACTTGTCGTGATAGTCAATATGTTAGCCGAACCCTTTGCTTCACGCTCTACTGTTAATTTTTATAGAAAACACCATTCTTTATTCCTAGTGTGCTGTCAAAGATGACTGATATTATCTTCAATCAGCGTGTAATCTCTCTTGTATCGTTGCTCCGATCCGAGCGTCGTGACCTCTATTGCAATGTTACACAGAATTTACAACAGCCCCTCAGGCTTCACTATCTTCGACACTTCTCATCATCTCTGGTAATTCCAAGTGCATTGTAAACATAATCTGATCCATGTACATGTTGGGAGATCTACCTCTTTTTCTTCTGCCTTCGACTTTCTCCTCGATTGGTAACTTTTCCATGCCATCTCCCCTCATTATATGACCAAAAAATGATGGTATTTTTCGCTGAATCGAATGTAACAACCGGTCGTTATTTTGTATGCAAAGATCGCTCAGAACGGACGCATTTGTCCTATGAGCTGTCCAGGAAATTCTGAGCATCCGTCTGTAGCATGTAGTTTCGAAAGAAAAATTCTTTTACGGTATGCTGCATTAATAGTCCATATTTCGACTCCGTATGTGGCGATAGGGAATATTAGTGAATTGACAAGCCTTTTTTTAGTCATTTTGTTTATTCTGTGATCTTTTCATATTTTGCTTAGGCTTGTCTTGGCAGTTTTGGCCATCGCTATCCTTCCTTTAATTTCTTCTTCGCAGCCCCCTTATTAGAAACACGGGCGCCTAAGTATATAAAATCATTCGGTGGTATATCTTTGATTTTGTTGAAAGAAGGCAAAATTTTAGCTCGATCTACTATAAGAAGATAACATTTCTTTCGATCTAGTGAAAGGCCGACATTTACACTAACATTTTCTATTCGATGCACCAGTGCAACCATTACTTTCTTGGAGCTAGTCATTATTGCATATAATACTACACACCAAATAAGCTTGTAGAGTTGATAGATTACATGCCATGGTATTCAAAATATGCTCAAGTGGACTAACACCAGGATTTGTAAACTTTTCAACTTATCCTACAGAGAAGGAATATTTCCCATCTGCCGGAATTACACTAGCGTTAAGCCAATCAATACTTAAAACACACACAAAACGAATATCTATCATCCACCGACATTACTGTTAGTAATGTGGAAAGTTAGGAGAAAACATCTGAAATATCTGGAAGGATTTATGGTAATGTTATTAGTGACCATCAGTACGGCTTTCGTAAGCAAGAATCAACATGAGATCTTCTGACTTATGTCACACATATATAACGATTCAATTGAACCTATTGAGAATCTCGAAAGGTAATATAGAGTTTGCCAACGTGACCGCCCGTATTCTTGAAAAAATGTGTCTCGAGAACATTGTTCGTCATCAATGTATTCTTTGGTGTGCTAACAACGGCATAATTACCTTAGTAAGTGGTCCAATCGCCTCCGCTTGGCATCTTCGAGTCATGCTGTCGAAGAAATTTTCTGCATAGTCTGCAAATTTTTTGAATCTCGCGAGACAACTGAGTCAGAGGCCTCAGAGTTTTTCCTCTGAGCTTTCTCTTTACAAGGAACAAAACATTTCCAATAGGGTTGGCGTCCGGTAATTGTGAGGGCCACTCTAGTATCTTATTGTGGGCCTAAGCGAGCCGTTTCGCGACGTGATTTCTGCCCAGCCAAGGTTTTCTTCAACGTGCTTCGAAATTGGACACCATGAGCACGAAGATGTTGTCGAATGGTCTTATGGGACACATTCAAACCCGATTTTCTTAATTTTGCCGCTCCTTGACGCAGCGTCAATTTCGGGCCACGTGAAAACAAAGACACGATTCGTTTTTCGACTGTCAGAGTAACTTTGTCTACCGAGCCACGTTTTAGCAAATCGTGGACATTGTTCGTCTAGTTAAAACGATTTATTCCCTTCTTCACAAACGACACCGGCTTTGTAATATATTTAGCGGCCGCGGAATGTGTCATTTTAAGTCCTTTTGAATAGGAACAAAGAAAGACTGCCTCGAAGTGACTCGCAAACAACATTTTGTATTGTACATTATTTCGTTGAATGTTCGGAATCGACTGAAACTTTTACTAAAATGCATCGTAGACAAAGGTTCCCTCTACAGATTTTTTTTGTTGAATTCTAGAATCGCATCTACCAAAAATTAATTATTGCGGACACGTTCTTTCTTGACAGACTATATCCAAGGCATTCGACAGTGCTTGCTATGACTGATTCCTACTGCTGATGGTTTATCTGAAAGGCTTTGTTGATGGCTCTCGACTCACCTCAAGAAGCGTTTTTTTTACAAGTGGAAGATTACGGATTTCCGTCAAATACTTCCACTATTAACCCCTTTAGGTCCCAAGGGTTCAAACTGTTTTCAACGCTGTTTTTTCCTTAATTTAATGATTTGCTTGGACCAGGAATCAAATCTGCAGCTATGCGATAACAGTACGCTAATTTCTTCATTTAGCTTGAATAAACTTAGTTAGTTAGCTTCGAGCAGTAGCAGGAGCAAGATAACAGTATCGAGTAGCAGCAACAGTAAGAACACTTGAAAATGCCCAATGAGATTTTGGCGAAACGTCGTGCAAATTCATTGTTAGATGAACAGATTGAAACCCGGAATTTTAATGTGTTACATTTTATCATCCGTGAAAACCTCTATTCTATAATATATATATATATATATATATATATATATATATATATATATATATATATATATATATATATATATATATATATATATATATATATATATGCTATAAAATAATTCCAATTTACAGTTATTTTCCAAAACACAGGAAAACTACTACCACTAAAGTTATTTAAATTCCAAAGCCAAATTTGGAAAGAAAGCTGGTGGACAGTTATCGGCTAATCTGCCAGCCTGGGAAAAATAGTTGGAAAAGTGATACATGAAATCAATTATTTTATTGAGGAAAAAACATTGTGCAGAATTTAGTTTCAGACAAAACCACTGCACTATACGTCAAGCCATACGTATAATCTCAACAATCTTAAGGAATTTTAAGAAAAATTATACAATTGTCAGGTGCCTCATCTGGAGACCAGAGTTCAAAGAACTACAAGTACTTTAAAACCTAATCCTAAAATTAATTTTAGCCGAATTCAGGTACACTCTTACTAGAATCATCCACAGGAATTTACAAATATAAACGATTTTAGAGGTTTTACACAAGATTATCAGTAAATATTTTAAAATACCTAATAATTCAGCCAACATATTAATCACTTTTTTTCCCCCGCCCATGTAGGAAACAAAAACCCCAACAGCAACCAAAAAGCAAAGAAAACTCTCACAATTCTCGTTTCATTTCATTTAACAAATATTAACCAATGTTTAAAATGCTCGGTTATACAGCGCCTACAACGTTTGTAATACTGGTTAAACATTGTTCTATTTACAGTTATGAAAAATTTTTAATTTAAATCATACAAAGGGAGAGAGTGTGTAAAAAGGAATTATGATTATTATAGTTGGTAGTCAAAAATATTTAAAAAATGGGTAAGTTATTTATCTTACTCTTCTCTTGCAAATATCAAGTCAATCATTTCTTTTAGATTAGTATGTAAATCCAACCCACAACTCATCTACATTCTATTTTTGTCAAGATTAGGAATAATGACAAAATAACATTAACTTCAAATTCCTGTACTCCGAAAGCCCTAAATAAGATATCTATACTAGTCTATATCTATACTAATAAAATAAAGAACTAAAGTTTGTTTGTTTGTTAGAGGTAATCTCTGAAACTACGGATCCGATTAAAAAAAATCTTTTACTGATATATAGCCTGTACTTTTGGGATGAACATAGACCTAATTTTATGAGGTTGTGACAAGAGGGAGCTAACCAGTCACAATTTTAGTGACGCAAGTCAACCTAAAAACGGTCAGGAGGGCGATTTTCTAGCAAACGCTGCCTTTACAGTAAAAGATATATAAAAATGATGTATAGAGGAATTGTAGAACGTAAAAGGGTGTACAAAAAGTTCGCAACATCATATGTCTATCTGCTAATGTTAATCCACAAAATTGAAACAGGTTTTAAAAATAGATATGACCAAGTGATAAACCTGTAGAAAGTTGTTTCAATAGCTAAAATTAAACTCTGAACAAAATAAATATGTTCTTCGTTACATGCATTTTATGTAGTATAAATAATTTAGATTTTACAGGCATTAGTTTTCCTCATGCGGCGATACAGTTTCAAAAATATAACTATCTTGGACCTTGGTCTGTCTAACAGTCGGGCGGGACTGTGCTATGTATAGAAGCATTGTAGAACTTCATTTCTAATGTTAGGAGTGATTTTAGGGTCATACTATATCATTTAATTTAGGTAAAATGTTCAACACAGGCCAGCCGATGCGCTCGCTTGGTGATAATATGTATCCCATTATCTGTTCTGTTATCGTTCAATTTTGTCGCTCCATGTCTTGCGATCTATAATTTAATTTTTTCGCTTTTGAGTTGGGGAAGTTTAGTTCCGATCACGCACGATACCTGATACAACAAACAGGCTCCTACGTGACAGGAACTAGATATAATTTGTGATTTGGTATATAATATTTGTTTTTCTTTTATTACATTATATACAATACATTAATAAAAAACAACATGAAGTCGGAGGGATTTACAACACAGGAAGGTTTGAGGCAGGGAGGAAGCTTGAGCCCATTGTTCACTGTATACACGGACGAAATAATCAAGAAATGCGAAATAAAAGTGAAAATAATGACAATAGGATACTGGAAGTTGAAAAGAATAGAAGTATCTGAAGCGGCTTTTGCTGTTGATATTGTGCTGGTGGCGGAGAGAGTCAATTAAAAGGAAACCTCGATATTTGGAATAAAGCGTTTAAGGAAGAAGGTATGAAAATTAATATAGATAAAACAAAAGTAATGACAATGGAAAACCAACAAACTAACATTTACATAGACGGGAATAAAATACAACAAGTGGAACAATATAAGTATCTGGTAGTGATAATGGATGAAACTGGAAAACAAGACAAAGAAATTAATGAAAGAATCGAAAAAACGAACAAAAACTTTACTATGCAATAAATAATAAATTCATTAGGAAGAAAGAGGTGACGAAACAAACAAAAATAAAAGTGTTCAAGGCAATTTTTAGGACAATCCTGATATATGGATGTGAATCATGGACCCTAACAGACAGGCAGAAAAAACAAGATACAAGCCGTCAAAATGAAATACCTGAGAGCAGTACAAGGAGTTACACGGAAGGACCGAATAAGGAATACAGAAATAAGGAGAAGGCTGAGAGTTGAAGCAATTATGGAATATATACAACAAAGGCAGCTGGGATGGTGGGGACATGTACAGAGAGTGAAGGTTGATAGACAGGTGAAATAAGTGTATGAAGCCCGAATACAGGGAAAACAGAAGCGAGGAAGACCTAGACAAACCTGGAATGGGAGTATTGGAAGTATACTTAAGGAGGAGGGAAAATTCTGGAAAGAAGCAGTGAAAATGGCAAAGAATAGAGACAGATGGAAGAAGGTTATATGTGGAGATTGAGAGGGAAAAAAAGAGAATGTATAACTGCCCTAAACCATATGGTAGAAGGGATATACGATTAGATATACGAGGCTGGTTTGAAAAGTCCGTGCAAAAATAAAAACTACTTATGTGTTTGGGGTAAACCTTTTTTATTTTTCGACATAGTCTCCTTTTAGGCTTATACACTTCGTCCAACGATGTTCTTGTTTGTTGATCCCTTCCGAATAATAGGATTTGTCCAAGTCTGCAAAATATCCATTAGTGTCTGCAATCACCTCCTGGTTTGAATAAAATCTTTGTCTCGCCAGCCATTTCTTCAAATTGGGGAACAAATAGTAGTCCGAGGGAGCCAAGTCTGGAGAATAGGGGGGATGTGAAACGAGTTGGAATCCTATTTCCATTAATTTTGCGACCACAACTGCTGAGGTGTGTACTGGTGCGTTGTCGTGATGGAAAAGGACTTTCTTGTGGGCCAATCGCGGGCATTTTTCTTGCAGCTCGGTTTTCAAACGGTCCAATAACGATGAATAATATTCACCTGTAATAGTTTTACCCTTTTCCAGATAGTCGATAAGGATTATCCCTTGCAAATCCCAAAAGACAGTCGCCATAACCTTTCCGGCCGAAGGAACGGTCTTCGCCTTTTTTGGTGCAGATCCCCCTTGGTAACCCATTATTTAGATTGTTGTTTGGTCTCAGGAGTATAGTAATGTATCCATGTTTCATCTACAGTGACGAAACGACGCTTAAAGTCCTCCGGATTCTTCTGGAACAGCTGCAAACCATCCTTGCAACACTTCACACGATTCCGTTTTTGGTCAAGCGTGAGCAATCGCGGCACCCATCTTGCGGATAGCTTTCTCATGTCCAAATGTTTATGCAAAATATTATGTACCCGTTCAGTCGAGAGGCCCACAGCACTAGCAATCTCACGCACCTTAACTCTTCTGTCATCCATCACCATATCATGGATTTGATCAATGATTTCTGGAGTCGTAACCTCCACAGGCCGTCCAGAACGTTCAGCGTCACTTGTGCCCATATGGCCAGTCCGAATATTTTGAAACCACTTATAAACTGTTCTAATCGAAGGAGCAGAGTCACCATAATGTTTATCAAGCTTCTCTTTAGTCTCCTGAGGCGTTTTGCCTTTCATAAAGTAATGTTTAATCATCACACGAATTCTTTTTCGTCCATTTCTTGAAAATCACTCGGCTTCCTTGATTCACACGAATGCCAAACACAAAGAAATAGACCAATATGGCTGAAACTTGGTGTGCGTTCATTCAAGAGATGCTACTAACTAAACATGACCTCGATACGCGCCGGTGGTGCCATCTCTCGGACTTTGCACGGACTTTTCAAACCAGCCTCGTATATATATATATATATATATATATATATATATATATATATATATATATATATATATATATATATATATATAACAATCCTAAGTTTAACTGCTGGGAAACGCCCTTATAAGGAGAAGAGATGAGCAATCAAAGGTCTAAAGGCTCTAGTATCTGCTTTTTATTTCTATTATCGAGCTTTCGCTGCCTAATGGTAGCTTCTTCTGGATTCTAAAAATGCAAACCAGGTACAGAAAATAAACTAAAACGTTCGTTTTTTAAAAACGTGATTAAATAAATTGTACGACTGAATGTGAAATTACTTACAAAAATTTAGCAGTTAGTTCATCTCTGGTGAAGACAATGAAATTTGCATTTTTGTTGGCCAGGTGGTATGCATGATTACACAAAACATGATTAAAAGACACTTAGAGAGTTACACAAATATTAAAAATAAAAACTTGGTCAATAAACATCAGTTAAAAACACTTTTAAAGACAGAAACACAACTGTAAGAAACCATGATGTTGAAACGGTACTCCATTTTAAAAGTTACTAAACTCGACGTCAAAAAATTTTAAAATGGAGTACCGTTTCAACATCATGGTTTCTTGCAGTTGTGTTTCTGTCTTTAAAAGTGTTTTTAACTGATGTTTATTGACCAAGTTTTTATTTTTAATATTTGTGTAACTCTCTAAGTGTCTTTTAATCATGTTTTGTGTAATCATGCATACCACCTGGCCAACAAAAATGCAAATTTCATTGTCTTCACCAGAGATGAACTAACTGCTAAATTTTTGTAAGTAATTTCACATTCAGTCGTACAATTTATTTAATCACGTTTTTAAAAAACGAACGTTTTAGTTTATTTTCTGTACCTGGTTTGCATTTTTAGAATCCAGAAGAAGCTACCATTAGGCAGCGAAAGCTCGATAATAGAAATAAAAAGCAGATACTAGAGCCTTTAGACCTTTGATTGCTCATCTCTTCTCCTTATAAGGGCGTTTTCCAGCAGTTAAACTTAGGATTGTTTGTTGCCAGTGCCCTGTTACTGTCCTTCCTCTTTCTTATTATAGTTTTTGAATAATGGGAACCTTCTATATATATATATATATATATATATATATATATATATATATATAATATTTGGTTTGTATTTCGTTTCTTATTCCTAGATGTTGTGTTTTTGAAGGCAAAAAGGTTTTTTTTAAGTGGATTGTTGTTATAGTTTTTGTTATATGTAATTTTACGATTTCCTTTTTTTTGTAGGAATATTGTACTTTGTTGGTGTTAATAGGTACTAAGTAACAATAAAAACATTTTTTACTTTTTTTTATTGTTATTAGTGTATTTTTATTCACCTAATAGTGTGAGAGTCATTTAAACAACAAATATTATTTTAGTAATCTTCCTTAATTTAAATATACCTACTATTTTACTGTCATTTAGGTACTTACTTCATTTAGTTTTGAGTTCTCTGCTATTTAGTAAGCGAGTTGTGAAATATCTACGAAAAATGGTATGCAAAAAACCTTTAAAAAAATAACGCTTTTACGCGAATGAAGTCGCTGGTGGTTGCTAGTATCTCTATATTGGAGGCTGTTTCTGGGGCGTCAACGTGTGGAGATCGAAATGTTAAAGCAGATTTTTGCAATATACGAGGTTTAAACTCCAAACTAAATGTAGTGCACTATACCTGCAATATTTTTTTTATGGGTCTAGCACACGTGCTGCAGGTAAGTCCCTAAAGCGCTATAGGAACGACACGTGTGCGGAAAAAGCGATTCACGTTTTCCTTAAATTTCTGTAAAATGTACTCGGTGGGAAACACAGTCCTGTGTGCTGCAATAAAAGAAATATCATGTACTTGTCCTTTGCGAAACTAAGATCAGTTTATCCTGACTTCTATTTCCGGTTTAGGCATTACCTTCGAATGTTAAGTGATTTTTTAACAAGATGCTCTGGATCCCCTAGTCTTTGATGTTATGTAGTTAAAAATGCGGATGATACTGTTTCTACTTGCAATGTCAAGACCTAGAATCAATTATGGAGCGCCTAAAAATCACTAGCAAAAACTATGGATTGACAATTAACAGAGCGAAAACCAAAGTAATGATTGCACAGGCCAACAAAAAAAATATTTGTAAAAATTTTTTAAACCAGTACAACTAAGTGTAATGTATTTTTGAGTGCTGAAACCGTATCTGGTATCAGTTTTTTTGTATCACCCACAGTTCCCTCACAATATGAAATCGATTAAATTTCAAAATAGGGAAAATTTGATACATAAAAAATAAAAACTTAAACCCTATTTTTATTTGCTAATTTTTTTGTATTTCCATTCCCTTTTCTCTGTGAATTTTCTTGTAAGTTTTTTCTTCGATGTGATGCATTTTGTTGTTCTCTATGAAGTGACCAACAGTAATCACCCATCATGTTGATATTCCACCGTCCCTGGTACCGTTTCTTCATCACCTTTATGTCCTGATGGAACCGTTCCCCCCGATCTTCACTTACATCACCTAAGTTTTTAGGAAAAAAATCGAGATGGTTGTGCAAGAAGCGGATTTTAAGGCTCATCAGACAACCCGGATTTTTGAACTTGTCTATCATATTAGCTACGATAAGTTCATAGGTAGGGTCTTTAACATTGCCCAAAAACTTAATCACAACTTCTTTAAATGATATCCAAGCCTCCTTTTCCTTTGTAATGATCCTTGCTTCAAAGTTGGAATCGAACATCATTTTACGAATATCAGGCCCAACGAAAACCCCTTCTTTCAGTTGGGCTTCTGATAAATGAGGAAATCTTTTACACAAATATTTAAAACATTCACCATCTTTAGGCAAGGCTTTCACAAATTGTTTCATTAAGCCTAACTTGATGTGTAGTGGTGGTAGAAGAATCTTTTTTGGGTCTATTAAAGTTTTATGTAAAATGTTCTTCTCGCCAGGTGTTTTTCTTACGGGCCATTGTTTTTTGAACCAATGTTGATCCCTTGCTCTGCTATCCCACTCACATATAAAACATGGAAACTTTGTAAATCCCTTTTGTTGACCACGGATCCTGGAGACAACTTTTAAAATATCCACATAGCATTCAATCGTGAGCTAGATAGTGAATTTTCTGTAAAATCATGTTAAGATTTTCGTAAGTTTCCTTCATATGGACTGAGTAAGCAACAGTTAGTGAAGCATAAGTATTTCCGTTTTGTAACAGAACACCTTTTAAACTAGTTTTTGATGAGTCTATAAAAAGCCTCCAATCTTCCTTCTTGTACTCAATGCCAAATTTGTTCATTAGACTACCAATATCATGGCAGTAAACCAAATCTTCTTCCTGCTTGAAAAAAACTGAGCAAACTGTTGATCTCTTGGTCTATAATGGTAAATAGATGTTTCAGATTCCAATAAATGTTTTTCTTTCAGCTTAGAACCAAGCAATTCTGCTTTTTCCTTAGTCAGACCCAAATCTCTCACTAAATCATTTAACTCAGCTTGTGTAAACAACTGTGGTTTTAAATTTTTTAGAGAACATTGAAACTCATCATCATCCGGCCGACTTTCATTAAATTTGGGATTGGACTGTAGAACGTCATTAATAGACTGAGGTGGCTCAAGGACAGGAAGTCCCGGTCTATGTCCTACCGGCCAATTAGCTGAAGTAAAGTTAGGATAGACAATTACTTTCTTATTTTTTGAGTTATATCCAGAAACATCAACACTGCAGAAATAACAATCATTTGAATGATTTTCTTGCTCTTTCCATAATATGGGTACTGCAAATCTAAAAGCTTTCTTTTCTTTCTTATACCATTTCCTAAGATCCTCGACACAAACATAACATACTTTGTGAGGAGCCCAACATTTTTCTTGATTATCGATTTCTACACCAAAATATGCAAAGTATACTTTTTTTACAAATTCAGTAATGTTTCTTTGACGTTTTTTACCTACAAACTCACCACATATATAACAAAAAGTGTTGGGAGAGTTTTTACAACCACGATTAGCCATACTTTGAGTGTGAATTAAAGCACATGGGTTAAACGCTGCAATGCGAGGTTATATTAACTGGAAGAAAACAAACAGCTGTGACATTTATCGGAACTACCAACCTAATAACATTTGATTTTACTGCCAACCTTATAAAATTCTGATTTTATTGCCAACCTAATAACATTCGAATGATAAAAAATAAACTTTTCACATTTCTAATATTAAAATGTGAAAAATTAGTGGGTGATATGACTTTTTTATTATTATTTTCGGACTCAGCACACCAAGAAACATGGGGTTCTGGTAAAATTATTGAAGAAGTGTTTTCATCGTTGGCCTGTCTTGTTAGTCGTAATGAAATCTGTCATACATCAATGAAATTGCTGGTTTCACTGTTGTAGACCATTTCGACTATTTGGGATCCCGCATAACTAACAATGGTGGCTGTGAAGCGGAAGTAAGAAGACCTTTGGTTATGACTAGAAACTCGACGATCAAACTCTAGAAAGATTTGGAAAGATCCATCTGTCACAAAAGACACAAAGTTCAGATTGCTAACCAGCCTTATATTCACCATAGCAACTTACGCATCGGAAACATGGACCATCAAACAAGCTAATGAAAGACGAATCGATGCGTTTGAGATGTGGGCATATCGAAGAATTCTCAGAGTATCATATACTGAACACCGTACTAATGTATCTATCCTTGAAGAGCTTAGTATAAATGACTGACTTTCGAATAGAATTAATAGACAATACCTGAAATATTTTGGTCACATTATGAGGAAAGATGGTAGGGCATCAAATCAGCCCTGTTGGAACCCTCAATAGCCATTTTAAAAAAAGAAACATCCACAGGAAAGAAATTTTGGATAACTACTGAAATTCTAAATCTGATGGATAAGAGAAGAAGCTTTAAAGGAAAACATGAGCAACAATATAAAGAAACACAACGAATACTTCGCACAAAGATCAGAAAAGCAAAGGAAGATTATCACAAGCAGAAATGTGAAGAAACTGAGGAGTTACAAGCAAAGCACGACGGTTTCAACATACACAAAAAAGTCAAAGAACTTGCCCGCACCAGTAAACATAAACAACTAAACATATTATACGATAACAACGGGAAAATAGTCATAGAATAGAGCAAAAACTGGAAATATGGAAGAACTACATTGTACAACTCTTTGAAGATGAGAGACGACATAATTAGGGATGAAGTGATATATGCACTGAACACATTAAAGAACAGAAAAGCTTCAGGGCCAGATCAACTGCCAACGGAAATCCTTAAACTGATAGAGGAGGACCAGATTCATATTCTGGTAGAATTAATTAATACTATATATAGAACTGGAATAATTCCAAACGAGTGGTTGCTAACAACTTTGATAACGCTTTCAAAAAAGAAAAGCGGCAAGTATTGCTCAGACTCCCGTACAATAAGTCTGGTAGCTCACACAGTGAAAATTTGTTGAAGGTGATCCATAATAGAATATTCAGAAAACTAGATGCAGACATCAGTAATACTCAATTTGGATTCCGTAAAGGCTTGCGAACAAAGGAAGCATTGTTTGCACTCAATGTCCTGTCGCAAAGGTGCTTCGACATGAATCAGGACCTATAGGCGTGCTTTATAGACTATAATAAGGCCTTTGATAAAGTTAGACATGACCAACTCATAGAAACGTTAATAAAGACATCAGAGACATAAGAATAATTTCTAACCTCTACTATGACCAAAAAGCAATAATACGAGTGGAAGACATAACATCTAAAGAAATAGAAATCCAAAGAGGTGTTCGCTAAGGGTGTATACTCGCGCCAATCCTCTTTAATATGTACTCGGAGGACATAATAAGTAAAGCACTGGATGATCAAGACAAAGGCATTAAAATAAACGGCACGGCAATAAATAATCTGAGGTACGCTGATGATACAGTTCTCTTAGCTGAAACACATGAAGACTTACAGACGTTAATTAATAAAACTGTCACAGCGAGTGAAGAGTATGGACTATCACTGAACATAAGCAAAACAAAATATATGCTAAAAACAAGAACAACTCAGGAAGATCGTAGGATATATGTAAATAATCAACCTATCGAAAGGGTAAAAGAATACAAATATCTAGGTACAACCATCAATGAAAACAACGATAACTCCAAAGAAATAAAAATCAGAATTGAACAGGCCAGAAGTACATTTATAAGAATGAAGAGGCTTTTCTGTTGCCGAGATCTAAACCTTGAATTAAAAATACGAATGATGAGATGTTATGTAATGTCTGTACTATATTATGGGATGGAAGCGTGGACGATGAAGGCGATTGATGTGAGGAGACTGGAGGCATTTGAGCTATGAATATACCGGAGAATGCTAAAGATTTCATGGGTGGAGAAAGTATGCAAAAAGAAAGGGAAGTAATTCTAACGATTAAGGCAGGCAAACTGTTATATATGGGTCACATCTTGAGAGGGGGGTGAAGTATCGGTTTCTCCAAACTATCATGCAGGGAAAGATCGTAGGAAGAAGATCCATAGGAAGGAGACGGAACTCGTGGCTGAAGAACCTTCGAGGGTGGTTCGGCTGTAGCAGCCGCGAGTTATTTAGATCTGCCGTCTCCAAGATAAAAATCGCTATGATGATTGCCAAACTTCGCAGCGGAGACGGCACTTAAAGAAGAAAGAATGGAAAAGCTTGTAGTAACGGGGAACTCCTTTGGCTTTGCGTGACATGCGAGGGATGGTAAGTTTTTGTAAGTAGTTGTGGAATAGCGAGAGTATCCACTTTATCATAACCGTTCTAGATCGTTTTATTTGCTCTGTAGGTATTTTTCTTGATCTGGCGTATAGGTTGTTTAAGTTCATGTCCGGTAAAGGGAACCTCAAGTGCTTTCAGTTCCTATATCTCTAGTAATTGTCACTTTTATGGCTCTGTCTGAGGTCTTTCCGTTGGGTAGCAGTTGATGGGCGAAGTAGTGTCAGAAAAGTTAATTGGTTGTGTGGTTGGATCGCTGCTGAGGTTTTTTTATTAATTTTCAAGCTCTTCTGCTGTTTTGCTTCATATCCAGGTCAGTAATAAGTTTGTACCATTTTTTCCTTTTACCTGAGGATATAGCCTGTCACTTTCTGCTAGTGCCAACCAGTCATGGATAGTAAAAACATCGGCCTTCTACACCTTAGCGCATAAACTTCTTACTGTACTGCTAAACAGAATCATAAAAAGACACTAAAGATAATCAGAACCTTAGGATATTAAAAATAAAAATAAAAAAGAATATAAATCCGACAAGTATTGAAAATTAAATATAATAGTTGTAATGCAATATACATAGGACAAACACTAAAAAAAAAAAAATTGATTGTATTTAATCAGAAGAAAACAGGTTTTGCCGAGCATTGCATAGACTACTTTTCCAATAATAAAAGTACAAAAATAACGGGTCAAGTGCAAGTTGAACTTGCACAATTAGTGTTCCGTACGTTGATTACTTTTAAAATAAAAAATGTTGTTAGGGTGGTATAAAATGATCAGTGACTTCACAAAACACAACCCAAATGAGTTTTCAACAAAGTTTGTTTCCAATCTTTACTGAAAACTGATGACCTTGAAATATTTGTTTTTTTTTATATACCAAATAAATTATTAAAGGTAATGCACTGGTGATCATTTTCGTTCAATCTACACCCCCTGGAGAATATTCCAGAATTTTTTCAAAATTTATTGATCAGTACTTTTTCGAGATAAGGTGGGGGACAGCGATTTTTCGCGATGTTTTAAAAATAATACAAAGAAAAGTGTGCGCAAGTATTACGTTTTTATATATATATATTTTACTCGTGTTTTCACAAGCTTTCATTTGACAACACACTCGATGACCTACTAAAAAAAATTTTTTTCCCTTCCGATTTCACCTCCCAAAACTAACCCCTTAAGTCAAAATTTGACTTTCAAAACTACGCAGCTTTGATAAGGCCATCAATTCCTATATTATTACCAAATTTCAACTTTCTATGACAAATAGTTTCGGAGAAAATCGGGTGTGTGACAGACAGACAGACAGACACCGAAGTCATCTTTAAGTGTTCCGTACGGAACACTAAAAATACTCAGTAACGCCGAAACTAGAGTATTAAATTATTCAAAAATCATAAAAATTACATAGGCCCAAGGGTAGCAATAATCATGCCAGAAACACTTTTCAAGGCTTCGGCAATACCTGTATCCTTCTTAAGGCTATAAAAATTTTACGCTTAAGTAGAAGCACATAACTGTTGTCAAAACAGTTCTATTTAAGGTATTAAAGTAGTCAGAGAACCATATTAAATATTCTTTTCATTCTAATTTTTTAGTATTACAATACAACTGTGCAGTCAGCTCGATTACCTGGAAGAAAATAGTTTATTCAGCTTTTTATTTTATATTTTTTTCATTTCTACCTGTCTGCAAGTTCTATCAAATAACCATTTTTAATATTATCCCTACCACTAAAACATACAAAGAATTTTTTAAACTGATTCCGGAATTACAGTAGTTGCTATTGCACGTTGTACAGGCATAGACTGTACTTGTCGATGCTCCTGCCACTTTTTGGTTAACAAAATCGCATGCTGTAGATATGGATTTTGTTCTCTGGGGTACACATCCTCTAAAAGTTTTCCTCTGACCACTTTCATCTAAAAAACAAGAAGAATAGCATAGTAGAGATCATATATGTGAGTAAGCAAGTTCCTTAAAAAGGCCACGATTAAGTTAATATATATATATATATATATATATATATATATATATATATATATATATATATATATATATATATATATATATATTCATATAGTATATATATATATATATATATATATATATATATATATATATATATATATATAATGAAACCGGTCAAACCGGTTTACAGCTACTGAAAATGGCCACTCTGATATATTGCGATGTAATGCCGATGTATTTCGAGCCACTGAACCCTGACTCAATAAAGAATATGATGAATTGTTCTGAAACTTGTAGAAAAGTGAAAAGTTGCGCATATCCTTTTCCACAACTTTGATACGGGATGTGAGCGATTAACATGATATGATTCGACATATTTTCATCTCCATTCCGATGCAGTTTGACTCGCTGAAGAAGTGAGAGAAGTTGAATTCGACCTAGAAGGTCACAGTTTCGTAGTGACCTCAAAAATAGGGTAAGAAATCCAGAAATCGCCCACATTATTTTGTACTCAGTGAATGTGGGTGAACAGAAATTGGAAATCTTTATGGAAATTTATTTTCATCTGCATTTCTATTGACTCGAAGTTGCTGAACGAGAATGAGTTAGGTAAAGCCGTTTTGGGCTACATCTAGAACAATTATTTATACTAATATATATATATATATATATATATATATATATATATATATATATATATATATATATATATATACATATATACATATATATATATATATATATATATATATATATATATATATATATATATGTATATATATATATATATATATATATATATATATATATATATATATATATATATATATATATAACATATATATAAACTCCTGGACAAAATTAACGCAACAATCTGAAAAAAAATTTATCTTTTTCTTATGTTAGTTTTAAAGTTTATCGAGTATTTGAATAGTAGGCTATGCATATTTTGTTTCGTTGTTCATGACAGAAATCAAAACAATTCGTTTAGATTTACAGTTTTAAAGAATTTTTTAGAAGATAAACAATTTTCTGTAATAATGCGATAGATTTTCTTTAAAAGTAAGCTTATAAATTGTTCCTTTTTTCAAAGTAATATGTTTTTGTGGTAGACTGTTTTATTTTTTAACCCCGAAGAATTAGAAAAATGAATTTAACTGAACACGAGGTAGCGCGAGCCTCAGTTTTATTGGACGAGGGATATTGTCAGAGTTATGTTGCCAATTTGTTAGGCAAACATCGTTCCACAATAAGTCGTATGGTAAGACGCTTGAATGAAGTAGGAACTTATTCTAGAAAGCTAGGGCAAGGGCGAAAACGATGCACTAGCGACCTAGATGGACGTTTCATAAGACAATATGCTTTAAGAAACAGGACTGTCACTAGTTCTATAATAAGAAACGAACTCGAAGCTGTTCGTAATGTCACAATTTCTTCTAAAACAGTTAGAAGACGGTTAAATGAAGCTGGATTAAACAGTAGGAGACCAGCCACTGCGCCCTTGCTTACTAGAGAGAACAAAGTTGCCAGGTTACGTTTTGCTCGAAATCACGAAAACTGGTCTGTGGATGATTGGAAACAAGTTTTCTTCACAGATGAAACTAGGGTTAGTCTAAAACATCCAGATGGTCGTGAGCGGGTATGGCGAAGACCAGGAGAGAGGTTTGCTCCTTGCAATATCTCTGCAAGGATTCCATTCGGCGGTGGCTCTGTTATGTTCTGGGGTGGCATCTGCTTTGATGCTCGCACAGAGTTAGTTCCTGTCCGTACGAGATCCATGAATGCTGACTACTATCTTAAGAATATTGTAATAGAACATGTGATGCCTTTCGGTCATTTTGTGGGCCCCAATTTCCCGTTTATGCAAGACAACGCTCGACCTCACGTAGCTAGGGAGGTACTCGATTTTCTTAATCAAGTTGATATACCGATTATGCAATGGCCACCAAAAAGCCCGGATCTGAATCCGATAGAACATGTATGGGATCACCTTAAGAAAAATGTGAAACGTCATATACCTGCACCTAGAAATCTGAGGGAACTTGAAAATGCTGTTATCACAGAATGGGAGCAAATTTCTCAAGATTTTATCCAAAATTTAATTAGAAGCATGCCTAGGCGCATAAACGCTGTCATCCGAAGTAGAGGAGGCAACACACGCTAGTAGTGTCCCAGTTACACCATTAATTTTGCTACTAGTGTTCCAGTTTATTTTTTTCATTATTACATAATTTCAACGATTTTGGTATTAGGTCTTAAGAATAATTTTAATTCGAATCTTTGGTAGCTAATTCACTTTTAAAGTATCCGAATAAGTTTTTTCTAACTTTTAGTGTAACCAATGTTCATAAAAAAATTATTAAAATTAATTCATTATAGAGATTTGTATGATTTCATATATTGTTGCGTTAATTTTGTCCAGGAGTGTATATATATATATATATATATATATATATATATATATATATATATATATATATATATATATATATATGTATATATATATATATATATATATATATATATATATATATATATATATATATATATATATATATATATATACATATATATATACATATATATATATATATATATATATATATATATATATATATATATATATATATATATATATATGTATATGTATTAGTTATTTTTTTTTATGGGTCTAGCACACGTGTTACAGGGAAGTTCCTAAAGCGCTCCATTTACGTTGTTCTTGGATCACTATCAATTGTACTCGGTGGGAAACAGAGCCCTGGGCAAATTATTCTAAAGTGATGATGTTCTCCATATAAAAGACTGCTTGGAAGGCATTATACGCGGAGTCACAAGTTGAACCTCATACGGATGTGAAGTATTAGCGCGACGTGTATTTCTAACATGCACCGCTCTGGGAGGATTCAAGCGGGCTACAGACTCAAGTCGCCAACCGTTCTTCGATATTCCATCGAATCAAGGCCGCCGGTCAGTTCTGAGTCTCCAATCAGACGAACAGCTCTTCTCTGAACAGAATCCAACAAATGTAGTGTATGTTTGGAAGCGGAGCCCCAAACATGGGAGCAGTATTCCATAGTTGGCCGAATTTGAGCTTTGTAAAGAATTAATAGTTGTTGTGGAGTGTAAAGCTTTCTGGTTCGAAATAATATTCCCAACTTTTGAGCAACTCTCCTTGCTATCCATGCAACATGTTCATGTCAGGACATATTTGCTCCCAAATTAACGCCCAACAAATTGAGTGATGATGCTAGGGGAATGGAGTGCCTCGACATGACTATGTCGGGTTTAGCAACGTTAACTTTTTTTAGAAAAAACTGCCGCCTGGGTTTTTGTAGCGTTAAATTCCACTTGGTTACTGTCACTCCAAGATAGAATTTCTTCCAGGTCTTTGGTAAGTTGAACGACCTCCTGCTGTCTGCGGATATTCGCCTGAGTAACCGATGTCCGAGCGTTCAAAGTGAATGAAGAGATAAGCGTACTGTCATCTGCAAAGCTGTAGATTGAATTCCTGGTCTTTTTCAGCAGATCGTTAATGTAAATGAGAAAGAGAGTAGGAGGCAGTATGGAGCCTTGGGGCACACCGGCGTTGATAGTGAAGGTGTTAGAAAGAAAACCGTCGACCGCCACTCGAGCGTAGCTTAGCCAACAGTCCATCGTGCTAAACACGGTCGAATGCCTTGGATATGTCAAGAGCTCGAGATTCTCCAGAGTGGTCAATTGTGTTGTTCCAAACATGTGTTAAATAAGTCAGAAGATCTCCTGTTGTTCTAAGTTTACGAAAGCCATATTGGTGATGACTAATAATGTATTAGGTAGTATCGCGAGTCCAAAAATTCTTAATTTTAAAAAGAACAACTAAACTTACTGTCATAGTTAGCTTTGACACAAACAAATTCCGTGTTTTCATCTATTTCTCCTTTATTGAAAAACTCCCAAATCTTACGCTGAATATCGAAAAATTCTGCGTGAGTTCTCCGTCTTATTACTTCGTTAGTATTTTGTGAGCTGAGGGTTTCGATGTCGTCCGAATTATCGGTTCCAACTTCGGAATCTAAAAAAATAATAAATAAAAAGCTCAATTTTTTTAAATCGAATATCACACCCTTGAGTACCCTTCATTTGGTTTCACTCTTTCATGACGTTTTTAAGCGGCGAGCGTATCTTTCTTGCAGCTTCAGCTACTTAAGTAAGGCCTTTGATTGTGTATCACACGGGAATCTCATATAAAAGCTAAAATAATGTAATTTAGGGGTGACAGCAGAATTGTGATTCAGGTTAGTTCAGGTTAGAGATGTGGGGTGAATTTAGCAGAAACAAAAATAATTATTGCAGTACTTCCGAACTCTATTCTGGGTCATTTTTATTTTTGACATACATTAACGTTCTGCCTCTATTAAAACGAGAAGCTCGTTACACCATTTTTTCTGACGACACTACAATTTCTTGCTATTAGACAGAGCTAGATGAGGCATAAAAGGGTTTCCTCAATGCACTGTTGCGGGTAGAGTGATCGTTACTGGAGAATCGGCTGGGGGGTTCGTTTGATCCCAGGTCTGTACTGTGACACTTATATCAGGTGAGTCAATGAGTTCTGAAAGCGACACCTCTGGAGCATCACTTGAACCAAATATTAAACAACATTTTAAAGCTTTGTCTGAATTATGAACATAGTCTAAATTTCACGTCGACCTGTGAAGTCATTCATTGCTTATTACCTGGTTAAAGTAGACGTGTTTGAGTATTTTTTAAAAATGGAAAATATCGAATATCGTGCAGTGATAAAATTTTTGGAAGTTTTGGAAGATTTATTGGCAACTGAAATTCATGCAAAGTTAATAAAAGTATTCAAAGAGTCTGCACCTTCATTTCCAACTGTTCATAGATGCACTGGAGTTTAAACATGGTCATACCAGCGTCAATAATGATCCACGTTCAGGACGTTCAAAAACTGCATTAACTGAAGAAACCGTTGGGCAAGAACAAGATATGGCAATGGAAGACCGTCGATTAATCGTTGATAATCTAGTTGAGGCTATAGGCATCTTACATGGATCGGTACATGAGATCTTAACTAGTGTTTTGGATATGAGAAAGTTATTCACAAGATGGGTGCTGCATTTGCTAATATCGGAACAAAAATGCACTCGAGGGAAACTTTTTGAACAAAATTTGGCTCGTTTGACAAAGAATAAAACTGATTTTGTACATCGATTTGTAACTATGAATGAGACTTGGGCTTACTAGTATGATCCTGAACTGCGACAATAAGCCGTACAGTGGGCTGAGTCCGATTGTTCAGCTCCACAGCAGCGAAATTAGTTAAAATCATCCAAAAAAATTATGGGATGAGTTTTCTGGAATGTAAGAGGAATTTTGTTAATTAATTACCTTCAAACCGGTAAAATAATTTCAGGAGAGTATTATTGATGGTGGTGAAGATATTATTAATAATAATGCTCAACGAGTAATAGACTTCTATCTAACTAATAACATGATAGTAGGTAAGCCATAGAGACGTCCATAAGTACACCAGACATATGGACAGTCGAACTAAGAGGTCTATTATCGATTTAATCCTAATACAAAGGGAGTATGGGAGAAAAGTAAATGACATAAGGGTGTTCAGAGGAGCAGAAATTGGTAATGACCATTTCTTGGTGAAAACAAAAATTGAATATACAAAGAAACTTGCCCAAGGAGGAATAGAAAATAATAAGTATAATAAACCAAGTATCAAGGTTTATAAACTACATCAACACGAAGTGAAAGAAAGATATCAGTTGGCTCTCAAGGAAGAACTCGACAGAGCTAACTGGGAAGAGTTGGACAATAGCCATAATTTTACCAATATTCAAAAAGGGTGATGTAAGAAAATGTCGAAATAATAGAGGAATTTCAAAATTGAATGTTGTCAGCAAAATATACGAAATAATATTAGAAAAACGATTAAGAAGACGGGTAGAGGATACTATAGATCAGGGGTCGGCAATCTATGGCACGCGTGCCATCGCTGGCACGCCAAGCAATTTTAAATGGCACGCGTACCTATTCGAAGTTTACACATTAATTCTGTAATCTGTGACATGTTTCGAAATTAAGTAAATAATCGAAGACAGTATTACTTTAACGATACAAACAAAAACGATATATTATAAAGGTCACTAGGTATTATTACCAAAAACTACAAAATATATATTTAGTAATTTATAATTTTACTGAATGCATTAGTTTGGCTTTAATTTCGGCAAGTATTAAAAACGGCAAGCCTCAAAATATAAACCTAGGCAAAAACATAAATAAACGTTTTCAATTCAGATCAAAAGAGCCGCTATAAGGCGGTTTTTGTTTGACTTGACTTCAATCGTTCCGACGCGCGCCGCAACTCTTTTTATATTGCCGAACTTTAGTTTTTGTTAGATTTAACTTCTAAGCGGCCCTTTGATTGCAATGGGCGCGCTGTAGATAATAATTTCATTCTTTAGCAAATTTTTCCAAGGAAAAAAAAAAATCAGGTAACTGAATGCAGTTTCAAAATTGCACAATCGTTGGCACAAAAGGGTAGGCTGTTCACTGACGGAGAATTTATGAAGCAAACGTTTTTGAGTACTGGCGAGATTTTATTCGACGACTTGCCCAATAAGGATACAATATTGGCCAGGATTAGGGATATACCGGTATCAGCGCGGACCATCGAGAGACGAATTACCGAAATGACACAAAATGTCCAAAACCAGCAGAGAGACGCTATCAAACGGAGTTTTGTATTTAGTGTAGCATTGAATGAAAGTGTCGATATTAATGACATTACCCGTCTGGCAATCGTTGCGCGATACTTCGATGATGGCAGTGTATATGAAGAGCTGATTTGTCTGCTCCCATTGCAGGGAACTACAAGAGGAGAGGATATATTTTCAGAATTTGTTAAACATTTTGAAAAGCGAAACATTGATTTAAATAAAATTTTTTGCATAACGACAGATGGCGCTTCTACTATGATTGGGAGACATAAAGGATTTGTTTCCCTTCTTATTTAACCCATGGGTCGATCAGTTTTTGAATTTTCATTGCATAATTCACCAAGAGAGTTTGTGCGCTAAAATCTCCGCTGGAAGTTTAAAATCCGTGATGGATAGGGTGGTTAAAATAGTTAACTATATTGTCGGTCGTTCTTCACTGATCCATAGACAATTTAAGGCGTTTCTGCAGGAATTAGAAAGTGCATATTCAGATATACCATTGCACAATAATGTGCGCTGGCTCAGCCGTTGTAAAGTGCTCTCTAGATTTGTGCAATGTCTGGGCGAAATTAAATCGTTCTTGTTGGAAAAAAATCAAGTAGATGCTTATCCTGAACTAGAAGATAAGAACTGGATCTGTATGTTAATATTTCTTACTGATATTACAAACCATCTCAGTGAACTGAACTTAAAGTTACGAGGTTCTCAAAACAGTTCTGGATTTATACGAATCCTGGAAATAGTAAAAATATTACTACAAACACATATAAATATTTTCCAAATTTAAAAACTTATATATCCAGTGTCGACGATGGTGCACTAATAGACGAAATTGTTAAACATATGACTAATTTAAAAGAGGAGTTTACTGAGAGGAGTCAGGATTTTGATAAACATGGTCCTATGTTCGCTTTTTTAATCAAACCAGATTTAATGGATTTTTCCAGCAGTTGCTTTGACATATCTCTTTTCTCATGGATGGACATTAATGATTTTGATCTTTAATACATTGAATTTAAAAGCTCCGAGTTATGGAACACGAAATTTATAGAATTAAGAAGGGTATTAGAAGGTGACTGCCAGAACCATTCAAACGAGATACTCAGTTGTTGGATGAGTTTACCAGAGAAATTTATTTGTCTTAAGAAAGTAGCGTTTGCCATGCTTACAGCTTTCGGATGATCCTATATCTGTGAACAACTTTTTCCCATATGAGAGTGATTTTAAACCCGTACCGAAGCAGGCTGACAACACACAACTCGGAAGCATGTGTGACACTGAAAATAACCAGACATGAACCGGATATAAGAAAACTCTCTAAAGAACCTCAAGCACAGGGTTCACACTAGGTCCAAGGACTAGTATAATAAAATTATTTGTTAAATGTTAAAAATTTTTTGTAATTAAACCTTCTAAAAGCATTATTTTAAGTTAATTTAAGTTAATTTTTGTTAATTTTAGTTGTAGTAAGTACCTATGTCGGCACGCAAAATGTTGTATGGATGAAAACTGGCACCCCTTAGTTAAAAGGTTGCCGACCCCTGCTATAGATCATAATCAATGCGGTTTTTAGGCCAGAGAGAGGCACAGTAGATCTCATATTCAGAACCACAATTAAAAATTTTACTTACTTTCAATACTTTTAATGGCACCAGAAGAACCTGCACTTGCTATAATTCTACTGGAATACAGTTGGGCATTCTTAAAGACATCAGAACAGTTCACTAGAGCTGCTAGAACCGTATCGTATGGGTCGCCGCAATATAAACTGTTACAGTGGTAGCATGATGATACATTCGCTGAAGCTGCAAAAGAATAAGATTGATATTAATACGGTGATATTTTTTTAAAAATACTTTTGAATTTTTTTATGGGCATATATTTAAATCTAATCTCCCGATGTGTTTAAAAAGGAAAGTTTTTGACAGCTGCGTACTACCCGTTCTTAAGTATGGAGCCGATACTCTCACACTGAAAAATATTAACAAAATATGTGTCATGCAAAGAAGAAGGGAGAGGTCAATGTTACGCGTTACTTTTAGAGATCACATTCAAATTCATTCTACATTTGAAATGGAACTGGGCTGGGTATGTTGCTAGGTTCAAGAATGAACAATAGACAAAAAAATATAGAATGGGGACCAAGGTTCGAAGCCTATCGGAGTAGAGGTAGACCACCAAGTCGATAGACTGATGATTTGAAGAGAGTGGCTGGAAATTAAGAACAAGTGGCCTAGAAGAGAAAAAGGTGGCAAGATTTGAGTGAGGCTTTCGTTTAGTAGTGGACAGTATAAGCTGATGATTCCATTGCAACCACACCTGTTGAGAGAGCGAACTTGTTGGCTGAACTCTTTGCTTCATATTATACTGTCGATTTTCAAGGAAAAACACCACCTACTATTCCCATATTGCAGTCAAAGATGCCCGATGTTGTCTTCAGACAACGCATCATGAAGCTAGACACCAAAAAGGCTTCTGGCGCTGACGGAATATCTGTCATAGTTCTCAAAAACTGTGCAAGGAAACTAACACCAGTTTTCTGTAGACTTTTTAACCTATCCTACAGAAAGGGAATAATTCAACAAGAAGACCTTGCAAAATAACTACCGACCAGTCGCACTGCTTTCAATAATATCGAAGGTCATGTAAAAGGTTATCAATGAGCATCTTCCAAAATATCTTGAACGATTCAATATTATTAGCGATCACCAGTATGGGTTTCGTAAATATAGGTCAACAGGAGATCTTCTGACTTATGTAGCACATGTTTGGAACAACGCAATTGAACACTTTGGAGAATCTCGAGCGGTTGCTCTTGACATATCCCAGGCATTCGACCGTGTTTGGTACGATGGACTGTTGGCTAAGTTACGCTCTTATGGTATGTCTGAAATGTTCTGTTTGTGGCTCTCATGTTTCCTCAGAGAGCGTTCCTTACGAGTGGCGGTCGATGGATTTCTTTCTAACACCTTCACTATCAACGCCGGTGTGCCCCAGGGCTCCATACTGTCTCTTACTCTCTTTCTCATTTATATTAACGATCTGCTGGAAAAGACCGGCAATCCAATATACAGCTTTGCAGATGACAGTACGTTTGTCTCTTCATCCACCTTGAACGCTCGGACATCGGCTGCTCAGGCGAATATCCGCAGACAGCAGGAGGTCGTTCAACTTAACAAAGACCTGGAAGAAATTCTATCTTGGGGTGACAGTAACCAAGTGGAATTTAACGCTACAAAAACCCAGGCGGCAGTTTTTTCTAAAAAAGTTAACGTTGCTGAACCCGACATAGTTATGTCGGGGCACTCCATTCCCCTAGCATCGTCGCTCAATTTGTTGGGCGTTAGTTTGGAAGCAAATATCTCCTGGCATGAATATGTTACAGGCATAACAAAGAGAGCTTCTCAAAAGTTGGGAATATTATTTCGAACCAGAAAGCTTTACACCCCACAACAACTGTTAATTCTTTACAAAGCTCAAATTCGACCAACTATGGAATACTGCTCCCACGTTTGGGGCTCCGCTCTCAAACATACACTGCATTTGTTGGATTCTATTCAGAGAAGAGCTGTCCGTGTGACTGGAGACCCGGAATTGACCGGCGGCCTTGATTCGCTGGAACATCGAAGAACGGTTGGCGACTTGAGTCTTTTCTACAAGTATTTTCATGGAAAGTGTTCGAAGGATGTAGCCCGCTTAATTCCTCCCAAAGCGGTGCATGTTAGAAATACACGTCGCGCTGGTGCTTCACATCCGTATGAGGTTCAGCTTGTTACTCCGCGTACAACGCTTTTCAAGCAGTCTTTTATACGGAGAACATCATCCCTTTGGAATAATTTGCCCAGCGCTGTGTTTCCCACCGAGTATAATTTACAGCGATTCGAAAACAACGTTAATCGTTTTTTTTTTTTTTTTTTCCGCACACCTGCCGCTCCTGGAGCGCCTTGGGGACTTCCCTGTAGCAAGTGTGCTAGACCCATATAAAAAAAAATAATAATGATGGTGATATATTTTTAGCATTATATATATATATATATATATATATATATATATATATATATATATATATATACTCTCCAAGACAAAGAAAATAATAAAAAACTAAGTATATCTATGAAACTAGTTTCTTTATCTTAGTACATTGTACTCACATCCCTTACCTCAAGTTACGAGTAATTGAAACTATATCCGAAACCGTACAACGCGGAAGAATAGTTTTACTAACTTTTTCTATAAAAAAAACCATTCTTATCTTGCAGATATATCTAAATATGTGAGACAGTATTACAACGAAAAAAAAAAACATTTATCCTATAGTGACAGTAACATACTAATTTTGATAGAAAATTTCCAGAGGTTCCAGAACTTATAAATATAATGCTTTTGGATTTTTCCTGTATCTATGCCTAAGCAGAGCACACGTGCTGCAGAGATATCTCTAAAGCGCTATAGCAGCGACGCGTATGCCGAAAAAGCAACTTACGTTGGTCTTGAATCGCTGTAAATTGTACTCGGTGGAAAACACAGCAAATCAAGGGATAAGGTTCTCTATATAAAGGACTGCTTGAAAAGTGTTGTACGAGGAGTGACAAGCTGAACCTCATACATATGTGAGGTATTAGTGCGACGTGTATTCCTAGCATGCACCGCTTTGGGAGAAATCATGCAGGCTTATATTGTCCATACCAGAACGATAATCTACAGTCAACAGAAATATCAAATCTATATAATTTTAATACTTTGGAAGGCAATAAAAAAGAGTTTTCCTCTAAAATTGCTACGTAATAGGGCTTTTAAAACGATCTAAATCACATGACAAATGACTATTTCACGTTTTGTGTAATCTTAACACAAATATGACTATTTAAAATGACATTTATTTCTCTCAACTTTTTTATTAGTGTTTTCGAACTAATCCAAAAGTTTTGTTTGTGTTTAATGTTTGTGAATGTGTTTTACATCCAAACGACTATTAAAACTTTCCGTTTGCTAAATCCATTAATTTCCAAACTTAAATCTCGCAAACCGCATATCTTTCGAGTTTAGTTTTTTTAAGGGAACCGTTATTTTATTTTAAAGTTTTAGGTTATGGGTTTAATAAGCATCAAATTTTATAACGCTAATAAAAATTTATTTGTAGTTTAATTATTCGCGTTAAAAGAAAAGTTAAACAAGAATAGAACTAAAAAATTTGTAATAAAACAGTTTAAAATTATGAAAAGTTACTAGCAATTCAAAGAAAATTTTAAAAAAGAAACTGAACTGAATGCAACAAAATTAAACTTTATTTGTAAAAATACTACAATGGAGATCTAATCAAGGGAGAGGTAAACATGCGTTTACGAAACTTCAATACTAGTCTGACAATAGCCTTGTAAAAAATGAACACTGCAACCCAAGTCGCGATACACGCACTGCTAATAGTGCACTAAAAAAAGCATTTGAAATTGTACAGTTTACATACCGCAATATTATGATTTTATCCTCTCTGGAGTATCACCAGGAGTATTATCCTGAGTTTTGAACCTCGAAAAACTTGTGCTCTTTTGTTTATAAACAATTTAAATTTTCAAAACGCGTTTTTGAGCTTAAAATGTGAATAACTCCGGTTATATAAGTCGGATCAAGACAAACAAAAAACTAAACTCTTCGTAATGAAATTTTCAACAAATTTTCCTTGGTTTTAAATCACTTAAATTATCTCCAAATAGATGAATGCCATAAATTATGTTCTGACCATTCAGCAATAACATTAATACTAAGCGAAAATATAATAGATAAAGAATATAATCCTGCATTAACAAATAAGTACACTGATTGGATAAGTTTCAGACAGATGCTAAAAGAAACAATTAATCTCAACATACCACTCAGAACTGCGAAAGATCTTGAAAAAGAAGTGGATTAATTCAACAGAGACATCCAAAAATAGCCTGGGAATGTACTCCAGGCATCAAAAGACACTTAAAAGGACGTAACTATCCTCAAGAAGTTAGAACTCTGGTATACGAAAAAAGAAAAGCAAGAAGAAAATGGTTCCAAAGCAGAGCTCCTCGAGATAAAAGCATTGTGAATAACCTCGCCCAACAACTGAAAAGAGAAATAAAAGAATTTAAAGAAGAATCCATCACACTACTTGAGCGAGCTAACGACGGACTACTCTCTGTGGAAAGTAACAAAAAGGCTAAAAAGACCAATAATGCAAATATCACCATTAAAAAAGAAGACGGTACCTGGACTAGAAGTAGTGAACAAAAAGCAGAATGCTTGCTACTCACCTAGAGAAAATATTTCAACCGCAAAATCCACAAGAAGAAGAAGCACTAGAGGGAAATTTTCTACAGGAAGAAGAGAATATAATCTTAGTAACTACAGAGGAAGTCAAAAAAGGAATTAAACATAATATAAACCCGAATAAAGCGCCTGGCTTCGACCTAATAACAGGAGAAATAC